>OX155694.1:600000-1156000 GCA_944547425.1 Eupithecia centaureata
AGAAACAATTAGAATTAGCATGAAATTAAAGAGAATATTTTATTAGCCAACCTACACAAACTTATGCTATAAGCGGAGATTATGTTGTACGATAATTCCCTAGCAGACTTACCCTTAGCCTTTTTATAAGATAATCTTACGATTGTAAAATAAAACAAATGACTCAAATCGTTATCTTATACGTAGGTAATATACGTAATGTGTCCGGCTGGTTTAAAGATAAGTTTGAAAGAAAATGGTGATCGCGATATGTAGGTGAATTATTATATTATTATTTTATCAGATAAAGGATGGAGATTCGCAATAAGATTAGGTTCATAGAGTATTGTAATACTTAACTCTAATATAAATTATTAAATTAGAATGATAAATTCAGATATTTAAGCCTAGACAATTATATCAATAAATTGAAGAAACAAAGTTCACATAATTTTTACTATTCAAAGCCAATTGCCTGAAAGAGATCTTTTCTAAGAGATAAGGTCACTCATTGTACGTAGGTACATGTCTTACGTAAGAGCATTTTTATTTGACTGTAAAGATATCAATCGACAGGTTTCGAGTTCAAGATAACTCCTAAATCACTACATAGTATAAAATATAGTCGCTTTTTCTGTCCTTATGTCCCTTTGAATCTTTAAAACTCGCAACGGATTTTGATGCGGTTTTTTTTTTAATAGATAGTGATTCAAGAGGAAGGTTTATACGTATAATAAAACCGTGCGAAGCTGGGGCGGGTCGCTAGTAATATTATAAACGCGAAAGCTATATGAATGATCGCTCCTCTTTCACGCAACAACTACTGAACTGGATCGGGCTAACATCACTGACATTTTGAATGGACGTAGTTCTAGTCCAAGAATACCACATAGGCTACTTTTCATTCCATAAATCACATGGGATAGAAATGGCCATGACGTTTCCATAGAAACAACGCGTAGCCACGTGTGCCACAAGTGGATGATAAATAAATTAATAATTCCGGACAGTCCACACAGCATCATCTAGCCCCAAGCTAAGCAGAGCTTGTGTTATGGGTACTAGATGACTGATATACTTAATACAATACATTACATAGATAGATATTTTTTATTATACATAGAAAACACCCAGACCAACACACCCAGAACAAATTTCTGCAGATCGTACACAAATTTGTTCTGAGGCGGGAATCGAACCCGCAACCTCCTGCGTCGCAGGCGGACCTTCGCCCACCGCGCCACATCGGTCGTCAACATACGATAAACTTACTCAATGGCATTATATCCCTGGCAAATGGAGATCCCTCCTATGATGTTGTGCGGCCGCTTGCGGTCCTCGCCCAAGTACTTGGTGATCAGGTTCCCGCCCAGGCTGAAGCCGACCAGGATCAGCTTCGTGTGAGGAAACCGCTCCAGGAGGTTCTCGATCATGTAGTTATAATCGTCTGTGTGCCCTGCAACAACCTTTACTATTATAAGAGTGTCCTAAAACTCGTCGGAGGCTCAGAGCGATTATTACGATTAAACTAGCTGGTGCCCGCGGCTTCGTCTGCGCAGGATTAGTATTTCGAGTAAAGTTTCGAGTAAAAGCTTGGGACGAGTTTTGCTCCAACTCTAAAACTAACAACCTAACAAGGTAAAGGTTTCTTGTTCGCTTCTTTACTTTACCTTAATAGACTGAAGTGAACAATAATCAAAGTGAGCATTTTATTTCATAACTAGCTGGTGCCCGCGACTTCGTCTGCGCATGATTAGTATTTCGAGTACTCGCGATTTTACTTGCGTAATTCCTTTTCCCGTGAGATTTTCGGGATAAAATAAAGCCTATGTGTTATTCCAGCTTATAATCTATCTCTGCCAAATTTCATCCAGTACCGTTCAGCAGTTTTTGTGTGAAAGAGTAACAAACATCCATCCATCTATCAATCTGTCCATCCATCTATCCATTCATACTTACAAACTTACGCGTTTATCAGTTCAATTCAGTTTGGTTCCCCTGGGCTACACGGGTTTTCCAAAATTTCTCACAGCTTTTGAACGACGCGTACGTACGCGTCGTTCAGATGCTGTGAGAAATTTTTGAAAACCCGTATAGTCCAGGGGAACCAAACTGAATTCCGGGATAAAATGTATCCCATGTCCAATCGTCCCGAGTTCCATTCGAATTCATTCACTTCCGTCGTGATGCGTGGTTAAACAATTTTTCTTTCACCCTCTCTCCCAGGGGAACCTTACCGAATTCCGGGATAAAAAGTATCCCATGTCCTTCCTTGTAGTATGAACTCAAATCGTCCCGAGTTTCATTCCAACTCATTCAGCAGTTTTGGCGTGATGCGCGGTAAAGGAATTTTACTTTCATACCCTCTCCCATGAGAACCTTACTGAATTCCGGGATAAAAAGTATCCTATGTCCTTCCTCGTAGTATTACCTATAATCATGCCGAGTTTCATTTAAATCCATCAAGTAGTTTCGGCGTGATGCGCGTTTACGATACAGACAGACAGACAGACAGACAGACAGACAGACAGACAGACAGACAGACATGAATGAAAAAAATTACAGTTTTGGCTTGAGTATCGATAATAGAGTGCCCTCCAAAAAAAAATTTCTAAATATCTTCAATGTACAGAATTGGACCTGTTACAGTTTTATTATAAGTATAGATTTCAATTATTTTTTAACATGTATTTTATGACGTGTCCTGTAAGGTCTAAAGGAAATAAAGCACTGTGAATTTTGAAGTAAACTCGCGGTTTCACCCGAGTAATTCCCGTTCCCCTGGGAATTCCGGGATAAAATATAGCCTATGTATGTGTTATTCCAGACTATAATCTATCTCTGTGTCAAATTTTCATCCATATCCTTTCAGTAGCTTTCGCGTGAAAGAGTAACAAACATCCATCCATACTTACAAATTTTCGCGTTCATAATATTACTAGGACTAGTACCTACCTACCTGTATGCGACGCACGCGTCGCGTCGTTTCTATGGAAACAAGTCTATTTCTATCCAATGGGGGAACTGATTTAAGTAGCCTGTGTTATTCTAGGGTTAGACCTACGTCTATTAAAAATTTCAACCCAATCCGCTCAGTAGTTTTCGTGTGAAAGAGAACCGAAAATCTACACAAACATTCGCGTTTACAAAATTAGTAAGGATCTGACTGGATAGATATTTAAGTTGATATCTGTGATTTATGATCATGAGAGAACCGAGATTTTGTTTATTAACTAAGGTTTTTTCTATAGCTGAGAAAGTCCAGGTATTTAATTCGGAATAAAACCAAAGTATACCTCATCCAAAGAATTTCGTAGCCAAAAGCTAGCTAACCTGTATCGTCCCAATATATTGGTCAGCCACAACGTTTGAATGCGGTTTTTTCCAGGTAAGTGCGAACAGATGAAATTAACATCAGCTTTGTTTAGTAATAGGCCAATGCACATAACAATTTACGGTGTCGCAGTACACGGATGATGTATACATAATCGCGGACTTTCACGTGAATTGCCTACCAAAGAAACAGCACCGAGTGTGAAGCGAAGCCTGCCTTACTAATGTTCTGTGAATACCATGCTGCCTAGACGTACCTACATGAAATCGAAAGTCACATTACCTTCTCTAAGTGAAGGCAATTGCATTATAATCCCTTTAAATTAAAACCTTGAATTAAAACATAGTCACGCTTTTTCACGTCTTCTAATTTGAGTTTTAGAGGGAGCACTAGTTGCCATTATAGCTTTATGCCCTGAATAAACCAATTTATGGAAAAATAATGTTAATTAACGCAAAATAGTATGAGTGAAGGTTAATTTATAATACAGCTCGGATATAGGTATTTGTATAATAGAGTTATTTTATGCCACATGGCGACTGACATTGAACCAAGACAAGGTCGCTATCACAAGGAATACTGCTTTTTTGTAGAAATTAATGAAGATCTATGACTGAAGACATGTCATTGTGCAGATTTTAGATTATAGAAACAATACTTTTGCAAGAGGCGCTTAGGTACATACCTACCTATAAGCAGGTCTCGACAAAGATAGACAGAGCATTTCCTCCCCTCGGAGTCGAGCCCTAGAATCGTGGGGTACCAAGGCTCTACGGTTTTTTTCAAATAATCTGAGCGTCTGGTCGTCGCAGGACGTTTGACCCAAGAGCTCGTGAGTATCTGGCGCAGCGCATCAGCATTGCCATACAGATTATGGCAATGCAACCAGCGTCTTGGAGACGCTTCTGACTGGTATTGATATGGATTAGTTGAGCTATTTCTGGACTGTTTGCAACCGTCTGTAATTAGTTAGTTCAATTGTAAATACTATCTAGTATTAATTTGTCTATCATAGTATGGACAAAAAATTAAGTGTAGTGAAGAAAAAAGAACATTTATTTTGAGTTACTTAGTTTAAAATTTGACTTGTCTAAGTGCTTATTTTGTAAGCTTATAGAAACAAATTTATTGACGAAGCGCTAATCTACAAGCCCTTGTGTGTAAATCTGCGAGTGAGTCGGTGGCAGACAAAGTGTTCAATATTAGATTTTTGTTCAATGTAGGTTTATTTTGAACTTTACTGTCCCTGTACATCTTATATTTGTATTTGTTAGACATCATTACTGATGACATCATTAACAACAAAGTTAGAAGCCTAATAAATCTTTTTGAGCATGATTGCGTCATGGATTACAGTTTTTTTTTTTTATCAACAATAGACCTTCGTTTGACCACAATCTCACCTGATGGTAAGTTGAGGTAATGTAAATACCTAGGGTATTAATTTATGATCATATTCATGCTTCTAGTATGACTCAAAGATCGCTTCGATCGATCGCTGAATTACAATGGCATTTGGAATTTACCTGCACCTATGAGCAATTTATGATCATTTGTAGTCTCTTCCAGTTCAAAATAGATGGAATCATTAGATTCATTACAGTCGTCGTAGATTGATAGGTTAATTTGAGTCATAATCCACCTAAACTTTGTACATCAGACATAAATCAATAATTATAAATAACGAAATAAGATAAAAGCATAAATACGGTGCTCTACATTAGAAACAATAAAGTATTACACCAACGTATGTATATTTTGATTACGAGCTGAAAACTATTACCAATACTAGGAACATCGATGGCTTATGAAATCCGCATACATGAGGAGTGACTCATTAGAATATTGGTGTGCCGACACGTTTGTTATTGTTGTTTGTTTGGATTAGCACATCGCAACTCACAGCTGATGTTTCTCAGAACCCTAGGTAGAATTAATACCTAGTTGAGATCATACATACATTATTGAAGGTGAACTAATATGCTGATTCAGATATGACTTGAATTGGGGTTCCGTTTTCCTATTGAACATGTTCATAAAGTTCATACCGTATCAGTAAGCGTTGTAAGTGTTAATGTTGATTCCGTTTTGAATGTCCTCGTGTTTAGTCAATAAAATGCTTTTAATTGCATTCACCTTGCTGGAGAGGGAGGCGTTTCCTCGCCTCTTCACAAAGTCGCTTAGCCCTGATTTGAACATGTGCTTGTTAAGGCGACAGTATCCATTTACGAGTCTCTTAGCCTAGATTACAAATTGTATCCGTCGATAAACAATACATACTATTATATCACACCGTTTATTGATGAATGACGTCACTGGTGTGTAGTGGTTTCTATATTTAGGGCGACGACGGCTGTAAAAGGAGATGATACATGAAGCTACTCACCATAGGAGAATATTCTGGAGCCAGTGACGGGCACGCTGTTGAGAGCCCCGATGTGGTTGAGCACGGCACACCGGTACCCGTGGCACTGCGAGTAGTGGACGTATGTGCGGATGTAGACGCTCTCCGACGTGTTCCCTATGCCGGGGCAGATCGCCACCGTCACGTCATCTGCGAAAAACACATACTTTTACAGGGTACGAACATACTACCGTCACCTTAACACGACAGCGTTAGCTTATATTATGCCTTTTTCCAAGTTTTTGTCTAGGCTAGATAATTGAAAATTGCCAAAGAACGCTGTGCTTGGATTGGAATATACAGAATTATTTAACATCTGGAAACTTTCGGTGAAAATAAAAATCTGTTCTTTATATAACAACTAGCGACCCGACCCGGCTTCGCACGGTTTTATTATAAGTATAAACGTTCCTCTTGAATCAGTCTATCTATTAAAAAAAACCGCATCAAAATCCGTTGCGTAGTTTTAAAGATTTAAGCATACAAAGAGACATCGGGATATAGGGACAGAGAAAGCGACTTTGTTTTATACTATGTAGTGATGATGAATGTAGCTAACGACTTGAAACCCGCCAGGTGTTGAATGGATCAATATATGACTGACCTCCCATGTGGTACAGAGAGCTTGAGGAAAAAGAAGTCAGGGTTAGAATTAGACTACTAATCACATTTCAACCCTGACTTTTTTCCGCAAGCTCAGATCTTCAGTATACATTTTAATAATACAGTCGACATTATTTTTATTCTGGCCCTCCCCTCCTTTTTTTACAGTCCGTTGTAAATATGGCTAATACATTATGTTTAATTTTACTCTCCTCCTTGCAGAGTTGGCCAAATTATTAGAATTAAACAGGCTAGGTAAGGGCTACATCCGTACATAAATGACTTATCTGCCGTCAGTGAAAGTTATCTATAAGCGTACGTATATCCAGCAAGGTGTGAAACTTCCATTGTGTTTGCCGAAGAACGTGAACCAGACCCAGTTATTTTAGAAAGGAAAATAATTTTACCTAGGTAGGTTCAGTAAAATGTCTTCTTTTTACTGTAATTTTCTTAAAGTAATTCTGATTATGGCAATTTCTATTCACTTAAAATTATTTAATAAGGCCCTACCGGTCACTTGGTAATGAATAGTCCCCATAATCTACGTACCGTTAACTTCAATCATCTAATGCTAGAGTAAAGGAACCTCTAGCTTGTAATTATTTGGGAGTCGCAACAGAAAGGCTTAGTAGGTATTCGCTAAAACAATGCTTCTTTGACCTGGTCTACGTCCGCAGATATTGATCAGGTACAGCATAGGTTACACGTAATGACAAATTAAGTAATTACGTCAATTGAAGATGGCAACAGGAATAGCCACTCCGCTACAATCATGAGGGGGAATCCCGTCCTGCCTAATCAACTCAGTATACTGAGAAGGTACTCCTATTTTAGAACAACAAATAAAAACTGTCCACGTCTCGCAGTTTTACGCCACTAAATAATAGTTTATTTTCAAATGCGAGGCCCGTTATGTTAGTCTCTTCAATCCTTTGACACTTTGGTATACCACGAAGTCGTTTCCTGTGTCTTGGAATTTGCCCACGAGACGCATACAAGAAGAAAGAAAACTGCCTTTGCCCAAGCAGAGTGACAACCTACAGAATATTTATAACGATAAATTACTCTAGTACCTACCTAGGTACAGATGCAGTGCAGCCGATGAAGGTTGATTGATTCATTGGACCTACATACATCTCGGCTGTGCTATCTGTAGATATGGTCTACATACCTTATCATAAAGAAAACCTCATCTCAAATCAAGTTCATAGCTAAAGGGGCCTTTATGTCTTAGATCATCATCGAGTCACAGCTAACCTCGAACTTTGTGGAATGATTCTCTTTAAGTTTTAGATCGCAAATAATAAAACCGTTGTGTTACATGATAATCACGTTTCACGAGAGTGATATCTTTAATACAATGCTAATTTGAGCCTTGTTGTAATAGTTTTAATGACGAAAATAGATGGAGTGCTTTGTCTAACCACAGTGAAGGAACTTAATTAGAAATACGCTATTAATATTTGCGCATTTTTGTTATCAATCGTACTTATCGGTATTGTATCAAAATTTGAAGAATATAGTTAGTAGTAATTGACGATCTCTGTGGCGCAGCGATCGCAGGTCCGCCTGCGACGCAGGAGGTTGAGGGTTCGATTCCCGTTTCCGGACAAATATTTGTGCAATTTGCAGTATGTGTTTAGGGTGTTCCGGTTGCTTTCTATGTATAATAATAAATAAATATATGTATATTTATATATGAAGTATAATGTTTATCTAGTAGGTCCCATCATAATTTCATCCCATCATTATTTAAATTTATTTGTAATTTTGTGTACCTACTAACCATTTTCAAATTTATACTGTGCTACTAACAAAATGGGTGTATAGGGTATGAATAAATAATTTTTCCATTTCAATTTCAATAATAACACAAGCTCTACTTGGGGCTAATTTATTAATAAGTCTTATTTATCTACAGCTGGGCACAGGCGATAAAGGCGAGGGGGTTAAATAAGGTGGCAAAGTTTGTATGGAAAATATTACCTAGTGAATAATTCATCACACATTTTTTATTTTTACACAATAACCCCTAGCTGCTGTGTGCAATAAATTTGTGAAATTTTCATCGTCTCGTCCATGAGCTTATTTTGCACATCTTAAATTTTTTTTATTTGATTTTTTATTTGTTCCATTCTTAAACGAGAATGATTTATTACTTAAAAGTAACAGTGCTTTGTACTCTGAATAAGGAGCTGTAAATTAATGATTTAAATAGGAGTCTGGTGACTTGTCTGTGTTTTAAATAATTCATGTGACCTTCAAAAACATTGCATAATTTTATCTTAACTGACTATATTCAGACAGACAATGGTTTTACACAAGCAAGCCAGTGTGTTGTTACAATGATTTACATCTGGTTGACTATAGAAGATCGGAAGATTAATTTAATTGATTGGGTGCATATTGAGTGCTCTTAGGGAAGGTGACTCATTCCTAAAATTCCATGACATGCTTTGAAACTATCTAACCTCAGGCTAGCCTTGAAAACTTACAGATCTTAAAGAGGTCTTTAACTCCATTAGTCACTTAAAACACAAGGTTTTAAGAAATTCTAGGATGATCTAGTTTTTACCTTCATGCTCTGCTCCAACTGGCTCATAGAGATCATAGGTCAGTGTAGACTTGTCCGGCAGCACCAGGGAGATGCGGCCTCCGATAGGCCACGGACACCGCACTCTCCCTATCAGACTGTGGAGGATGGTTTGGACATGCCCGCTGAAGCCCCATAGTCTTGTGGGTATGTAGCTGAAAAAACAACAACAGTTAGCTTCTTGGTTGTTTTGGCAACCAAGGGTAGCTAAACTAACCCAGATAAATAAAATAAAAGTTAAGATATATTCGAAGCTGAGGAGGTAGGTTTGATTTGAGTACATCCAGTTATCGATAAGCCGTAAATATGATTTACAAGATACTTATGACATCATCATTCGGTGTCGCTTGCTTTGCATAGACCAGGCTAGCAACCGAGCGAAACCACATGAATTTTGTAAGTAACCCATTAGACCAGAGTTCGTTGAAACTTACGGCTCGCTCAGGAAAGGTGATACAAACAGAATATTTTCAATAAAGCTTCTATCCTTCCCGTATATCACAGGTTTTTGAGGCTGGCTATTTACATTCAATATTCGGAATAGAATACACAATATGACTGCCACAACGGCTAGTAAAACGGTCGACATTTTATCACTCTGTTTATCATTAACAATGTTTTGATACAAGATAGGGAATGTACATAGCGGCAATATTTACTTCTTTCTTGCGCAGAAGTACAGAACACCCCGCCGCGGGCAAGAAACGCGAGAGGACTGACTGAACGAGAGCGAGAATTTTCCTGAAATTTCCTATAACAAAAATTGACATTGACAGACATTTCAACATTAAGAAAAAAATCTGACACTGACATTGACGTAGCGAGAAGCAAGCGCCGCCGCCCTAAAATTGAAAACATGGTACTAATTAACACATTCACTGCCCAGGCCCCAGAATCGGCGATGAGACCCACCCGCCCGACGACACCCGAGCCGTCTCTTTCGGGACTTGCAGATAGACTTGAGTTGATAATAGTGACTTGCGCGTCGTAGCCTACGCACGACGCAGAAGTCACTACATGTAACACTTTAATGATGAAAGTGTTAACATTTAATATCAGTTGAGCTACCTGTAGACTGTTTGCAACCGTCGTGTATAGGTACTAGTTTTCATTTGTTTCTATTCCTTGATTGTAATCTTCGTTGTTAATAGCGATTAAGTTTCATAACTTTTCCAATTTAAGGAAAGGGTTTATTTATGTTGGGTAGGGTAGGTCCTACCATAAAGGTACTTTAAGGAGAAGTTGTAAATATCCTTTTTTAAGTTTTTTTGAACTAAAAACCTAGGTATCAAAACCTATATTATTAAAGAAAATTACAATCAAGGAATAGAAACAAGTTAAAACTATCACCTATTATGTTCGGTTAGGGTAGGTTTATTATTCAAAAGTAACGTTTTACTCTATCCCGGAATTTGAAAAATATTCCGAAATTATCAGGATCAAAAATAAAATTATGCTCTATTTGTGGTCGAAAAGTATTTCCACCTATCAAATTAATGTCTATGTTATGGTAATGTGAATCACTATGGGTCACGATCTTTATATTGCAACTCCGAGGTCAATTTTAACTTCTCAATCGCCATCTATAAAATTAATTTTATTTGAAGTGAAAAAAAAACCACATAAATATACATGCATGATCACGTCATTGGTTTAAGGAATATCTCCGCTTTCTGAGATCCGATTTCGATGATTATTTTCTATTGTAAGTTAAAGTTTCATGCTGAAGATCAGGATTTTCAGGTTGATGAGCAGAATAAATCAGTAGATATAGATAGATCATACTCCTTTGAATCCAGCATGAAACAGACGACGGTTCGCTCGCTCGGTCGGTATACAGGTAAGGGGAGCGGGTAGGGGCGCGGCGTCTTGGGAAGGGAAGGTAGATCTAATAAAATTTGATTGATTTAACTAAACCTATATACCTACCATGATTCCAGGTTACGTAAAAAGAAATATTAAATTATGTAGAACATGTTTTATTAAGAGAAAGTTCACGATTCTAAAGAAACTAGTTTACCAATAAATAACAATGTGATTATTTTCGATTACAAAACATTTGCGGCATTTTTCAGAACAATTTGTAGGTCCTAGGTACTATTTGTAGTACGTACCTATGCATGTTACTTATGTACCTATAACCTTTATGGATATAAATTGTACGATTTAGTAGATCTACATACTTTTTACTAAGTATTTCAATAATTCCACTTTTTATGCATTGATCAGTTATAGGACAAATTAACACAATAATGATTATAATTTTAGCTTGTGATTAAATTGTATCCCAAAAATTATGAGAAGACTATTTGTAGATACTAAAACATAATAAACAACTATAACATACAAAAAACTTAATGTCATATAAGAGCAGGTGTAGATTACTATTAAAAGAAAATAACTTGAAGCTATCACTACACAATAGAGCTTAACCAATCAGCGTAATCAGCCTTCTTAATTATAAATATCTGTACATATTCTTACCAATAAAAAGTATAGATTGATGAAAAAATAGATGGTGCTAAAAACCTTTGATGTTACAAATAAGAACTTACTTACGTTATGCCTATACTATTAACGAGCTTCATTAAATAATGTGATGATCTTAAAACTACAAATAAAAATGGCAAAGTGTATTATCATTTATCAGCCTAAAGACTACACTTAACAAATAAATTCATCTGTTTGATTCAAACTTATTAAAAGAACCCTGATTTACATAAGTATAATGTGAGCTGTGGTTTAATATGATCAATCACGTATTTTACTTTCCAATGGTAGCAATAACCCTTGTAGACTGCTACAATTACAAAAATAACTACATAAAACCTTGGGTAAACCTAGATTATACCAAGTATGATACAAAAAGTTTAGAAAGTACACACTTATTCTTACACAATATTAGAATAACAGTGACACTTAATACAAATAATCATTACTTCACCTGATTGCGAAGTTGGTGTTATATCAGGGGAGGAAAACGTTCGTCTCTAAGACAAGTATGGCCTCTCGGGGTACCTACATCATGTACCGCCTGACGACCGGCGAATACATGCTTACGGTACACTCAAAACCTGAATCAGAATTTATATCTTATCAAAACTAGTTTCAGGTTCTGACTACAACATTTTAAGATACATTTTACAAGTTACATTCATACAATATATATATATAGCACCACCATTCCTAACAACCATTTACCATTCACATCTATAATATTAACTTCAATCGATCTGGATACAGCTTCACTTAAGGTACTAAGGTGTTACAGGGTTAAGCATGCATAAATACAAGTAATAAATATTTTCGTTATTCTAATCAAGGTACGATATTTTCGGTCGAAACGGACAGAAGTGACTTAATATAAAATCCTGCACATGCTAATATAGTCCTTATACACAATAGAGCTGTAAATGCACGATAAACGGTCGTGCGCGTATCAGCCGAGGTGAAACAGTATTGTTTTCCAAAAGCCTAGTTAGCAGTCGTCGTATGCACAGACACAGGGCACAAGCCTCGTCAGCGGATGAGGCAGGTGAGGCAGAGGTCCGCGGAGCCGATGCAGTCGTCGTGGCAGAAGGCGCCGCACCGCTTGCACAGCACCATGGCGCGCAGGTTGCACACGCACGCCTCGTCCGCGCCCACGCTCCGACACCGAGCCACGCTCTGCAACCCAAGCCGTACATTAACAAACTCTGCTACTCATTTCGCAGCCTATCATCATTATCATCAGCCTATAGTAGTCCACTGCTGGACAAGGGCCTCCTCCTCTACCTATCTATACTACTGGTCTAACTCAAGATACAATTTTTGTAAACATTGAACAGTAAGAACATTGAAAAGTAGGATCTAATCCATCAAACAGGAATTCTCCATCAATACAGAAGAAAATGTACAGTTCGCCCGGAAAACTTAGGAGTCACAAAAAAACACAGACGGATGGCGTAGGAAAAATGACAAGTATCACGAAAGAGCAAAAGAATCAAGAAACGCAAACAGATAAAAAAACAACTGAGGTAATAGAAATAAATGACAAGGAAACACAGACAAATAAAGAAAAAGAAATTGAAGTCTTAGACAACGAAACACAAACTTACACTGAAATTAAAACCAAAAGCAAAGAAACACAGACAATCAGAGAAAAAGAAATTGAAGAATTAGACAATGATACACAAACTGATACCTACGTGGAAAATTCTAAACAACCAAGCCAGACTAGAAAAATATGTATTTTGAGTACAAATTCTCATAATAAAATGATGGCAATTGCGGAGAGTACCTTGACTTATTCGGAAGTCTGCCACTATCTCAAACCAAAAAACACGACACGAGAACTATTAAAAGATATAGAAACAAAATTGGAGAATTTCACGCTGAACGACTATTGCATAATTATGATCGGAGAAGAGGATTTCAAAACCACAACAGACTACTTTCGAATCATTCGAGTAATCAGAAAAACTCTACAGCAACTAAAACACACCAACATTATTATCTGTCATCCAACATACAAGTACGGAAAGGCCCTAGACATGTACAACTGGAGGGTTGAGACCTATAATATTATTATTGACGATACACAAGAAATAGTAGACATTTTAGCGAAACAGTTTGACTCTAACACAATGAACAATGATGATATTGATATAAATGCACAAGCTATACAAATGATGAAGGATAATTCTAGAAGAGTTGACTCTGATATAGACATGAGAGAAACAAATGGGAGTGAAATTAAATTCATTGTTAAGAAAATTGAATCTAAACCTTCTTACGGCTCCGATGAAATACCCATCACGATTATCAAAGAAATCAGAAATCAATATCTTTATTTCTTTAGGCTTACAAAATAAGCACTTAGACAAGTCAAATTTAATACTATAGGTAAAGAAAACATAGATCTCTTGGCTGAAACACTGGCAAACTTTTACAATAATTGCTTGAGACAAGCTGTTTTCCCAGATCAGTTAAAGATTGCAAAAGTTGTGCCTATACATAAGAAAGGCAAAAATAATGATCCCAAAAATTATAGGCCCGTTTCTCTTTTCCCATCTTCTCTAAAATATATGAGAGAATAATAAAAGATAGAATAGTTTCACACCTAAATTTACACAGAGTTTTAAACTTACGGCAATTTGGATACCGATGTAGCGTAGGGACTGTGGATGCTGTTGATCTTCTGTTACAAGACGTCTTAAGTAACTTGAACAATAAGAAAAGAGTGGCTGGTCTGTTTTTGGACCTTTCCTCTGCATTTGACATGGTTGATCATGAGACTCTTCTTGCTAAATTGGAACACTACGGAGTTCGAGGAAATAGTCTGACTCTGCTGAGATCATATCTATCGAACAGGAAACAAATTGTAAAATTAAAAAATATCACAGATATACTTCAAATTATTTACGGATCGCAAGCTATCACTATAAAAAGAGGAGTTCCCCAAGGCTCAATTCTGGGACCTATATTTTTTTGTTTTATTTGTAAATGATCTAATTTAATTTATCATGAAAACCATCCCAGATATATCGCTAGTTGTATATGCAGATTACACAAACGCTGTTATTCCAGCGTCATCTGTAATTGAACTTAAGACTAAAATCGACAATGCCCTTGTAGCTTTTGACCAGTGGTTTGCAGTAACTAGATTAAAATTGAATATAAAAAAAATAAATTGTGTCTTGTTTAGAACAACTGCTCATATGAATGAATCCATAGACATTAGTAGTAATGGAGACGTCATAGAGTTGATAAACAATGTTAAATTTCTAGGTATACACATTGATCAGCTTCTAAATTGGAAAGTCGAATTAGAAGCTCTCGAAAGCTCGATAAGCTCTGCTTGTTACGCCCTTAGAAGTCTGAGAGACGAATTAAGTATTGAACAACTCAAAGTTATTTACTATGCTCTTGTTGAGTCCAAGCTGAGATATAGCATAAAGTTTTGGGGGAACAGTTATGCCTATAACCTAAAGCGGGCTTTTGTTCTGCAGAAAAGAGCAATTAGGACAATAGCACGGATTCCTCCGTGGAAATCTTGTAGAAACATTTTAAAGACTCTTAACATTTTGACAATACGTAGTTCTTATGGACGTGGTCTGGTCAGGCATCCTTATAAATATGAATCAATAGAACAAAGAGCAATACGGATAAGTACTAGAAGAAAGGATCTCGACACTCCTTTTCAGCTTAGGTTAAACATTGTGAAACATGGCTCTAGGTACCAAGCAGTTAAGTTATTCAACTGCCTGCCTATTGACTTAAATTGCATTGATAGTCCAAATATTTTTAAAACAAAATTGAAAAAGCTTTTGTTGTTTTGAAAAGTGCTTGTACTCTTTAGATGACTTTAAATCTCTTACAATTTAAGTCACCTCTTATTGTGATAGTATTAAGTTAGTATTTAGATTTTAAGAGACATTGAATTTTTATTTAATAATTTAATTAAGACTACCTACCATTAACATTCAAATACATTAACACAACAAAAACAAACATTGTTCATGAATAAATCATCTATCATCTATCTATTGGCCAAAACCTTAGAAACCACATTCTTGTTGTTGATTTTATATGAATTTGAACTGATTGTCGATTTGAGCTCCTTCTTACACTTATTAGTGCTAATTATCCTTACTAATATTATAAACGCGAATGTTTGTATGTATTCTGGTTTGATTTGACCAGTGTGAAGTTAATTATTGCTACTGCAATTTGATCAGCGTTCCTTACATCGACAGTTAATTTTGATCTACCTTTGGTCAATTCAATTCAATTTATTTTATTAATATCATGGGCTCACAACAAGCACTTAGTCAAGTCAAAAATTTATACATATTGATTACAATTTAAAATCACAAGCATAAAATTATAGAAAAACAATAAAAAATAATAATAATATCAGGTAGCTGCAATAGCATTGTCAAAAATGTAAAGAGAAAATTAAGAGTTAACCGTTAATTACATGTCAACCATCCAACAAAAATATATTTTTATCAGCAAAAGCTTCGTCTAATGTGTAATAACTTTTATCAACTAATCTATTTTTAATAAATGATTTAAAATTTTGATCAGACATCTTTTTTACAGTACATGGTAGCATATTGTAGAGCTTAATTGAATTACAAACGAAACTTTTAGAGACCTTAGCTAATCTTATTTTCGGGACTACCAAGTTATTTGTTAGTTGGTCGGTTTCCTTAGCCGGCTCAAGCGATACCCACACATGGGACGGGCTTAGTTGGAGGGTAGATACCGTAGGCTGGTTTGATGAGTAGCTACCGAGCAACAAATACTCACAACATTAGAGTTTTGGTTGGCTGGCGGCGCGCTCGAGGCCCGCGGCGCCGCGTTTGGGGTCCTCTGTACTAGGATGTACTGCCCTACATTGTTAGGCCTGTTCTCGTTTATCTGGAAAGGAAATCGAATGTTTGGTACCTACCTTTTACGAAAGTACTTAAATAAAAAAAAATAATGCCGGACAATTCAAAGAGGTATCATCACAGAAATATGAATAATATGGTTTCTGTGGGTATCATCTAGGTCCAAACTATAGTAAATTATAGATGTACTTTTTAATAAATAATTAATAAATAAAGTAAACAAAGTACACGATTTTTTTTTGCGATTATTATCTCTACTACTGAAACCTCAGTCGTCGGTCCAATGGAAACTTTCAATCCTTATAAGAAACAGGATGGATTATCATAATATTATGTATGTCAATATTAGAACGATCCTTTATTCTTCTCAGTCAAGTATAAATTGATTTACTTAAATTCACACATTATCAATTTGTTACTTCCAATTAAAAAAAAATATTTATAGTAGTAACCTCGTTATGCATGACAGAGACGGGCACTTGTCGCAGCAGCACGGGCGGCGGCGGGTGCGGGCGCGGCGGGCGGGACACGCGCGTCAGTAGCGCGGGAGGGGGGCGCAGCTGCCCGCGGAGCGCCTCGCGGTTCGGGCTGTTCTGGATCACCGCCTGGCAGATCTGGTAGCTGCGCTCCAGGTTCACAGCCCCGGGGGGGACCTTGTTTGACGAGCGGCTTCTGGAAATACAGTCAAAACCTGATATAGCGACATTGAAGGGACCGTATAGTTGCCGACGTTATATCCGATAGTTGTTATAAGCAATACACATACATACATACATATGTAGTTACATTAGTTGTGTAGTTATATTTTTATAGGTAGGTACATATCTATCTAGTATATGGGTTATGTTAGTGAACTTGTTGTCAAATTAAATGTTAGAAAAAAAGTAAAAATAATTATTAAGAAATAACACGCGCACTTGGTGTAAAATATGCAAGGTCAAATAGCCGGGAAGAGGTTCGGATGAGGTGGGAGAAAGTGCGTAGGTAATAATACGCGCTTAAATATTCCTTCAATGCCTATCAATAAGATTTAAAATCGTCCGTATTGTTTTGTTTTGCTGGGACAAGAAACGATTGGTCGTTATAGTCGATGAATATCGATACATTTCGTCGTTATAAGCGATATGTCGCTGTATCCGATGTTGTTATAGGCGGTATGTTTGCTGAATAGTTTACTACAGATTCGGGCGGGACTTTACAATCTGGCTGTAATAACCGATAGGTCGTTGTAAACGATGTCGTTATAAGCGGTTTCGACTGTATTATTATACAGTTAAGACGCAGGCGCTACACAGGTCTCTTATATTATACGCGGCCGTGGGAGACTTAAGACTGTGATAATCATGATAGTTACAAAAAATAATTGACTCATCCTGTAAGTAAGCAATTTGTGACTCTGACATTATGAATTACTATGGTCTCATCAGGCAACCTATCTACATAATTGAAAAGGCAAGAATCATACTTATAGGCCAGTTAATAGATGCAATCTATATTATTGTATATGATGACACTGGACCAGATAGCAACTTTGGAAATGATAAACCATCAAAAGGTACCATACCTGTTAGTATCTTTGCCAGTTTTAGATTTCTTCCCCGAGAGCTTCACACTGGTCAGCGTAGTTGAATTGGCAGAGACGTTAGTAACACTCGTGCTGCACACTAGACTGGTGATGGGCTCCAAGTCCTGCTTCAGAGTCTCCTTCATGGACTGACAGCTTTCTGAGGAGTTGGATGACTCCATGTTGTAGTTGGCATCTCTGTCTTCTTTGTACATGCAGTTTTCATCATTCATATTCATATCGTCCATACTGGTTTTGGAGTCGTCACTTACGTATTTAGAGCTGTCAGTGTTTAAATTTGAAAAGGGGTGGAGAGTTATAACATTCTCATTGTTGGGCCATTCGGTTTCACTTTTCCACGATACGGCTGAGTTCTTTGGCTTTGCAGCATCTTGCATGTTGTCATCTGGGTAGGAGACCATCTGCAAACATTTATTTCGATCACTTCCACACTTGTACCTTTATACTTGAGATACAAAGAAAACACAAGTCTCAATCTCTAAGAGGTTCATTCTCAAAATTGAAGGACTGCAGCATTTATTCAGAATTAATAAATTACTTTTTACTTTGTGTACTTTTATTCCTATTTATAAGTGTAGACTTCATACATGCTAATCTCAAATCAAAAGAAGGCTGAAGTTTATCAAAAAAACAATGAATTTTTCTCATGTTCTACCTACAAGGTGATATGTATGTATCTAGTTTTAGATGGAACTGTAAACTTACTGCTGTGTTTGCCACTTCCATGACAGGTAGTGAAGAGTTTTGAGTCAATGGCATTGTCACCACTGCAGTCACATCTAAAATAATACTAAGCATTAATAAAGCACAACTTTTCTGAACACATGTTATCAACACTGATTTTATGAAACTGCTGAGGGTAGTCTGAATATTTTTTGACAGGTAATTTTTTCAATGCTTGTCTTTTTGTGATCAAGAAGTTTACGACACTAACACTGACACTGGCAGAGTCGTAGCGAAAAGCAAGCGGCGCCACTCAATAAGAAGTTGAAGTTGTGATTCATTCAATCACAAGTCATAAGGCAAATTAAGCCACATAAAAATAAAACATTAATTGCTTACTTGCTTCACTGATGTAAGATGAAAGTTCCATCAAATTGGCATGAGGGACATACTTCACATCTTCATTCTCTGTAATTAAATAATAAATGTTTTCACTTTGTGAGCAAGGAATTATAATGTATATTTAAAACTCTTCACTTGAGACTTACGTGGTTGATGAGGAGTGAGTATTGAAGTGAGGCCTGTCTCTAATATAAATGACTCTGCATCCTTAAACCTTTCATCATAATAATTAAGATTTGCACTTTGCGGTATTCTCTCTCTATCTTCATGCTTCACATTTACTTCGTGTTTTAATACACCAGGTTGTGTTACAACAGGACTATCCTCAATTTTTACTTCATAAGGTTCCTGTGAAATTGTGTTTTTTTCAGATGTAATTGTTACCTCATCAACTCTTTCTTCAGGCTCTACCGTAGGAGAAGACTTGTGAACTTGAGGGCTTTTAATACTGTGAGATTCTTCTATTTTGCAGTCAGACATCACCTCTTCAGTAAGTGTATTATCTGTGGCTGGATACTCTGGATTAAAATTTTGTTCTGTAGTTTCACTTTCATAATCTTCTATGTCTAGTTGTTCACATGGATACTGTTCATGAGCACACACTTGTTCATTGTCATAATGTACATCAGCATCTGAATAATTAATGTTCCCAGATTCAGGCTGAGATAAACTGTCATCATCCTCAAACTTGATTCTTTTAGTTATGCTGTACTTTTGACTGTCATCACTTGCTCTCTTGTACATTTGTAGATTGCAGTCAGAGTCTATACCCTTTTCGTCATCAAAATCTTTTGAGCAGTTTGATTCATCTACAATGACAGTGAGATCAAGTTCCTGCTTGATTTCATTGGGTTCCGACTCATCGTGCAGTAGAAGCGGGTCGACAGGTGTAGTTGCCACTGAATCGTCCATTCTTTGAACAGATGAGGTATCGGAGAAATTACAATCCACTTGGCATTCTTCTGTGTAAGACTGATGATGAATCTTTCCATGTTTCAATGGCAACAGGTCTGGGACCGGTGCACTTGACTTGCTGATGACAGTGGTGGCTTCATCTGGCACATCATCTGTCTTTGAAGAGGACCTTGTCACAGCTCCGACAGACCTCATTCGTTTGCTGTTACTAGATTTACTTTTCTTAATTTTTGGTACTATACTACTGCTCGTTATGGAAGCAGTTGGTCTAAGTTTTATTGTAGTTTTTAGAGAAGGTCTTTCTGAATTCAAACCAAGGGATGACCTTTCTCTTCGTGATTTTTCTCCCCATATCGGCTCAAAATGTTTAAGCTTCCAAGGATCTATTTTACTTTTTTCTTTTTCTGCTTCAGTCTTCATTTTTTGTTGACTCTCTGGTGTGAGTTCGCCTCCTGATAAACTTGTCTGCCATTCTAGACAAGCTCTTGCAAAGAATTCATTATTGAGACTAGATGAATTTAAGCGGCCTGATGGAGTGAGTCTGTCAACGCTAGGAAGTAGCTGCCCTAATTTATATTGGTAAAGAGGCGGAAGCATAGAAAATGTATGCTTGTTAAGTAATTGTCTGATATTTGTATTAACTAATATGGAGTCTGGAGTTTCCAAGTC
Source organism: Eupithecia centaureata (assembly GCA_944547425.1). Lineage (NCBI taxonomy): Eukaryota > Metazoa > Arthropoda > Insecta > Lepidoptera > Geometridae > Eupithecia > Eupithecia centaureata. The sequence continues at coordinate 620,527 of OX155694.1, forward strand.
AATGCAGCCTTCTCTTGTTTGTTGCAATTGAGCTGCAGTTGACAATTTCTTCCCGCTCCGTTTTCGTGGCTTAATGCTGAATCCTGGAATACTGGCTAGAACCTCTCGCATTGTAGAAGGTTTGCTTATAGGTTCCTCTGAATATGAAAGAGCTGCTGTCCATTCCCTGTTTTCAGGAGGTGGGGGAGGTGGTAAGGGTTTCACTATAATTCTTGGAAGAGGACGAGTATGGTTTGAACTCTTTTTTCTTCTTTTCGATTGTTTCTTTGAGGAGTGTTTACTTGACTTTTCTCCATCTTCAGGTATGCGAATGACGGAAAATGTATCCTTGTTACTTGATGAGGTGAACTTGTACTCTGTTGAGGTTCCTGGATAGTCTGCTGTAGTAGCAGACAAACTAGAACTCGGTTCCATTGTGGTAGCAATTATAGAGCGCTATGAAACAATGTTACCATGAAAAATGATGAATTATGCCGATAGCAATCACAATTTCAACCCATCGTGTATAGTAAGTTCTGAAATCGTTAATGAGATAACTAAAAACGTGGAAATACAATATTGTAAGTCGTTCATCACTTTTTACGTGTATAGAGTTAGAATTATCACTCCACAAAGCATTTTTATGCGAAATACGTAAAATTCGAAAATGTCACAACAACGCAGAAAATGGATTCCTTCCACAGAATAAAAAAGTACTTTTTTTTTCAGAATGAATGATTTATGGAACTTAAAGTTCGAAACAGACAGAAGCCGGAGGCGCGGCGCGGCGGAGCGGAGGCGAAGCAGTGCCGGATTTATATTTTTTATGAGTGTAGGCCACTTTTTTCCGCCGCCCCATGTACAGAGCCGTTCATTATTAGCTGCGCACCCCCCCCCCCCCCGGTAGATATACAATTTTATTGTCTGCAATCGAGTGACCGTCCTCTGAAATCTGCCGCCCCCCTAGGACGCTGCCGCCCCCCTAGGACGCCGCCGCCCCTAGGCCGCGGCCTATACGGCCTGTTTACAAATCCAGGACTGAGGCGAAGGCGTGCGAGTTGTATCCTATTGAATCATATGAAAGCTTACACACACACCGCAAACGGTGGCGGCGGCGCGGTGCCATGGGAAAAACCAGCACGCCTTCGCCTCCGCTCCGCCTTCGGCTTCTGTGTGTGGAGCAAGGTGTGGAGTCCTAGCCCAAATTGAAGCCCATGAATTTACGAAATCAGTGTTTTTTGCAGTAAGTAAAACGATGGGCCAGCATGTCATTCCCATTTCCAAGTGTAAATATGAAAGGGAAGTATGGAAACAATAGGTACAATTTCTGACGAAACGTAGGAATCCGCTTTGTTTATACTTTATTCACGGGATGGGAATGATCAATTGTTCCGGATTCAGGTTCCTTTTTGATTGGCTTTGTGGATGGTCAACTTCACATCATTAAATTTTGTTAGTTCCATACAAAAATCTAGCATTACTGCGTTCCGTTTCATACAAGGTTCCATAGTTTCCATACTTCTGTTGAGTTCTGTGGATCCATTTCATTCATTCATTCATTGTGTTCGCTTGCGTTTTTGTTGTTTGAAGCGGCGATTTTCTGTAAAATAAATAAATAAAAATATACGAAGAATGTAATTTACTCGTATAAATTTATTATGCGTATGTATCTTAGGCAGATTGGTCATTGAGTTCTCCTAAAGATAAGTATAATGGATTAAAGTGGTTAGAAACCATGAGCATGCTGCTCTGTGCAAGTACATTTTGTGGGAGATTGTGTTATTAGTTCTTCCATACCGTTGTTACCATCGATTTATCTTCAATCATGATGACCACCATGCCTGTGGGTGTACCCGCAGACGCCCATACACAAATGAATACCTACCGAAGTTATGTGACAATGCTAGCAGATCCTGGGGCGAAGGATGAAATAAAACTGAAAGCTGCTCAGGAACTAAGTGAAAATTTTGAGGTAAGGAACATTACATTTCTGTCCGATGTGACGTGACCACAGTTAACCGGATTATGCATTTTATGCTTAAAAAATTCGCTCATACATGATCACATCACATACAAATCAAAATTCATTAAAAAATAAACCTATAAATTTTACTAAATAGTAGGTACCTGGAATCGGACAGCAGCTTAAAGTTATTTCAACTTCTATGCTACATCTTGCAGGTGATTCTCAGCTCTCCACAGTACCCTCAGTTCCTTGACCACTCTCTGAAGATATTCCTCATAATCTTGCAAGATGGAGAGCCCCACTTCATTGCGGAGTACAACATCCAACAAGTCCGCAAGCTCATCCTGGAAATGATACATAGGCTGCCTATTAGTGAGACGCTGCGACCCTATGTGAAGAACATACTCATTCTTATGTTGAAACTGATGGAAATTGAGAATGAGGAGAATGTTCTAGTGTGCCTCAAAATTTTTATGGAGCTACATAAGCAGTACAGGCCCATCTACAGTACTGAAGTTGATGTAAGTTAGCCAAAAAAGTTAATTTGCATGCTGCTAAGCTGATCATGGCTGTGCACAAGTGGATAACAGTTAAAATATTCTATGCTGTAAATGTCATCCACTTACTATTTAAAAATTAAGAATTTTAAAAGTTTTTGTCCTTCAATACTAATTTATTTATTGTTTCTCTTACATGTCATTTACTAGATGTTACAGGTACATAAAATTATTTCTATATGATTTATGACTCAATTTAACTAAAACTATCTTACTGTAATTCTTCATGTTACTATCTTATGTATAATTACAATCAACAGATTCATAAGTTCCTCCAATGGGTGAAAGGCATTTACTCGGATTTGCCCAATCATCTTCCTAAGATATTTGAGCCGAAGCCGATCATCAGAGTCAAGGATCTCTCAGAAGTGAACATAGATCAGCTGTTACAAGAGACATACACTACTACACCTATTCATACTGAGAAAAAACTGCTGGATGGCAGCGTTGTTACAGTAAGTACTTAGGGCTCCCACACAAAACTGCAAACTCGCATCACATCGCAAATATCTGCGAACTCGCATGATAACGTCCGATCTCATTTGCATCCCCCTTTTGTGACCCCCCTTTTAGTCCGCTCTGAGACAACTTTAGAGAAAGACGCTCGGCGCCTGAGCCGCCTTCTTTGTGTTGTAAAAACAAATTATCCTCTTCAGTTCTCAACCCATAGTACTTTCGAGTAAAATAGTTCCCATCAGAGTTCATAATCGTAATAAATGGATCAACCCAAAATGTTCTTTTTCTTTTATATCTATTTAAAAATAACAGCAGTGCAATAATCTTTTTGCGATCCATCTTACGCTTCCTAAAACATGTCCAATACGGCTGACTAAACTTGAAGGTATGGTTGGTTACCCTAGCTAACGGTTTGCCGCACAAGATCGTATTGCAGAAACTCGCATCTCAAGTTCGTGTGACATCGCATCGCATCGCAGTTTTGTGTGGGAGCCCTTACCTCTTCATACTAAAACTATCTGATATTTACTTAGATGTATAATAATAACTCTAAATCGAAAATAGAAACTTACTGGTTATTTTTCCCGCAGTACAATCTGATACCGAGGTCAGTTCTCTCACTGAAAGTGATACAAGAGCTGCCAATAATAGTTGTGCTAATGTATCAGCTATACAAGCAGAATGTGCACCAAGAAGTGAGCAACTTCATACCTTTGATCATGGAGACTATCACGTTGCAGCCTGCTGCCAACCATAGGTATGTTTCACTATATTCTGTGACACATGTAAATAGTTATCACAACACTGCAACAAGCAATTCTAATTTCAATGTTTTTTAAACTTATTTCCATTGAACAGTTTCGAAAAACGTAGTATCAAATGGGCCCTCCTAAACAAGGCTCATGGGCCACCCGCCCCCACTAAATATATGACAATGCTTGTCTGTTCCAGTCAAAACGGTGATCAGTTTGGTCCAAATGATGCTGACCCCTGCCAGTGTGTTTTGACCCTAAAACTTATCTTATGCTTAGGTTTTTAGAGATGCAGATGCAATAACACTGTTTTTCTTCTGTTATTCACAGACAATCAGCTTCATTTAACAAGGAAGTATTTGTAGACTTCATGGGCGCGCAAATTAAGACGCTCGCGTTTCTAGCCTACATTATAAGGATATACCAGGATACTATAGCCAACCACGCTAATCTCATGGTCAAGGGCATCATAGGCCTGCTAACGCTGTGTCCACCCGAGGTGGCGCATCTGAGAAAGGAGTTGGTGATTGCTACAAGGCATATCCTTGCTACTGATTTAAGACTGAGTAAGTTGAACTTATTTTCGTTAAGGCAAATCATACTCAAATCAAATCTATATGTTTGTATTTTCGGGGTATCAATGCACTGGTGTGACTGCCTGGCAGTGGTGTGAATGCACTTGTATAACTGTATGGTATCACTGGACTAGTAATACTGCACTGGTATAACTGTACTGGTATGACTGCAGTGGTTTGACTGCACTGGTATGACAACCAACAGTGGTTTGACTGCACTGGTATGACAACCAACAGTGGTTTGACTGCACTGGTATAACTGCAGTGGTATGATTGCAGTGGCTTGACTGCACTGGACACCTTCACAAATTCAGCCCATAACTTTTAAAAAGCTTAATTGGTATTTCGCTTGTACATCCTGTACATAGTCATTATTCTTACTCAACGTTTTGTGAACCTTGAAACGTGTTGCAGAGTTCGTGCCGTACATGGAGCGTCTGTTCGACGAGGAGGTGCTGCTGGGCGGCGGCTGGACCGTGCACGAGTCGCTGCGGCCGCTCGCCTACTCCACGCTGGCGGACCTCGTGCACCACGTGCGCCAGCACCTGCCGCTCTCCGACCTCGCCATCGCGGCGCATCTCTTCTCCAAGAATGTGCACGACGAGTCCTTGCCCACTAGGTAACACACTTACTCTTACATACAAATATAAGTTATTTGCTATTTCCACGCCAGCAGTGGCAAAACATGTAGAGGTAGAACGTAATATATTTATTATAACATAATTGCATGCTCACACCATGTTAATACTCATGTTTTATGCAAATAAATGATTCTTGCTATTACATTTTTGAGATACACTTTACTGGTGACCTCCGCACGAAGCAAGCCGCGGGAAGCCTGATAAGAATAGAAACGTTAGCGGTAAATAATTATGAACATTTAAAAGTTATCTAATTCAATTAAAAGTAAATCTTTTTCTACTTTTGTCCTCAGTATCCAGACAATGTCCTGCAAGCTGCTCCTAAACCTAGTGGACTGCATCCGGCTGCGTTCGGAGACGGAAGGCGCGGCGGGCTCGCAACCGCAGGGCCGCCAGCTGCTCATGAGGATATTGGAAGTGTTCGTGCTGAAATTCAAGACGATATCCAAGCTTCAACTACCCGCGTTCATGAATAAATGGTAACTGTTTTATTTGTATGATGCGAAACGAAGCAGGATCTATTAATCATAGTTGAAATAAACATCTAGCCATCTCGTTGTTTTCTGATTGATCCATCGACTGGGATGTGACTATTGCTAATGGCTTTTATTCCTTTGTCAGCAGCCCGAAGAGCCCGGCGACGCCCCCCCCTACCAGCGGCCCCCCCCTCGGCGGAACAACCCCCGGCACGCCCACCGCGCCCGCGCCCGTCCCCACCACGCCCGAAGTCAAGGTCGAGGACGAGAAGCCCGCTCCGGACTTCCTCGAGAGCCTCATCAAGAGTTCGGAGGAAAAGTCCAAGATCGGCTTCCCCACCACGCCGATGATGAATTTGAACGTGGCCGATTACAGGACGCTGGTGAAGACTCTGGTGTGCGGTGTCAAGACTATCACTTGGGGGTGCGCTTCTTGCAAGGTTTGTGCTCACTCTAATATCTAACAAATGTTGGGAGAAACACATTTTACCTATATCTAGCCCCAAGCTAAGCATTTTGTATTATGTGTACTTACTAGAAAAATGAAATAGTACTTTCATATTATATTCGTCTAAGCATATTTTTATTATAAATAGCCCTGAACACTAAACAAGTAAGATCAGGCTGTAGCTTCAGTAAACTTCATAGTAACAAAACGTAGTTAAGTAGCTAGGACATATTATATCATATTTTAGATGTATTACTTTGCTTTGTTCTTTCCATAATAGCGCTAGCTCCCATATGTTAACCTGTATCGTGGGTAGATTGAAAGTAGTATCCTGTCGCACAGACGAGCACGAGCGCGGAAGGCGCGTCGAGCAGCGCCGCGAGCGCGCAGAAGCAGTTCACGGCGCGCGAGACGCTGGTGTTCATCCGGCTGGTGCGCTGGGGGCTGCAGTCGCTGGACATCTACACTCTGGCGGCGCCGCGCGCGCCCGCGCACGCGCCCGCGCAGCCGCACGTGCGCTCCAAGGAGGAGAAGGAGGTTCTAGAACATTTCAGCGGAGTGGTGAGTGCATTTAGCTTGTATGTTGATGTCTAGAATGGTAAGCCTTGTAAATACACCTTGGTTGTGCCTACACAAAACACAACAGTATTTGCACAAAACCTATTGATACGAGAAGTCGTGACAAGTGTGATTTTATTTCATTCGTAAAACTCTCCGCCCCTTCCACTCCCAAAAAACCTTGGGACTTGTCATATCTAATAGAGTGTGTAAAGCACTCTAGGCCAGTAAGGCGTATGTAATCGTATACAGTAAAGACTCTTTACTGTATATCTTATATGCATCTGAATCGACACTAATAATAGTTTTGCTACTCAATCATAGTCGTTTGTTACCAAGTTGTTTCTTGTTACAGTTTTCTATGATGAACCCGCAAACGTTCCAAGAAATATTCACGGCCACAATATCGCACATGGTTGAGCGAATCAACAAAAATATGACGTTGCAAATTATAGCGAATACTTTCCTTTCGAATCCAACCACATCACCCATTTTCGCTACAGTACTTGTGGAATACTTGCTGAAGCGCATGGAAGAGATGGGAACCAACGTGGAGCGATCTAATCTGTACCTGAGGCTGTTCAAGCTGGTCTTCGGTTCCGTAAGCTTGTTCCCTTCAGAGAACGAACAGATGCTGCGACCACATCTACATAGCATCGTCAATAAGGCCATGGACTACGCCATGACTGCTAAAGAACCCTACAACTACTTTCTATTGCTCAGGGCTTTGTTCCGATCGATCGGTGGGGGAAGCCACGACTTGCTGTACCAAGAATTCCTCCCATTGCTTCCTAATTTACTAGAAGGGCTGAACCGCCTTCAGAGCGGTTTGCACAAACAACACATGAAAGATCTTTTCGTGGAGTTGTGCCTGACTGTACCAGTGAGACTGAGTAGCCTTCTCCCGTATCTCCCCATGCTCATGGATCCTTTGGTGTCAGCACTCAATGGATCCCACACCCTCATATCTCAAGGTCTGCGTACCCTGGAGCTCTGTGTTGATAACTTGCAACCTGACTTCTTGTACGAACACATACAACCCGTCCGAGCTGATCTCATGCAAGCCCTATGGAGGACGCTACACAACAGCGAAGTTGCAAGAATAGCTTTCAGAGTGCTGGGGAAATTCGGCGGAGGCAACCGTAAGATGATGATTGAACCACAAAGACTGGATTACAGAGAGACTGACGCGCCGCCGCCGGCGATCCAAGCTTACTTCCAGGAGCAATCGAAACCTATCGACTTCGAAGTAGACAAAGTAATAGACACGGCGTTTGCAGCATTGAAATCGAGCACCACAGACCCGTTCTACAGAAAACAGTGCTGGGAAGTACTACGGTGCTACTTGGCCGCGTCGCTGAACTTAGATGATGATCGTGAAACCCTACAGAAGCTTTTCAACCACCCAAGCTTCCTTGACGGCAAGATCCAAGTGCAAAACGGTCCCTACTACAAATGCCAGAACAGTATCGTTCGAAACACGCATCGTACAGCGCTGACGGGCATGTTCGTCGCCGCCGCCATCAAAGAGCTGCGCCACCACGTGCTGCCCACCATGGTGTCTCTCGTCAGGCATTACACGATGGTCGCGATCGCGCAGGAAGCCGGGCCCTTTGTGGGCAGCGCTAGTCCGAAAGAAGGCTTGGATGCGCTGGTCCTAGTCGACGCTATAGCCGTCGTCATGGGACACGAAGAGAAGGAACTTTGCAAGCCAGGCCACTTAGCTCTGGTCCTGATGATAGAAACAGCTGCCACTGTTCTCGGAAGCAAAGAGCGCGCGTGTCGCCTGCCTCTGATGGAATACCTCGCGGAACGAATGTCGTCGCTGTGCTACGAGCGCGCTTGGTACGCAAAACTCGGCGGCTGCATAGCTGTCAAGTTCATGTGCGAGAAGATGGCGCCGGAATGGGTGTACAAACACATATTCGCGTTCTTAAAAGCTGTTCTTTTCGTCATGATGGATTTAACTGGGGAAGTATCGTCCGGTGCTATCGATATGGCGACTTTGAACCTTGAGAAATTGGTGAGAGTTTGTGTGGCGCCTTTGGTAATTCCTAACGTGGAGCTGGAGCCTGAAGTGAACGCTGCTAAGACCAGAGCGCTCCACGATGTCCTACAAGAGTTGGTGCTCCAAGTGACCAGCCCACATTTACTGGTCAGGCAGCAGGCTATGAAATCCTTAGAACTGATAGCGGAGCTGCAGAATAAGACCGTGACTGAGGTAATGGATCCTCACAGAGAAGTGTTGGCGGACATCATCCCGCCCAAGAAACATTTGCTTCGCCATCAACCGGCCAATGCGCAGATGGGTCTCATGGATGGAACCACGTTCTGCACGACTTTGAAGCCTAGACTGTTTACCATAGGTAAGTTTGTGTTTTGTAAAACATTAAATCTTGTGAATCAAGCCGGCAGTACACGCCTCGACAATTCACGCATTAAATATGACAACAAGTGTGGTTTATATCGTTGAGGGGAGGAAAGCTCGGGACATTCGACGAAGGCTCTCGAACCAACTGCCGGCATCACCTACCCTCAGAATTTTGTCCTTTCCCGAATTTTTCTCTGGCTATAACAATGGCATAATTTCAGATCTAAATATAAACGAGCACAAAGTGTTCTTCCGAGAGCTCCTGTCTCTGTGCGAAGCCGAAGACACGATGCTAGGCAAGCTGCCCTGTTACAAAGGCGTTAACCTGGTCCCGCTCAGAGCGTCGGCGCTCAGAGCGCTGGCCTCGTGCCATTATCTGCAGGAGAAACATTGCAGGGAGAAGATCTTCCAAGTGCTTTACAAGTCACTTGAGAAGAACGACCAGGAATTGCAACAGGTAACTTTTTACGGAGCACTTTTTAGAAATTGCTTGGAAAAAAAAATCTTGTTTTTTGTGGAGAGTAAATGTTAATATTATTTTGAGACAATGTTTCATATATTTTAGGCTGGATTCGAATGTATGCAAAAGTTCCTATCCGGATTCCAAATCGACATGGAAATGGTGCACCCAGTGATGCGCCCCCTCCTGCTCACTCTCGGAGACCACAGGCACCTGAGCGTGAACGGCGCGAAGAGACTCTCCTACCTGACTCAGCTGTTCCCTTCCACCTTCAGCGAGAAGCTGTGTGAGCAGCTGCTACAGTTGCTAAAGAAGTTGCTGGATTATTCTATTCAAACTAATCGAGGTGAGTGAGACTTGACAACTAAGTTATACCGCACGCTACAGCAGGAATTAGTGCAAAGGCTTTAGTGCAAACGCTTTATAATAAATTATAAAATAATACAATTTTATTTAGTACATACAAAACATTAGTGCACTAAAATAAATAAGTATAGCTTAGTTTATACTTTCTTATTTATATACTTTGGGTACTTTGGATGGGTAGGTGCGGTGTAAGTGTAAATGAGTTACAATACTTTGGACTTAAATCCGACTTAATTTTAAAATACCAGAATATTAAGAAGCAGCCTGTCGCATAGTTCAAGTATAGTTGCTATAACTACGTTAACGAGTTTCTACGACAAAAGAGTATCTATTTTATATTTTCTAGGTGGCAACTTCCTCCAAAGCGTATCTAAGAATATGGAAAACGAGCAGAAGATAATAATCCTGATCGGGATATTCCATCAAATCCCAGCCGCGTCCCCGCGCTTCATCGACGTCCTGTGCCGACTCATCTTCCACACCGAGAAGTCGCTTATGATCGAGGCTGGCTCGCCCTTCAGAGATCCTCTCGTCAAATTCCTTCTCAGGTAAGATAAATGATCATCGTCTTCGCCTCTTAAGACGATTCAGGTTATAACTGTGTTTTATGTATATGGTGGGGAAAAGTTTGGATCCACTAAGAATTACTCGTTGTTATTGTGATTTCTGTCATCCATAGCAAAATCTATGTACAGAACTACTCTTGTGCTAAGTTGATGGTTTTGCATCAGTCGCAATTGAATACCCTACCTACTGAGTAGTCACAACATACCGTACGATCTCGAATCACTTATTCTTTATTTTAAGAAATAATTCAAATGTTTTAGATACCCAAAAGAAACACTGGATCTAGTAATGAGCGACAACAACATAAAAGATCAGCAGTGGAGTCGCTTCCTCGTATTCCTAATAAAGCACCCGGAGGCCGGAGCCACGTACAGAGAAGCGCTGCACACGTCCAAGAAGCCCCGGCTCATGCACCTGCTGGCCGCGAACACGGCCGGGAACAGCGCCATCCCGCAGCCCGACCGCGCTGAGATGCAGTTCCAGGCTATAAGAGTCGTGTCGGTGCTGATCAAGTTCGACGACCAGTGGCTGTCCACGCAGCCTGATATCATCGAGCTGATCAAGCGGATATGGTGCAACGATCAGTATCATGTAAGGGCATTTTCCTCTGAACAGACTCCCTAAACAAACTAGACACTAGACAAACTTATGTATAGGGCAGAATAAATAATGTAAAGAAAAAGAAAATATAATCTTCTTGACATCTTCGTGATACTTCGAATACTGAACAATCTGAACATGCCTCCAGCAAACACATGGCATAACCCTGTGCTTGCCCCGCTTGCCAAACGTGGTAGCTTTGAAAGCGCAAGCGGTTTGGTGATCGCAGTGAAAACATTGAATAATACATAAAATAAAGCTTGTGCGTTTTCTTTGGTCGGGTCCTAAGTCGGCTTTCACGACATATACGAGCTGCGTTGAGTCGAGGTGTAGATACTTACAACATCGCCTCAGCTAAAATTACATATTCTTTGTGAATTGTTTAAATGTCAGAAAAAAGTAAAAATTTACACACTTGAGATGATAGTAGTATAGAGTGTATGTCATAGTATCTAATATGTTTACTCTTCTACAGGAAGTTCATAAGAAAGTGGAAGTGGTGGATTGTACACATTGGAAGGAGCCAAAGTTAATTGTGAAGATATTGCTGCACTACTTCGTGCACCATCCGTCCAATATTGATCTGTTGTTCCAACTGCTAAGAGCGTTGTGTGATAGATTCATCCCTGATTTCCAGGTAACAATGTATTTTTATAACATAAAAATACACAACTTTATCATAACGTAAAGACCTTATGGGATTGGCTGAGTGAGCTATATATTTGTGGACTAATTCGCTTCTCATTGGCTGCACTCTGAACAAGAACCAATGGGCACATTAGTCTGAGTGAGACACTCTGTCATAACATAAATAAAATAGCTTTTCTAATGTGTGGGAGATAGAAAACAAAGCACAGTTAAATTTATTTACATTTCCGTTGCAGTTCCTCCGAGATTTCCTCGAAAACACAGTGGCACAGAATTACACAGTAGAATGGAAACGTTCCGCGTTCTTCCGCTTCACTGAACACTTCCAAGGGGACGCCATGAACCAAGAGCTGAAAGCCAAAGTCCTGCAGATGATCATAATCCCTTGCTTCGCCGTCAGCTTCGAGAAGGGTCAGAAGATAGTGGGCGGGCCGCCGGCGCCCTACCACGACAACCCGGATAACGTGGTCTCCGTGTTCATCAACAATGTAAGTGTCTCGGGGACCCCGTCACCTTTTTAGTTCTTTTCACTTTTGGTTTGGGCAGGTGGCGCTAGTGCGGTTGGAGGTTATATTTACCGATCGAAGTGTAGCTGTCTCAAACTCTATTTTGGTATCATCGCATAGACCTTGCGCCAAGACTGTAGGGCCCCTCCGATCGAGCTAGCGCCGCATGCTCCAAAAAGGCCAGATTTCATGTCATTATTAGCTCTCGCTCCCGCAGGTGATAGACCCGGAGAACCCGTTCGCGTGCTCGGACGCGGTGCGCATATCGCTGCTGCAGTTCGCCTGCCTGCTGCTGGAGCAGGCCTCGCCGCACATACACGACGCCAACAACAAGAAGCAAGGCAACAAGCTGAGGAGGCTGATGACCTTTGCCTGGCCCTGTCTGCTTGGAAAGAACTATGTCGATCCGGCGACCAGGTATTATCAGCCCTATTACTAACAAACTAAGTTACGTTTCACAGTAATTCTCTCAATGTTGTCTACTTGATACAGATTATACATTATATCTGGATACGATCGATTTTATCTGGGTTTGGTTTGTTTGTAAATTGTTAGTGGATGCTTTCAGATACCACGGCCATTTACTGCTGAGTCATATCATAGCCAAATTCGCTATCCACAAGCGGATCGTATTACAAGGTGAGAAACATTATACATAAATGATCTAAACAACTTAAATATGCTGGTATAGTGTGAAAGAGCGAGAGAGATAACATATAATGACGGCCATATTGGGTTCTTCAGGTTCTTCTGTTTCTTACTGCTCGACTTTACAACCTTTTGTAGTCTATCCATGAAGGATTAGCCGTTAGCTACTCTTGGGATGCTGATATAAAAGTTGAGTTTGTCGGTAAAAATCTATATTCAAGTAATACGTAAAACTACGACTAATGATGCTGATGATGTAGATGAGTGCGGTTTGTATCGCTGCTAGTGAGGCACTGGCTGCTGGCTAATCCAGTGGCCGCTCGGTATCTCACCTCACCTAGTTAGTTTGACGTGCTGAGGTAGCTAGTTTAGGAATCTAGGTGATCGATGTATGATGTATGTCGAACAGTCCCATAAAAAGTAAAGTTTTTTATGTGTAATCCTTACTGATTTTAACTTTGTCCACAGTGTTCCACAGCCTGCTGAAAGCGCACGCGGTGGAGGCGCGCGCCGTGGTGCGGCAGGCGCTGGAGATCCTGACGCCGGCCATGCCGCAGCGCATGGAGGACGGGAACACCATGCTCACGCACTGGACCAAGAAGATCATCGTCGAGGACGGACACTCCGTGCAGCAGCTCTTCCACATACTGCAGCTCGTTGTGAGGCACTACAAGGTGAGGGGGACTTTACAGTGCTGATATACAGGGTTATAGGTATTTAATGTCAAAGTCTAAATGCTTTATTTCCTTAAGACCTTACAGGACACTTGGACACGTCATAAAATTCATGTTATTAATAATTAATGAACGATTTATGATTTTTTTCCCAAAAAAAAAAATTGTAACCAAATTTTCAGTTCTAATTTTATCCCGAGCGATTGAGTGGCAGTCGTAGCACTTAGTTGACTGCGCACACGTCAGAATCGAATAAATGAAACATAGGTAGGTATTTAGGTCTTTACAAGACATAGAGCTAACAATTGCCAGAAATTCTAGCCAAACTCAAAAAATGAAAACTGAAGAAGTATTACGTTTTGGCAAAAGTCATAGAACAAACGTTGTTAGTCTTGATTGCCCCAAGTCGCCTTTAAGAGGTTAATCATTACCGACAGCGCTAGGAAGAACAACGCAAGTTTTTTGGGTAATTGCGTAATGATTTTCCTGAATTTCTGAACCATTAATACATCAAATTACACATGCTTTTAGTTTTAATTTGTTTGCCCAAATAGACGTTATTCGTGATCTTCGTCGCAAAAATGCATCTTTTTTAGTAACCATGTAAGATTCGTGCCGACGCCATTTGGCTTAGCTACTGCTCCTGATTGTCGTATCAAAGTCTAATAAACTGAAGTGTCTTTTATAATGTTTTACATGAGTGTACATTGTATGTTCGTTTGTCAGGTGTACTACCCGGTGCGTCACGCGCTGGTGAGCCACATGGTGGCGGCGATGCAGCGGCTGGGCTTCAGCGGCACGGCCTCGCTGGAGCACCGGCGGCTGGCCGTGGACCTGGCCGAGGTGGCGCTCAAGTGGGAGCTGCAGCGCATCCGGGACCACTCGCACGACGACACTCTGGTACCACATCATATATTAGCAGCGCCTCGCGGTTTCACACGCGTTAGTTCCCGTTCCAGTGGGAATTCAGGGATAAAATATAGCCTTTATGTAATTCCAGACTATATCTGTGTGCCAAATTTAATCCATCGGTTTAGTAGTTTTTGCGTGAAAGAGTAAAAAACATCCATCCATCCATACTTACAAACTTTCGCAATTATAATATTAGTTGGATACCACACTGAGCTGGACAACCAGGGGAAACCCCTGCCAGAGTGACTGTCTTTTGTTTCTCGAGCATAATAAAAACCTATAGTGTGAATCAAGAAGGATACCTAGAATCGAAAGGAAAACATAGAATGGAAAGAACAACTGTTCTAGATTTTATATCTTCCATGTAATTTCAGATATTATTTATTTTAGTTATTAGTATTAATTTAAAAAAGGGCCTTTAAAGTTGTCACTACACAGAGCGGATCTCTAATAAATATTATATTCGGTAGGTGGCCACATCCCCGAGCGGCGCAGTGAAGCGCACGTCCTCAGACGACAGCAGCTCGGAGTCCCGCAAGGCGCTCAACACGGGCTGGGCGAGCCCGCAGGCCGGCCTCGGCGCCTCCACCTCGGGCTTCACGGCGCGCCCGGAGCCCGACGCCGCCAAGCCTCTCGACAGGCAACATGTCGATGTCGTTATTAACTTGCTGCTCAGACTCGCTTGTCAGGTAACTCATATTCTACTGACTACTACTTACTTACTAACTGTATTCAAAACTCTTGTCCAGAATACTTGGAGAAGTTTTGTGTTAAAGGATTTTGGGGAATGGAACAAAATCCATCATCGTTCACTATGATGGATTTTGGTGTTCAGAAACACATTTGTAATTAAGAAGCTGTTCTTTCTTACCTTGCTCATTTCTATCTCATTTCTAGCCTTTACCTTTGCAACCACAGAGGATGATTTAAGTACAAATACAATGAAAAATATGATAAATAATTTTAGAACCCATGTAAAAGACAAGTTGAACCGATTGAATCTGTTTACTTATGGGAAAGTCAAGTTGAATCAATTGACACCCTTTTAAGAAAGACCGAAAATTGAACACATGCCAAGCATTGGTCGAATAGATATTTGACCATTGTTATTGGTTTTTTTCTCTATCTGAATGAAGTCTGTATCCATAATCATTATGGACTAACTAACATACCATACTACAAACTACCTCGTGTGTTCATAAGTCTTGAGAAACAGTAAAACTAAAATATTTTTGGAGCTATGTTGAGTATTAATTTATTGGACATGAAAATTAAAACTACTGACATCTAGATCTGTATTTTAAAATAAATCATTCAAAATGGCCGCCTTTGCATTCAATGCAGGCCGTCAAACGCGTGCGCCATTAATCTATGGCGGCACGAATCTTTTCAATGGGAATCCGTTTCGATTCTTTAATAAGGGCTCGCTTGAGAGAATCCAGGTTTGGGTGAGACTTTCTGCATGCCCTCAGCTCCAATTCCGTCCATAAAGAATAATCCAAAGGATTCAAGTCAGGGCTTGACGAGGGCCAATCTTCGCTCCGAATGAAGCCTGGCGAATTGGCCTCCAGCCAACGTTGGGTAATCTTAGCTTTATGGGAGGGAGCAGAGTCCTGTTGGAAAACCCAGTATTTTCCAGCGAATAGCGTATCATTTAATGGTTTAACCACCGCTTCCAATATGTCGGTTTGGTAATTTTGTGCCCTCACCTTGACGCCTTGCTGGCAAAAATGAAGCGAAGTGACCCCCTCGTAGGAAACACCCCACCAAACCATCACACTTGCTGGATGATGAGTGCGCTGGACATTGCGTACAGATGGCTGGACGTCCTTTGAACTTCTGGCGTAAACCTTATTGTTCTGCCGGTTAAACTTTTCTTCCACCGTGAAGATCTTTTCATCGGTAAACAGGATATTTTTTGGATCGTGTCTCTTCAATAGGTTCCGACATCGTTCCAGTCGCAATTTACGAAGACGCTCTTTTAAATAATGCACTTTCCTTCTGTCTTCTAAAGAGCCGGTCTCCTTGTACCTCTTTATGGTATAAAACACAAAGTTCCGACTACATCCCAAACTTTGGATTTCACTAAAAACTTGCATTGGTTTTTTTCCTGCTTGAAACAGTGAAATTACAGTCGCACGCAAATCTTTTGTTGGCGCCATTTTCACGGAGAATGAAACAAATATTTAAATGTATATTTTTTCTGAGTCAAAACATTCGAAATGTATACTTTAAAAGTTTAAAAAAGGTTGCATGTATTACTTTCTTTTTAAATTAATTAAATAAGTTCGTCTCAAAACTTATGAACACACGAGGTATAATAGTTTGTTTGAGTAGTTTGTATTGTCCCAGGTGAACGAGGGCAGCGCCGCCGGGCCGATGGTGGGCGGCGTGTCTCCGGGCGAGCAGCTGTCGCGGCGCTGCGTGCTGCTGCTGAAGGCGGCGCTCAAGCCGGACGTGTGGCCGCACCACTGCGACCCCAAGCTGGCCTGGCTCGACAAGGTAACTCACCACTCTACTCATTATGGGTCCGATGGTGGGCGGCGTGTCTCCGGGCGAGCAGCTGTCGCGGCGCTGCGTGCTGCTGCTGAAGGCGGCGCTCAAGCCGGACGTGTGGCCGCACCACTGCGACCCCAAGCTGGCCTGGCTCGACAAGGTAACTCACCACTCTACTCATTATGGGTCCGATGGTGGGCGGCGTGTCTCCGGGCGAGCAGCTGTCGCGGCGCTGCGTGCTGCTGCTGAAGGCGGCGCTCAAGCCGGACGTGTGGCCGCACCACTGCGACCCCAAGCTGGCCTGGCTCGACAAGGTAACTCACCACTCTACTCATTATGGGTCCGATGGTGGGCGGCGTGTCTCCGGGCGAGCAGCTGTCGCGGCGCTGCGTGCTGCTGCTGAAGGCGGCGCTCAAGCCGGACGTGTGGCCGCACCACTGCGACCCCAAGCTGGCCTGGCTCGACAAGGTAACTCACCACTCTACTCATTATGGGTCCGATGGTGGGCGGCGTGTCTCCGGGCGAGCAGCTGTCGCGGCGCTGCGTGCTGCTGCTGAAGGCGGCGCTCAAGCCGGACGTGTGGCCGCACCACTGCGACCCCAAGCTGGCCTGGCTCGACAAGGTAACTCACCACTCTACTCATTATGGGTCCGATGGTGGGCGGCGTGTCTCCGGGCGAGCAGCTGTCGCGGCGCTGCGTGCTGCTGCTGAAGGCGGCGCTCAAGCCGGACGTGTGGCCGCACCACTGCGACCCCAAGCTGGCCTGGCTCGACAAGGTAACTCACCACTCTACTCATTATGGGTCCGATGGTGGGCGGCGTGTCTCCGGGCGAGCAGCTGTCGCGGCGCTGCGTGCTGCTGCTGAAGGCGGCGCTCAAGCCGGACGTGTGGCCGCACCACTGCGACCCCAAGCTGGCCTGGCTCGACAAGGTAACTCACCACTCTACTCATTATGGGTCCGATGGTGGGCGGCGTGTCTCCGGGCGAGCAGCTGTCGCGGCGCTGCGTGCTGCTGCTGAAGGCGGCGCTCAAGCCGGACGTGTGGCCGCACCACTGCGACCCCAAGCTGGCCTGGCTCGACAAGGTAACTCACCACTCTACTCATTATGGGTCCGATGGTGGGCGGCGTGTCTCCGGGCGAGCAGCTGTCGCGGCGCTGCGTGCTGCTGCTGAAGGCGGCGCTCAAGCCGGACGTGTGGCCGCACCACTGCGACCCCAAGCTGGCCTGGCTCGACAAGGTAACTCACCACTCTACTCATTATGGGTCCGATGGTGGGCGGCGTGTCTCCGGGCGAGCAGCTGTCGCGGCGCTGCGTGCTGCTGCTGAAGGCGGCGCTCAAGCCGGACGTGTGGCCGCACCACTGCGACCCCAAGCTGGCCTGGCTCGACAAGGTAACTCACCACTCTACTCATTATGGGTCCGATGGTGGGCGGCGTGTCTCCGGGCGAGCAGCTGTCGCGGCGCTGCGTGCTGCTGCTGAAGGCGGCGCTCAAGCCGGACGTGTGGCCGCACCACTGCGACCCCAAGCTGGCCTGGCTCGACAAGGTAACTCACCACTCTACTCATTATGGGTCCGATGGTGGGCGGCGTGTCTCCGGGCGAGCAGCTGTCGCGGCGCTGCGTGCTGCTGCTGAAGGCGGCGCTCAAGCCGGACGTGTGGCCGCACCACTGCGACCCCAAGCTGGCCTGGCTCGACAAGGTAACTCACCACTCTACTCATTATGGGTCCGATGGTGGGCGGCGTGTCTCCGGGCGAGCAGCTGTCGCGGCGCTGCGTGCTGCTGCTGAAGGCGGCGCTCAAGCCGGACGTGTGGCCGCACCACTGCGACCCCAAGCTGGCCTGGCTCGACAAGGTAACTCACCACTCTACTCATTATGGGTCCGATGGTGGGCGGCGTGTCTCCGGGCGAGCAGCTGTCGCGGCGCTGCGTGCTGCTGCTGAAGGCGGCGCTCAAGCCGGACGTGTGGCCGCACCACTGCGACCCCAAGCTGGCCTGGCTCGACAAGGTAACTCACCACTCTACTCATTATGGGTCCGATGGTGGGCGGCGTGTCTCCGGGCGAGCAGCTGTCGCGGCGCTGCGTGCTGCTGCTGAAGGCGGCGCTCAAGCCGGACGTGTGGCCGCACCACTGCGACCCCAAGCTGGCCTGGCTCGACAAGGTAACTCACCACTCTACTCATTATGGGTCCGATGGTGGGCGGCGTGTCTCCGGGCGAGCAGCTGTCGCGGCGCTGCGTGCTGCTGCTGAAGGCGGCGCTCAAGCCGGACGTGTGGCCGCACCACTGCGACCCCAAGCTGGCCTGGCTCGACAAGGTAACTCACCACTCTACTCATTATGGGTCCGATGGTGGGCGGCGTGTCTCCGGGCGAGCAGCTGTCGCGGCGCTGCGTGCTGCTGCTGAAGGCGGCGCTCAAGCCGGACGTGTGGCCGCACCACTGCGACCCCAAGCTGGCCTGGCTCGACAAGGTAACTCACCACTCTACTCATTATGGGTCCGATGGTGGGCGGCGTGTCTCCGGGCGAGCAGCTGTCGCGGCGCTGCGTGCTGCTGCTGAAGGCGGCGCTCAAGCCGGACGTGTGGCCGCACCACTGCGACCCCAAGCTGGCCTGGCTCGACAAGGTAACTCACCACTCTACTCATTATGGGTCCGATGGTGGGCGGCGTGTCTCCGGGCGAGCAGCTGTCGCGGCGCTGCGTGCTGCTGCTGAAGGCGGCGCTCAAGCCGGACGTGTGGCCGCACCACTGCGACCCCAAGCTGGCCTGGCTCGACAAGGTAACTCACCACTCTACTCATTATGGGTCCGATGGTGGGCGGCGTGTCTCCGGGCGAGCAGCTGTCGCGGCGCTGCGTGCTGCTGCTGAAGGCGGCGCTCAAGCCGGACGTGTGGCCGCACCACTGCGACCCCAAGCTGGCCTGGCTCGACAAGGTAACTCACCACTCTACTCATTATGGGTCCGATGGTGGGCGGCGTGTCTCCGGGCGAGCAGCTGTCGCGGCGCTGCGTGCTGCTGCTGAAGGCGGCGCTCAAGCCGGACGTGTGGCCGCACCACTGCGACCCCAAGCTGGCCTGGCTCGACAAGGTAACTCACCACTCTACTCATTATGGGTCCGATGGTGGGCGGCGTGTCTCCGGGCGAGCAGCTGTCGCGGCGCTGCGTGCTGCTGCTGAAGGCGGCGCTCAAGCCGGACGTGTGGCCGCACCACTGCGACCCCAAGCTGGCCTGGCTCGACAAGGTAACTCACCACTCTACTCATTATGGGTCCGATGGTGGGCGGCGTGTCTCCGGGCGAGCAGCTGTCGCGGCGCTGCGTGCTGCTGCTGAAGGCGGCGCTCAAGCCGGACGTGTGGCCGCACCACTGCGACCCCAAGCTGGCCTGGCTCGACAAGGTAACTCACCACTCTACTCATTATGGGTCCGATGGTGGGCGGCGTGTCTCCGGGCGAGCAGCTGTCGCGGCGCTGCGTGCTGCTGCTGAAGGCGGCGCTCAAGCCGGACGTGTGGCCGCACCACTGCGACCCCAAGCTGGCCTGGCTCGACAAGGTAACTCACCACTCTACTCATTATGGGTCCGATGGTGGGCGGCGTGTCTCCGGGCGAGCAGCTGTCGCGGCGCTGCGTGCTGCTGCTGAAGGCGGCGCTCAAGCCGGACGTGTGGCCGCACCACTGCGACCCCAAGCTGGCCTGGCTCGACAAGGTAACTCACCACTCTACTCATTATGGGTCCGATGGTGGGCGGCGTGTCTCCGGGCGAGCAGCTGTCGCGGCGCTGCGTGCTGCTGCTGAAGGCGGCGCTCAAGCCGGACGTGTGGCCGCACCACTGCGACCCCAAGCTGGCCTGGCTCGACAAGGTAACTCACCACTCTACTCATTATGGGTCCGATGGTGGGCGGCGTGTCTCCGGGCGAGCAGCTGTCGCGGCGCTGCGTGCTGCTGCTGAAGGCGGCGCTCAAGCCGGACGTGTGGCCGCACCACTGCGACCCCAAGCTGGCCTGGCTCGACAAGGTAACTCACCACTCTACTCATTATGGGTCCGATGGTGGGCGGCGTGTCTCCGGGCGAGCAGCTGTCGCGGCGCTGCGTGCTGCTGCTGAAGGCGGCGCTCAAGCCGGACGTGTGGCCGCACCACTGCGACCCCAAGCTGGCCTGGCTCGACAAGGTAACTCACCACTCTACTCATTATGGGTCCGATGGTGGGCGGCGTGTCTCCGGGCGAGCAGCTGTCGCGGCGCTGCGTGCTGCTGCTGAAGGCGGCGCTCAAGCCGGACGTGTGGCCGCACCACTGCGACCCCAAGCTGGCCTGGCTCGACAAGGTAACTCACCACTCTACTCATTATGGGTCCGATGGTGGGCGGCGTGTCTCCGGGCGAGCAGCTGTCGCGGCGCTGCGTGCTGCTGCTGAAGGCGGCGCTCAAGCCGGACGTGTGGCCGCACCACTGCGACCCCAAGCTGGCCTGGCTCGACAAGGTAACTCACCACTCTACTCATTATGGGTCCGATGGTGGGCGGCGTGTCTCCGGGCGAGCAGCTGTCGCGGCGCTGCGTGCTGCTGCTGAAGGCGGCGCTCAAGCCGGACGTGTGGCCGCACCACTGCGACCCCAAGCTGGCCTGGCTCGACAAGGTAACTCACCACTCTACTCATTATGGGTCCGATGGTGGGCGGCGTGTCTCCGGGCGAGCAGCTGTCGCGGCGCTGCGTGCTGCTGCTGAAGGCGGCGCTCAAGCCGGACGTGTGGCCGCACCACTGCGACCCCAAGCTGGCCTGGCTCGACAAGGTAACTCACCACTCTACTCATTATGGGTCCGATGGTGGGCGGCGTGTCTCCGGGCGAGCAGCTGTCGCGGCGCTGCGTGCTGCTGCTGAAGGCGGCGCTCAAGCCGGACGTGTGGCCGCACCACTGCGACCCCAAGTGGCCTGGCTCGACAAGGTAACTCACCACTCTACTCATTATGGGTCCGATGGTGGGCGGCGTGTCTCCGGGCGAGCAGCTGTCGCGGCGCTGCGTGCTGCTGCTGAAGGCGGCGCTCAAGCCGGACGTGTGGCCGCACCACTGCGACCCCAAGCTGGCCTGGCTCGACAAGGTAACTCACCACTCTACTCATTATGGGTCCGATGGTGGGCGGCGTGTCTCCGGGCGAGCAGCTGTCGCGGCGCTGCGTGCTGCTGCTGAAGGCGGCGCTCAAGCCGGACGTGTGGCCGCACCACTGCGACCCCAAGCTGGCCTGGCTCGACAAGGTAACTCACCACTCTACTCATTATGGGTCCGATGGTGGGCGGCGTGTCTCCGGGCGAGCAGCTGTCGCGGCGCTGCGTGCTGCTGCTGAAGGCGGCGCTCAAGCCGGACGTGTGGCCGCACCACTGCGACCCCAAGCTGGCCTGGCTCGACAAGGTAACTCACCACTCTACTCATTATGGGTCCGATGGTGGGCGGCGTGTCTCCGGGCGAGCAGCTGTCGCGGCGCTGCGTGCTGCTGCTGAAGGCGGCGCTCAAGCCGGACGTGTGGCCGCACCACTGCGACCCCAAGCTGGCCTGGCTCGACAAGGTAACTCACCACTCTACTCATTATGGGTCCGATGGTGGGCGGCGTGTCTCCGGGCGAGCAGCTGTCGCGGCGCTGCGTGCTGCTGCTGAAGGCGGCGCTCAAGCCGGACGTGTGGCCGCACCACTGCGACCCCAAGCTGGCCTGGCTCGACAAGGTAACTCACCACTCTACTCATTATGGGTCCGATGGTGGGCGGCGTGTCTCCGGGCGAGCAGCTGTCGCGGCGCTGCGTGCTGCTGCTGAAGGCGGCGCTCAAGCCGGACGTGTGGCCGCACCACTGCGACCCCAAGCTGGCCTGGCTCGACAAGGTAACTCACCACTCTACTCATTATGGGTCCGATGGTGGGCGGCGTGTCTCCGGGCGAGCAGCTGTCGCGGCGCTGCGTGCTGCTGCTGAAGGCGGCGCTCAAGCCGGACGTGTGGCCGCACCACTGCGACCCCAAGCTGGCCTGGCTCGACAAGGTAACTCACCACTCTACTCATTATGGGTCCGATGGTGGGCGGCGTGTCTCCGGGCGAGCAGCTGTCGCGGCGCTGCGTGCTGCTGCTGAAGGCGGCGCTCAAGCCGGACGTGTGGCCGCACCACTGCGACCCCAAGCTGGCCTGGCTCGACAAGGTAACTCACCACTCTACTCATTATGGGTCCGATGGTGGGCGGCGTGTCTCCGGGCGAGCAGCTGTCGCGGCGCTGCGTGCTGCTGCTGAAGGCGGCGCTCAAGCCGGACGTGTGGCCGCACCACTGCGACCCCAAGCTGGCCTGGCTCGACAAGGTAACTCACCACTCTACTCATTATGGGTCCGATGGTGGGCGGCGTGTCTCCGGGCGAGCAGCTGTCGCGGCGCTGCGTGCTGCTGCTGAAGGCGGCGCTCAAGCCGGACGTGTGGCCGCACCACTGCGACCCCAAGCTGGCCTGGCTCGACAAGGTAACTCACCACTCTACTCATTATGGGTCCGATGGTGGGCGGCGTGTCTCCGGGCGAGCAGCTGTCGCGGCGCTGCGTGCTGCTGCTGAAGGCGGCGCTCAAGCCGGACGTGTGGCCGCACCACTGCGACCCCAAGCTGGCCTGGCTCGACAAGGTAACTCACCACTCTACTCATTATGGGTCCGATGGTGGGCGGCGTGTCTCCGGGCGAGCAGCTGTCGCGGCGCTGCGTGCTGCTGCTGAAGGCGGCGCTCAAGCCGGACGTGTGGCCGCACCACTGCGACCCCAAGCTGGCCTGGCTCGACAAGGTAACTCACCACTCTACTCATTATGGGTCCGATGGTGGGCGGCGTGTCTCCGGGCGAGCAGCTGTCGCGGCGCTGCGTGCTGCTGCTGAAGGCGGCGCTCAAGCCGGACGTGTGGCCGCACCACTGCGACCCCAAGCTGGCCTGGCTCGACAAGGTAACTCACCACTCTACTCATTATGGGTCCGATGGTGGGCGGCGTGTCTCCGGGCGAGCAGCTGTCGCGGCGCTGCGTGCTGCTGCTGAAGGCGGCGCTCAAGCCGGACGTGTGGCCGCACCACTGCGACCCCAAGCTGGCCTGGCTCGACAAGGTAACTCACCACTCTACTCATTATGGGTCCGATGGTGGGCGGCGTGTCTCCGGGCGAGCAGCTGTCGCGGCGCTGCGTGCTGCTGCTGAAGGCGGCGCTCAAGCCGGACGTGTGGCCGCACCACTGCGACCCCAAGCTGGCCTGGCTCGACAAGGTAACTCACCACTCTACTCATTATGGGTCCGATGGTGGGCGGCGTGTCTCCGGGCGAGCAGCTGTCGCGGCGCTGCGTGCTGCTGCTGAAGGCGGCGCTCAAGCCGGACGTGTGGCCGCACCACTGCGACCCCAAGCTGGCCTGGCTCGACAAGGTAACTCACCACTCTACTCATTATGGGTCCGATGGTGGGCGGCGTGTCTCCGGGCGAGCAGCTGTCGCGGCGCTGCGTGCTGCTGCTGAAGGCGGCGCTCAAGCCGGACGTGTGGCCGCACCACTGCGACCCCAAGCTGGCCTGGCTCGACAAGGTAACTCACCACTCTACTCATTATGGGTCCGATGGTGGGCGGCGTGTCTCCGGGCGAGCAGCTGTCGCGGCGCTGCGTGCTGCTGCTGAAGGCGGCGCTCAAGCCGGACGTGTGGCCGCACCACTGCGACCCCAAGCTGGCCTGGCTCGACAAGGTAACTCACCACTCTACTCATTATGGGTCCGATGGTGGGCGGCGTGTCTCCGGGCGAGCAGCTGTCGCGGCGCTGCGTGCTGCTGCTGAAGGCGGCGCTCAAGCCGGACGTGTGGCCGCACCACTGCGACCCCAAGCTGGCCTGGCTCGACAAGGTAACTCACCACTCTACTCATTATGGGTCCGATGGTGGGCGGCGTGTCTCCGGGCGAGCAGCTGTCGCGGCGCTGCGTGCTGCTGCTGAAGGCGGCGCTCAAGCCGGACGTGTGGCCGCACCACTGCGACCCCAAGCTGGCCTGGCTCGACAAGGTAACTCACCACTCTACTCATTATGGGTCCGATGGTGGGCGGCGTGTCTCCGGGCGAGCAGCTGTCGCGGCGCTGCGTGCTGCTGCTGAAGGCGGCGCTCAAGCCGGACGTGTGGCCGCACCACTGCGACCCCAAGCTGGCCTGGCTCGACAAGGTAACTCACCACTCTACTCATTATGGGTCCGATGGTGGGCGGCGTGTCTCCGGGCGAGCAGCTGTCGCGGCGCTGCGTGCTGCTGCTGAAGGCGGCGCTCAAGCCGGACGTGTGGCCGCACCACTGCGACCCCAAGCTGGCCTGGCTCGACAAGGTAACTCACCACTCTACTCATTATGGGTCCGATGGTGGGCGGCGTGTCTCCGGGCGAGCAGCTGTCGCGGCGCTGCGTGCTGCTGCTGAAGGCGGCGCTCAAGCCGGACGTGTGGCCGCACCACTGCGACCCCAAGCTGGCCTGGCTCGACAAGGTAACTCACCACTCTACTCATTATGGGTCCGATGGTGGGCGGCGTGTCTCCGGGCGAGCAGCTGTCGCGGCGCTGCGTGCTGCTGCTGAAGGCGGCGCTCAAGCCGGACGTGTGGCCGCACCACTGCGACCCCAAGCTGGCCTGGCTCGACAAGGTAACTCACCACTCTACTCATTATGGGTCCGATGGTGGGCGGCGTGTCTCCGGGCGAGCAGCTGTCGCGGCGCTGCGTGCTGCTGCTGAAGGCGGCGCTCAAGCCGGACGTGTGGCCGCACCACTGCGACCCCAAGCTGGCCTGGCTCGACAAGGTAACTCACCACTCTACTCATTATGGGTCCGATGGTGGGCGGCGTGTCTCCGGGCGAGCAGCTGTCGCGGCGCTGCGTGCTGCTGCTGAAGGCGGCGCTCAAGCCGGACGTGTGGCCGCACCACTGCGACCCCAAGCTGGCCTGGCTCGACAAGGTAATACTATTGATATGGGTACAAACGAGCTTGCAGGTATACTTCGTCCACATATTTTTGTTTCTCTTAGGTCGAGTAATCTGCGTTATTTAGTTAGTCGGCTCTTGAAAAATTCAAATTTTCGTAAGTCCCTATATTTTCAAGGCGCAGATTTTCGCATCTTTATTCCTAAAAAGTAACTGATATTCAATTCAATTCAATATTACATTTTAGAGAATTGCATAAGCGTGCTTGGATTGGAATGTAATTTTGTAATTGCTCGGCGAGCTTGTTCATTTTTAACCAGTGGTGGGCTGTTTTCTTTTTGTGGCCAAAAGCCACAAAAAGAAAACAGCCCACCACTGCGGCATGCGTGGACCTTCGCACAAGAATCGCCATTTCCTTTGATCGAACAAGTTAACTCCCAAGTATTAAAGGAAAGCTTGTCCGTAGGTGTTTTCAGGAGCGGAAGCGTCAGCGGGCGCGTGCGCGAACGCGTGCACGGCGCTGGAGCTGCTGGTGTTCCTGCTGGGCGTGCTGCGGCGCGAGCAGGTGCTGGCGGCGCTCAAGCCGCTGCAGCGCGGGCTGGCCGCCTGCGTCGCCTCCGCCAACGCCAAGGTCGTGCGCCTCACGCACAACCTGCTCGCCAAGCTCACCGCCATCTTCCCCACCGAGCCCACCGGCGCCGCGCAGGCTTCTAAGGTGATCATTATACATAATATATGACATAACATTATATATATATGACATACAAATAATAAGTAGTATAATTGAAAGGAGGCTAATTTTATGTTTCGTACTTCATTGTATCCCACCTACCAATTGTTTATTTGAACTAGATAGAACATTTAGCTATTTATATTTGTTCGAACCATTAATTAGTATTTTTGATTGCACAGTACGAAGAGCTAGAGACCCTCTACGCGTGCGTGTCCAAGTACGCGTTCGAGGGACTCGCCAACTACGAGAAGTGTGCGGGCGCGGGCTCGAGCGCGGGCGCGGCCGGCGCGGCCGCGGGCGGCGCGCAGGCGCTGCTCGGACCTCTCATGATGCTCAAGGTTAGTATTACTTACTACTACAACTACGAGAAGTGTGCGGGCGCGGGCTCGAGCGCGGGCGCGGCGGGCGCGGCCGCGGGCGGCGCGCAGGCGCTGCTCGGACCTCTCATGATGCTCAAGGTTAGTATTACTTACTACTACAACTACGAGAAGTGTGCGGGCGCGGGCTCGAGCGCGGGCGCGGCGGGCGCGGCCGCGGGCGGCGCGCAGGCGCTGCTCGGACCTCTCATGATGCTCAAGGTTAGTATTACTTACTACTACAACTACGAGAAGTGTGCGGGCGCGGGCTCGAGCGCGGGCGCGGCGGGCGCGGCCGCGGGCGGCGCGCAGGCGCTGCTCGGACCTCTCATGATGCTCAAGGTTAGTATTACTTACTACTACAACTACGAGAAGTGTGCGGGCGCGGGCTCGAGCGCGGGCGCGGCGGGCGCGGCCGCGGGCGGCGCGCAGGCGCTGCTCGGACCTCTCATGATGCTCAAGGTTAGTATTACTTACTACTACAACTACGAGAAGTGTGCGGGCGCGGGCTCGAGCGCGGGCGCGGCGGGCGCGGCCGCGGGCGGCGCGCAGGCGCTGCTCGGACCTCTCATGATGCTCAAGGTTAGTATTACTTACTACTACAACTACGAGAAGTGTGCGGGCGCGGGCTCGAGCGCGGGCGCGGCGGGCGCGGCCGCGGGCGGCGCGCAGGCGCTGCTCGGACCTCTCATGATGCTCAAGGTTAGTATTACTTACTACTACAACTACGAGAAGTGTGCGGGCGCGGGCTCGAGCGCGGGCGCGGCGGGCGCGGCCGCGGGCGGCGCGCAGGCGCTGCTCGGACCTCTCATGATGCTCAAGGTTAGTATTACTTACTACTACAACTACGAGAAGTGTGCGGGCGCGGGCTCGAGGGCGGGCGCGGCGGGCGCGGCCGCGGGCGGCGCGCAGGCGCTGCTCGGACCTCTCATGATGCTCAAGGTTAGTATTACTTACTACTACAACTACGAGAAGTGTGCGGGCGCGGGCTCGAGCGCGGGCGCGGCGGGCGCGGCCGCGGGCGGCGCGCAGGCGCTGCTCGGACCTCTCATGATGCTCAAGGTTAGTATTACTTACTACTTCTAATACATTTTGTTTACTGTATTAATGAATGATTTCTATTCTATTCTTTTAGTATTAGATTTAATTAAACTTGATTGTTATCTATCGTAAACTGATCTGATGCCTATTATGTATACAAAATGAGGTTGTTGTTGTGCTGTGCAGGCGTGCTGCGCGTCCAGCCCGTCGTACATCGACCGGCTGCTGCTCCCGCTGATGCGCGTGCTGCAGCGCATGGCGCGGGACCACGTGGCGCCCAGCCCGGACGCGGCCACCTCCGACCTCTTGGTGACTCTCTAGCTGTCTTATTAACGGCTGGCTCCTAGCCGGTCCAACTCACGTTACACCTGGCTCGGAGGTCTACACCAGGGTTGACGCTGATGCCGTTTTTTGGCATATCTGCTGATTTTTGATGTTGATATCAACGGATGCTGATGCTGATATTCGCAACAACCCTGCTCTATACCTCTCCGCTACCCCGTTCGACTCCTAACGGGCCACAGGTGTTTAAGGAAGCGTCTGAGTGACATGGGACCGAGCGACACGTCGGCTTGTAGTTGCGGTGACCCCCTGGAAAGTAGGGACCACGCATTGTGGGAATGTAGGAACTACTCGGAGGGAAGGGGGAAGATGTAGGTCATCTTCATAAGTATATGTAAAGTAAAGTTTTATAAAAATTTTAAGACAAAAACAATGGGTTACGATAACGATTTTATAGCTTATTTTGTAACTTATTTGAACCTACACCTAGTGTAGGTTGTTACCCGTGGTCGAGTGACTTTCTCCCGTACTAGTTTAGCACTGTATTACGGTGTATTAGAGATGCAACTAAAAGTGTTTTTGTTTTCAGATCCTAGCGTTAGACCTGTTGAAAGCGCGCGTATCCGTGATGCCGGTGGACACGCGGAAGACTTTCATCGGGACCGTGCTCGTCGGACTCATCGAGAAAACTACCGATGCCAAGGTACGAGCGCTTTGTAGCGGAGTGGGTCAGACTTATTTCAATGCAGCTAGATAATAGGCGGACACAACAATCTCAAAAAAATATAAAGATAAAAACAAAAATATTATAATATGAAACTATAATTGAAAATAACATTCTTTATTAGGTAATATACAAAATTACAATCAATGAATAGAAACAAATTGAAACTAGTAATATACAATTCAAACAGTTAAGCTAACTGCAAATTTTTGCAAACAATCTAGAGGTCGTTCAACTGTTCCATATCGTTATCAGTCCGAACTATATTTTAAACTATGTATATCTATACTAACAACATAACCCCCACATAATGATGCCATATATGGCGCTCATTAGGAGAGGCCTATGTCCAGCAGTGGACTATTATAGGCTGGTGATGATGATGATGATGATGATGATGATATCTATACTAAATTACATCATTCAAATAGTCTAACAAAAATATAACAACAGCTAGTCTCGGGTACAATTGTTGATAGAAAGTCCGATAGATGATGTTTTATAAAATACCCACTTGTCCAATTATGTATGTCCTTGTAACTGCAGGTGATGAAAGCGATAACCCGCATGGTGGAGGAGTGGATCAAGCAGCGTCCGAGCGCGCTGCCGAATGCCGGGGCACCCTCGCTGCGGGAGAAGTCCATCCTGCTGGTGAAGCTCATGCAGTACGTGGAGAAGAGGTTCCCTGACGACGCCGAGCTCAACGGGCAGTTCCTGGAGCTCATCAACTATGTATACAGGTACCGAAAATGAGGAAAATTATAGTTAAATGCTGATCAGTCATATTAATATTATAAACACGAAAGTTTGTAAGTATGGATGGATGGATGTTCAACCGCATTGCGGGCAGCCGCTAAGTGCGTACTAGCACTAAGAATATGGATCAAATTTGGCACAAAAATAGATAATATTCTGGAATAACTCATAGGCTCTAATTTTATTCCCGGAATTCCCATGGGAACGGGAATTGCGCGGGTGAAACCGCCAGGCGCTGCTAGTTGTAACATAAATTCATTTCTTAATCCTACAGCTCAGGGATGATCAAAAGTGGATTTTGTGTGGCCTCCGACACAACACTTTTTCCAATAATCTCAGCTCTGAGCTTTCTCAGGTCAGGTAAGGACGCCGAGTTCCGCGGAGATCGTCTTTCACGGCGTCAATCTAGTGTTACCTGAGCCGGTGGACCGGTCTATGCCTTGATGGATTTCCCTCAAGGGCTCAAACGCAGTCTTATATCTTTCCTTCATTCTCTCAGCCTGATAATAAATCGATTACATACCATGAATGTTTTCGAGATATACCTAGCCCAGACTAGCGCAAGACTGAGGCAAATGCCTTCAGCATAAAGATATGGCCCCGCAAGGGATCGTAAAGGGCTGCCGGTGATATCCTTACTAATATTATAAACGCGAAAGTTTTTATGTATGGATGTTTGTTTTGCAAAAACACTATTATGGTTACCATTTGTAGGGGTGAAGTGTAGTAGTAGTAGGTATAGGTAGGTGTACCTAGGGATGTAGGTGGGTGCGGCGCGGGGCGCGGTAAGGTACCCATCCGACAACCTGCCTCGTGACGTCAGGCCGGCCGCTCAATATCAAATGAATAAAACACTTTTCATCCCACAAATCAGTTCCCATGGAATAGAAATGGCCTAAAACGTGTCCATAGAGAACACCGAATCCGCGTGCAGATACCATGAATGAACATACGATTGCAGAGA
The DNA here is from genome assembly GCA_944547425.1 of Eupithecia centaureata. Taxonomy (NCBI): domain Eukaryota; kingdom Metazoa; phylum Arthropoda; class Insecta; order Lepidoptera; family Geometridae; genus Eupithecia; species Eupithecia centaureata. The sequence goes on from OX155694.1 coordinate 650,942, forward strand.
CGACAGCCTCAAAATGTCCGAGCTGTCGATGAAGCTGGAGCCGGCGTTCCTGGCGGGGCTGCGCTGTCCGCAGCCGCTCGTGCGCGCCAAGTTCTTCCAGGTGTACGACCAGAGCGTGCGGCGCCGCCTCTTCGACCGCCTGCTCTACATCATCTGCTCGCAGAACTGGGAGCACATCGGGCAGCACTACTGGATCAAACAGTGTCTCGAGCTCCTACTCGTCACTTGTGTTTCCAGTAAGTTACAGTTTTTCTCTCTTTTAAGTTGCATGAAATCAGATATCAATCACTTGAGCGTCTGGTCGATGCGACGCGTGAACCGAGAGCTGGAGAGTATCTGGCTCAGCGCATCAGCATTGCCATACAGCGTGGTAATGCAGCCAGTGTCTTGGGGACGCGACGACTGGTATTGACATGGATCAATTGAGCTACCTTCAGACTGTTTGTTGAACGTCTGCAGTAAGTTCAATGGTTTCAACTGTATATTGTAATAGTTATGTAATTTTTTCTATTCCTTGATTGTAATTTTCGTTGTTAATAAAGGTTCGTATCAAATAGACAAGTCAAATTTTAAACTATGAGTTAGTACATAATTATCAAAATGATATAAAAAATAAAGAGTTAATTGATTTTCTCTACGCTTCAATCTTTTGTCCACATGGCACTAATATTCGTCCGAAAGCTCAAAAAAAATAGTTAAGTTGTATGTTGTATTGTATATACCATTAGGCTTATACAGACTGTCAAATCCATCAAAACAAAGGTCGTTTGAGATGAATCATTGTACATTTTTCCACCATTAAATGAACTGTATCTTGAATTGTGTACCAGGCACACAGATCCGCCTGTCGAACACGAAGTACCTGCTGCCGAGCATCGCGTCGGTGATCAGCTCGGGCGACAGCGAGGAGCGCAAGGCCTTCGCGATCTACTCCAGCGTGAAGGAAGAGGCTGCGGACGGGTTCCCTGACTCCATCGACCCCGACAAGGAGGATGTGCTCGATATGGATCTCGATTCCAGCTCTAATGCCAAAGAGGATATTGTTAAACCGGCGCCGAATAGGTGAGGAAATGTTGCTTCATTAATGCTAATTCAGGTACGGAAGTAAATGGTTGTAAATGTAATTTAACTGAACCATGTCGTTTTCAAATCCATTTGCCGTAGAAAAAAAACAAAAAAAAGTAAAGTCACATCTAAATGATGCCTTGGATGTTTACTCCTCGTTTTGCCACAATTCTGAATCTTTTTAGAGGTGTTCTAAAATGACCTTTCGTTGCCAGGGCAAGAATGCTGAATCAAATAGTGGCTAAACAGTCAGAGTTCTTGGAGCTGGCGCGGCGCGTGCGCACGGAGCAGCTGGTGACGGCGGCGGCGCAGCTGTGCCACATGGACGAGGCGCTCGCGCACCACACCTGGCTGCGCCTCTTCCCCGCGCTCTGGACCTGTCTGGACGAGAGGCAGCTGCCGGTACTGTACCCTTCTAACTGCACTATGTACTGGCGCGGCGCGTGCGCACGGAGCAGCTGGTGACGGCGGCGGCGCAGCTGTGCCACATGGACGAGGCGCTCGCGCACCACACCTGGCTGCGCCTCTTCCCCGCGCTCTGGACCTGTCTGGACGAGAGGCAGCTGCCGGTACTGTACCCTTCTAACTGCACTACCCATTTACGCTATTATACCCTCCTAACTGCAATACCCATTAACGCAATAGCGTTTGACGGGCAATTGTTAACACAGCGGGTCAAAAATAAAGGTACAATAAAACGCAAATCAACTTTAATCAACATTGTCTTGTCTATTGTCATTGTATGAGGCTGTTATATTAATTGAAATATAACTTTTGCAGACGATAATGAACGAGATGGTTCCGTTCATAATATCCGGCGTGCACGTGATCCAGCGGGACCAGCCGCTGAGTGCGCTCAACACGTTCATCGAGGCGCTCGCGCGGTGCAACCCGCCCATTACTATCAAACCGTAAGCTATTCACAATAACTCCAATTACTCATCATCATGGTACAATAAGATGCTTCTTGCATCTCTCACCATTTTGTTTGTTTCTCCCGTTATTTCCCGTTCTTATTCTAGGAAACTAAAAACTGAAAACTAAAAGAATTCGAAATTACTGACTAACTCTTATATCTTTAGCCTGTTATGAACTGTTCTAAATTATGCACAAGCAATCACACTTAGGTCTGTGTCTTATTAAAATAACCATTTTGCAACATACAAAGTTCAAAAACTTATTTAAGAAATCTAATTTCTAATCTGTGTATAATGATTCCAGTCCAATGATGAAATACCTGGGCAAGACGCACAACCTGTGGCACCGCATGACGCTGAACTTGGAGCAGATGGCGGCGGAGCAGGGCGCCGGCCGCGCGCCGCGCGAGCTGCTCGACGTCTACGACTACGACACCGAGACCACCACTCCTTCGGTAAGATACGTGCACTCGGGGGATACAGACCACCACTCCTTCGGTAAGACGCGCTGCACCCGGGGGATACAGACCACCACTCCTTCGGTAAGACGTGCTGCACTCGGGGGATACAGACCACCACTCCTTCGGTAAGACGTGCTGCACTCGGGGGATACAGACCACCACTCCTTCGGTAAGACGCGCTGCACTCGGGGGATACAGACCACCACTCCTTCGGTAAGACGCGCTGCACTCGGGGGATACAGACCACCACTTCTTCGGTAAGACACGCTGCACTCGGGGGATACAGACCACCACTCCTTCGGTAAGACACGCTGCACTCGGGGGATACAGACCACCACTCCTTCGGTAAGACACGCTGCACTCGGGGGATACAGACCACCACTCCTTCGGTAAGACACGCTGCACTCGGGGGATACAGACCACCACTCCTTCGGTAAGACACGCTGCACTCGGGGGATACAGAGCACCACTCCTTCGGTAAGACACGCTGCACTCGGGGGATACAGACCACCACTCCTTCGGTAAGACACGCTGCACTCGGGGGATACAGACCACCACTCCTTCGGTAAGACGCGCTGCACTCGGGGGATACAGACCACCACTCCTTCGGTAAGACGCGCTGCACTCGGGGGATACAGACCACCACTCCTTCGGTAAGACACGCTGCACTCGGGGGATACAGACCACCACTCCTTCGGTAAGACGCGCTGCACTCGGGGGATACAGACCACCACTCCTTCGGTAAGACACGCTGCACTCGGGGGATACAGACCACCACTCCTTCGGTAAGACGTGCTGCACTCGGGGGATACAGACCACCACTCCTTCGGTAAGACACGCTGCACTCGGGGGATACAGACCACCACTCCTTCAAAGAATAATGATTATACTACTCTGTCAAGAAAGTACCGGGAAAAGATCAATAATACACAAAATGTTTGTTATTCATCCAAATTTATTTTATCACCTTCAAAGTATGCTCCTTCAGAAACGATACACTTACGCCAACGAATTATCCAATCATCAAAACATTTTTTAAACGCTGTTTCCGGAATTGAGTTCAGTTCTCGCCGCGAATTCTCCTTTATGTCTTGTACCGATTGAAAACGGGTGCCACGAAGTGGTAATTTGAGTTTAGGAAAAAGAAAGAAGTCGGCCGGAGCCATATCTGGTGAATATGGTGGTTGCTCGATGGTATTTGTTGAGTGTTTGGTCAAAAATTCGGTCACAATGATGGCCTTGTGCGAAGGCGCATTATCGTGGTGCAAAATCCAAGAATTTTCTTTCCACAAATCTGGCCTTTTTCGTCGAATTTGCTCTCTTAAACGCCGCATAACGCTCAAATAATATTCTTTATTTACCGTTTGACCTTCCGGCAAGAATTCCGAGTGCACAACACCGCGAGAGTCAAAGAAAACAGTCAACATGACTTTGACTTTTGATCGACTTTGGCGTGGTTTTTTCGGTTTCGTTTCAGTTGGAAGGCGCCACTCCGAAGCTTGTTGACTAGTTTGCATGTCAAACTCATAAACCCACGTCTCGTCACCAGTAATAATGCGTTTCATGAATGTTGGGTCGGAATTGACTCGTTCTAGCATGTCCTCAGCGACTCTCATGCGATTGAGTTTTTGGAGAAAATTCAGGTCTTTTGGGACTAGTCGAGCGGCAACATGTTTCATACCCAAGTGATTATTTAAAATGGTACGGATCGACTCGTGAGATACAGAAAGTTCGGCGGCTATCTCTCGCAAAGTTGAATGAGTATTTTCAGTCACTGTTTCCTTCACTTTTGCGATGTTAACTTCAATTGCAGACGTTGATGGCCTACCAGAGCGAGGCAAATCTTCCATCACATCTCGACCGCTTTTGAACGCTTTGTACCACTCATAAGCACGTGTTTTTGATAAAGTCGATTCACCGAAAGCCTTCTGTAACATTTTCAGTGACTCCGAACACGAAATTCCATTGGCGATGCAAAACTTAAGACAAACTCTTCGTTCGATGTTTTTGTCCATTGTGAAATTCGCAATACACACTAGATATGATGTAACTAAAAACAGCACTGTATTTAATATAAATAACAGATGCAACTCAAACTCCGCGCCAAAATGGCAAACAGTTGTGCCAACCTAACAACAACAAAAAAAACAAAAATTTGAATTTGGAACCATAAACAAATCATCCATTCCCGATACTTTTTTGACTGAATGTATATGATATATAGTAAACCAAACTTTGGAATAAATGGCTTAATTGTATTACGTCCTCAGGAAATCCTGGACTCACTAAGCGACATGTACGAGCTCCTGCAAGAAGAGGACATGTGGTCGGGGCTGTGGCAGAAGCACGCGCGCTACCGCGAGACCAACCTCGCCATCGCGTACGAGCAGCAGGGCTTCTACGAGCAGGCTCAGGTGCGTGCGCTAGTCGCCTGGCCGAGTACTTACCTACCGATAGGTGTACCACGGGTTGTTGGCCTTTCTTGGTTGGCCCTGGCCTTTATTATAAAATCCACTCATGTGAACTGTGTTGCTACATTTGCTGTCTAAAACTATTTTTGCGTTGACTCTAGACAATAATCTCAAAATTAAATGTACCTTATGAATCATAAGCTGTATTCGTCCGCTGTAACTAGTGGCCTAAAACCAAGGGGTGGTCAAGAACTCATCGTTTTTAATTTACGTGCTAGTACGCGAAATTAGTAGCTAAATGTTTAGAAAAATTGCCCTTTGAAAGTCTGAAGTAGAGTTGTCACATAAAGTTATCAGCACCAAAAAGAAAGAAAAGTTTTGATAGTTATTGACTTTAATTTGTGGCCCAATTAGTTTACTAGGCACGCATCTGTTTATTTATGAAGCGCGTTCGAACTAGGCTAAAAAGAGGCATCTTTTTGAACGTAGTTTCAGTAACATTACCATAAACCAAGCTATGACATATACAAATAGCTGGACTTACCCGCCCTATTGTTTACTTTTTGTTGTTATTCTGTTTATTAAATGATTTATTTATTATCGCGTACCAGGGCTACTACGAACAGACCAAGGTACGTCAATTAATAATAGAATCACTCAACATCTTACATTGTGTACTATAAAGGGGCTATAGTCCGAGTGAATACAGACACGATAAAATCCTTTGATGATAAACAAAGTGATCTTCTCGTACTTTAGATACATTTCTACTTCTCGATGTAGCTTCTGGTGCTTACCTCCGAATACTCAACTTCTTGTACAAACAACTCGGATGTAAGCATGTCTCGAGTGAAGACTTTTTAAACAGATTTTCATTATAATAATAATAAAGACATTTATTTTCATTGAAAACTGTCAAAGAATCACGACACGAAAGTGCCTCAATAACTATTGGACAATCCGCACAGCATCATCTAGCAAGCTAAGCTGAGCTTGTTGGTACTTATGGCTACTAGATAACTGATATGCTTAAAACATAGTACTACACAGATACATATTACATACATACATACATACATATTTAGTATACATAGAAAACAACTAGACCACCCTGGAATAATATTTGTAAATCTGAGTTGCGTTTGAGTATTGGGGGGTAAAACTTAAAAAATGCATTGTTAAAAACTTGGCTGAGAACCATGTTTGTAAAACACATTCACAACTGTATTCGATTGTAATATTTCCTGTAAGCACAAACCTTGTATTCAAAATGTATGTTAGTACTTATTAGAAACCGTTACTTGTCTTTTACTTGACTCTCATCTCACTGTAGCTTCTCATAGAACCATACATGACTGTCCTGTCTACACAAATAAGGGCCGAGTCAGGTCGCAACGGTTGGCAGCGGCGACCAGTTTCTATTAATAGCATTTTACACTTTGTTTATATAAAAAAAAATGGAACAGAACATATGTTTATGGTACGATTGTGGGTTGACTATTGCAAAAGTTAAACTGTGTAACTCTTACGATTTGACTCTAGAAACACCACCTTTCGGCTTGTAGACTTTGCTTGTTCATAACTTTTATGTCACTACATTTCTTCTCATGTAAAAGTTTTAAAAGTCATTCCGTTTCTATGTTCTTACTTTTTAACATTATGGTTTGCCTGACTATATAAATTTAAAAAAAAAACAATGCTTCAAAATGAAACTGGTCGCCGTTTCCTGCCACTTCGATATGAAGCGGCCCTAACTCTTACAAAGTCAAATTTATCAGTTTTTTACTAACCTTAAAAAAGTTAGAACAACAGAGCTGAAGTAAAAGCCAGGTAGCAACGCTGCAGCGGTAAGTAAAACGTTATCTGAAACAGTATGTAGAAGTATATAAGAATGTTGTGTATATGCGTTTATTCTTTAGGCCGCCTACGACGTCGCCATGGCTAAGCTCAAGCAGGAGTACGCGGCGTCGCCGTCGTCCGTCAACATGCACAAGGAGTGCACGCTGTGGACGCAGCACTGGCTCAAGTGCGCCAAGGAGCTCAACCAGTGGGACTCGCTGTTGGAGATCGGACTCACGAGGACCGGCCGGGACCCCTTCCTCATTCTAGAGAGTTCCTGGAGGAATCCCAACTGGTCCACCATGAAGGACGCGCTCGCAGAAGTCGAATATAACTGTCCGAAGGAGTTGGGTAAGGGATTTTCTAATCGTATCTTTAGTTTTTTAGAAGTCTTTTAGACTTTATGATGAGAAACTGGCCATGTTTAAATTATGTCAGACACGTCTGTGTCCAGTTTTGGTGAGACTTAGTGTACTCTATTGAACCCTAACAGAGAGTAATTCCTCTCCGAATGAGTCAAGATCAGAAGCATAGCGTGCCTTGGCGGGGCCCCGTATAATTTTTTTTTGGGGGCCCTTAGAATGGGTTTCATCCAAAAGACAATATTATTTTGCATAACATTAAAAGAAATATTTATTCATCTAAATTATCTTTATCTTTTTTCTCTGGTTCTAATATTTCGAACATACTACTCAGGTTGCAAAGGCTCTGAAATCTATGTTTATTTCGAGTTATTAATATATCTAAACAGCAAAAAATTTGGAAAGTTTTTACAAATTTTTGATAACGCACGTTGGGGGCCCCCGCGACACCGGGGCCCCGTATAATTAATCGATACGGCGGTAGCTACGCCACTGGTCAAGATCGCGATGTAATTTGCAGCGTGGCTGGTGAACCTGTACCGCGGGTACCTGTGCATCTGCGCGGGCGGCGAGCAGCAGCTGAGCGGCGTGGAGCGGCACGCGGAGGCGGCGGCGGCGCAGTGTCTGCGCGAGTGGCGCCGCCTGCCGCGCCTCGTCTCGCACCCGCACCTGCCGCTCTTGCGCGCCGCGCAGCAGCTCATGGAGCTCAGCGAGGCCGCGCAGATACATACCGTGAGCACAACTACATTATTATTTAACATTATTATACTACATACTATCTTACCTCATTTCAGTCACGAGCCCGACTAGCATAAGACAATGATAGGGTGGGCTGTATCAGGGCCGCAGGCGTCTTATTGTACTTATACTATTAACTTATTGTCCTCATTATATGAAACAACAAGTCTTGTTAGTGCTAGAGAACAGAACAAAGCGCGGCTCCCGTTGCTCACCACGCTTAAGAGGGAGTAGGGTAGCATTTGTAACAACACGGGAGTTCGGAAAAAACCAAAGCTTCCGTCAAACGCGATATAAAACCCTCAACATGATAGTAAATTTAGTTCCGAATGCATGCAAATTCCAGAGATATTTATACCAACGATATACTTAAATGCACTACCGAACAATGGTTTCTTCCTTCTTCTACATTTTGACACTCAAAAAATAATGTCGGTAGCTACTATTTATGGTAACTACTTATATCCATAGTAATAAGTGATTTTGCCTTCTCATATTTTGTTAGATTTGATTAAAAGATGTATGTATAATAAATCTTATTAAAGTTACTGGGTGTCTATGTATAATAAAAAATATCTATCTATGTAATGTATTGTATTAAGTATATCAGTCATCTAGTACCCACAACACAAGCTCTGCTTAGCTTGGGGCTAGACGATGTTGTGTGGACTGTCCGGAATTATTTATTTATTTTGACTAATCGGTGTACATTTGCACGTTCAGGGGCTGATCCACAGCCGTCCGACGTCGCTGCACGACATGAAGGCCATCGTGAAGACGTGGCGCAACCGTCTGCCCGTGGTGGCGGACCCCATGTCCCACTGGGGCGCCATCTTCACCTGGCGCCAGCACCACTACCAGTTCATCGCCTCGCACTACGACTCGCAGGCCGACCACTCCACCAACCACAGCATGCTCGGCGTGCATGCTTCGGCGCAGGTTACTTACCAACATATACATATTTGCCACACACTACACAACAAACAGGACAAAAAATTACTTTTTATTGTCTAAAGGTGAAAATAGACGGTTCAACCAAATTGAATCAATTTGGGTAAACCGTGATTGAACGCTAAAAGTGAAAATGTTAAGCATGTTCAATTCTTTCAACGCTGTAGAACGACACATGACATTGAATGATTCACTTATAAGTTTACATGGATCAATTTGGTTGCTTCACAAAAGTGAACCGAGTATTTTCACCTTTAGGGTCAAACAGGAATTATCGGAGAAATGTATCATTTTAAAGTAATGTCACTTGAATCAATATTGTTCGATTAATTTCCGCTCTGCGTCAGTCAAAACCTAAGATCGTATGAGTCTAACTGTTTAATACTCGGGGTAATTTCCAAGAAATTAAATAATATCTCCATAGTAAAAATGTACTTCAACAGGACTTGAATTCACAAAATTCCTAAGTAGGGGGACGTGCTACCAATTGCGCTACATTGCTTAAAGCTATTTTAAGAAATTTCTTAGAAAGGGAATCACCTGTTGCTATTTGGTAAGAAAACCAAATAGCAACAGGCGATTCCCCTTCTCAAGGTCTTGATCCTAAAGGATACATATTAACAATATGTCGATCTAAAGTTTAGAACTCGAATTCCAGGCAATAATCCACTTCGCGAAGATCGCGCGAAAGCACAACCTGGCCGGCGTATGCCTGGATTCTCTGCACCGCATATACACAATACCGAGCGTCCCGATCGTGGACTGCTTCCAAAAGATCCGGCAGCAAGTCAAGTGCCACATCCAGACCTCCTGGACCGAGGGGAAGGACGAGCTGCAAGAGGGACTCGACATGATAGAGTCGACCAACTTCAAGTACTTCACTAAAGAGATGACGGCGGAGTTCTACGCGTTCAAAGGGCTTCTGCTAGCCCAGCTGGGCCGCTCCGAGGACGCCAACAAGGCCTTCGCGGCCGCCGTGCAGCTGCACGACACGCTGGTGAAGGCCTGGGCGCTCTGGGGGGACTACTTGGAGCAGATCTTCATCCGGGACCCGAGGCAGATCTCCATGGGCGTGTCGGCGATGACGTGCTTCCTGCACGCCTGTCGACATCAGAATGAATCCAAGTCGCGGAAATACTGTGCCAAGGTATGTTAACTCAGTCAACCTATCACCAGAACTTACAACGCATAATTTAGTGCTAAGTCAAATGATTCATATATGATGATAATGATTGATATTGAGACTCAGTTCCAATAAATCGGCACATCGCATTAGATATCCCATTTACACATATGAATCTGTTCAATTCGAATTCAGAATCCGGCTCGAAGGACCATTGATGTTGAGGACATCAGAGAAACGCGAGAAACTTTTACAAACTACACGTTTATTGCAACAAAGTTATTAATGGAATGTCGATGAGCCGCGATGTCAATGTGGACTGGCGCGGATTACCGCATGTCGCGCCTCGGTCGGTCCCACGGTACTAGGTTTATGCTGAGTTGCATTTTACTTATTGTACAGGTCCTCTGGATGCTGAGCTACGACGACGAGAAGAACAGCCTGGCGGAGGCGCTGGACAAGTACTCGGTGGGCGTGCCGCCCGTGCAGTGGCTGCCCTGGATCCCGCAGCTGCTGGCCTGTCTCGTGCAGTACGAGGGCAACGTCATCCTCAATCTATTGAGTCACGTGAGTCATTGAACAGCATCAGCATTGCTATACGGAGTGCTTATGCAGCCAGTGTCTTGGGAACGCACAGACTGGTATTGATTCAGATCAGGTGCACCTCTAAACTGTTTGAAAACGTATGCAGTTAGCACAATTGTTTCAATTTTAAATACTCACTAGTTTTGATTTGTTTCTATTCCTAGATAGTAATTAACCAAGGCAGTTTTGACAGTACCTAATTAAAACTGGCTTGGTTGTATAACTAACCTAGCCCATAAATATAAATCCTACTACACTCTAAACTCTATGAACTGTGTGTCCCTATCACATTGAGAGTACTGTTTGTTGTCAGGTCGGTCGACTGTACCCGCAAGCCGTGTACTTCCCCATCAGGACGCTGTACCTGACGTTGAAGATAGAGCAGCGCGAGCGGCACAAGACGGCAGAGAACATCGCGGCCGGACAACCGCATCAACCCACTGCCGTGAGCTTATACCTTTGTTTATCACTTGTATTTGCCCGCGGATTCGCACGCTTGTTTCTATGGAAACGATTTAAGGATATTTTTATCCCATGAGAACTGATTTATGCGATGAAAAGTAGCCTATATGTTATTTCATGGCTAGAACTGCGTTTATTCTAAATTTGAGTCCCTTCAGTAGTTTTTGCGTGAAAGGGGCACAAAAATGTTCATCCATACATACAAACAAAGTTTCGCGTTTATATCCTTAATAAACAAATTTTATTCCTTAATAATATTAAGAAGGATTCTTTTTTACTTTAATATACTCACAAAAAAATACAGTCACGGCAGGTCATAATCACAGGTTCCACCTCCGTGTCTCTCAAAGAACGTAAAACCGTGTTGGTCTTGCACCTGACCTCTCCCCGGTTGTGTTGGTCGACCGTCTCGTTAGCTTATGAGTGTGCACTTGTTTTTATACACAATATATTATGCCCTGCGCGACTGGTCTCTGTTGTGACCGCCGTAGCCGAAATTCTGCTCCGATGACGTCATCATGATCATACTAAACAAAAATAAAAATGCTTTTTTGTATACGACCGTACCGTTCAGGACTAAGAGAGGTCAACTAGGGTCATATGCTGAAGTTCACCTTGAAACATACTCGTCTTGCAATTAAAGTTATAAGGTACTCCCGACCCGAGTGATGTTTTTTCATGACGTGTTGCTTTAAGTATTTTTCTCCTAAATTATTTTTGATACATGCTTATTTGATTGTACCTTGTCAATAAATACAAGCTAAATTCAACTTTCGAACTTGCCCTCTGAATTCATCGAAATATTCATAAATATCTATCTCATTTTGAAATACCTAACCTTATTTTTACTTAATTCTTTATTTCTGAAATTTACATAAAATTGTTACATCAAATAGCCACGCTATTCTACAGAAAACATTAATTTAATTGAACATAACTACACAAAAAACAAAAAAACAAAAATCATGTTTAAATCCTATTAATATTATAAACTCGAAAGTTTGTAAGTAATTGATGGATAGATGGATGGATGTTTGTTACTCTTCCACGCAAAAACTACTGAATGGATCTGGCTGAAATTTGGCACTGAGATAGATTATAGTCGGGCATAGCACATAGTCTATATTTTATGTCGGAATTCCTACGGGAACGGGAATTACGCGGGTGAAACCGCGAGCCGAAATAGTCGTACAAAAAGCCCGCCACAGTACATACTTATATCTTATGTGTAAGCCATTAAAGCCAAAACAGAGAACCATTATACTACATTAACTACAATAATTGATAACTTATTTCAAATGCGCTCTACAGTACTTAGTTATCATATTTCTTATGTTGACAATATTATGTACGTTATTATAGTGCGACTGTAACATCTCAATATTGTTATGCTGTTATATTTTTTAAATCATCATCATCAGCCCATATTAGTCCCCTAATGAGCGCCATAGCGCCCTGTCTTCAGCTTGACTATTATTTAAATGCGACCCGAAAATTATTTATTTGATTATTTTAATGTCATAACATAATAGTAACATATGTTAGTTTTTTTCTACGCCACGCTAATATAAGCTACTCGAAATATTAATCCTGCGCAGACAAAGTCGCGAGCACCAGCTAGCAAATAATAAAATTGTTTGTCTATGTCGTATTTCGTTATACCTCATATATAACAAATGTTGTTAGGGCACGAGTAAGACCAACGAAGGCGCGTCGACGTCCAGCGGGGCCTCGGACGCGGGGCCCATCAAGGCCACGCTGCCCATGTGGAAGTGCTCCAAGATCATGCAGCTGCAGCGCGAGATACACCCCACCGTGCTGTCCTCGCTCGAGGGCATCGTCGACCAGGTACATACCTAAATAATTCCGGACAGTCCACACAACATCTAGCCCCAAGCTAAGCAGAGCTTGTGTTGTGGGTACTAGATGACTGATATACTTAATACAATACATTACATAGATAGATATTTTTTTAGATAGAAAACACCCAGACAAATTGGGACAACATTAAACAACGGAACAAATTTCTGCAGATCGTACATATATTTGTTATAAATTTGTTCCGAGGCGGGAATCGAACCCGCAACCTTCAGCGTCGCAGGTGGACCTTCGCCTGCCGCGCCACATCGGTCGTCATCAGGTACGCAACCCTTCGCCCTACGCCCTATGCTGGCGCTTAACTCATGAAAGTTGGCTCTCTTATCTCGCTCGATACAGGGCAAGCTAGCATTCCTCTCATCGGTTGCTGTGTAGTTTGGTTCATCCCATCGCGGCGCGGGACTCGCTTTACGATGCGAACGGACCTGCGCGGGATCATTATGGCTGATCGTTGTATCGACTTATGAAAATTGCTATCGTATTCTATCGTATGGAATGCTTAAAAAGAAACCTCCCGCGCAACAAATGTGAGCTGTAACCACCAATGAAAACGAGCCTTCACATCTACCTATATGTATACCGCTAGTTACCTCCTATCGCCATCGAAGCTCAGTAAAGTATGCAAATGAGGTTGGTAATGAGATCCCCTCCCTCCCTCCAGATGGTGTGGTTCCGCGAGAACTGGTACGAGGAGGTCCTTCGTCAGCTGCGCGCGGGGCTGGCCAAGTGCCACGTGGTGGCCTTCCACAACCGCGCCGCCGTCGCCGAGGCCACCGTCACGCCGCACACGCTCAACTTCATCAAGAAGGTGGTCTCCACCTTCGGCATCGGCATTGGTATAAGTAAGTATTGCTGCTGTTGCCTTCCGACATTGTGACCGACCCTTGTGAGCGGACGTGTGCTGCGAACAGCGTTTGGGGTCAACTTGCACGAGCATACCGTCTCTTCTTACACTAAATTACGGACCCCCTTACAATAGATTAGATCGGTGGATATATACCATGATAGTTATAAATATATTCAGCCAAGTGCACATTGATCTCCATTCGTTGTTTGAGCTTTTTGTGGTATGAATGCGGTTTCTTTTGACAATTCAGAGGCATGAGCTAATTTATTGACTGGAGTTCATTTCAATTCATAAATATGAAAAAGTTGCGACCCAACGTGACAAGTAGGCTCGAACAAAAGTATCCATTAATGTTTTAGTACATACAGTTGTTCTTAAACTTGGTTTATATAAACGTCGTGATGTCATTTTGCAAGGCCCCGTGTAATTATTACCCGTCTGTGCAAGGAAATGTTATGTGATGTTTTATAAGGTATTGTTCTGGTGTGTTTGGTTGAGTTGTGGTGTGCGAGGTATTTCATGACGCTCAACTGCTGGTTCAATCAAATCTTGTACGAGTTATTGGATAACTTATTTTTGTTTACATTGATGTTATCCAACTAATAAGTAACAAATAGTTTATCTAGAACTTATGCAGATATTGTGAAACAGACCCTAAATCTGATGAGTGGTTTCGAAAAAGCAGCATAAATTGTCTAGCTTCACTCGATTTTGTTGGACCAAGGCAATGAGCAATCTAAGCTCGTACCATGACACGAATCTTCATGAACATGCTTCATTTTAAAGTTTAAATGTATTATTCCATGCAAAATAGTTAGAAGCCAGGCAAATTGTAGCATTTCATACAAACGAATTGGCAATACGACTTCATTACACAGACTTAAATACATGTTTATGGAATAAACACGTTCGTTGTAATAATTTATCTGAATTAAATAAAGACATACCGTTTCAGCTGACTTGTGCAGTGTCTGCGATATGTTTACACTGAGTCGGCAGGGAACGTTTTGCGTAGCTAAGCCAGGTGTGTTCCATAGTCAGACGCTGATGGTAAATAGCGAGTCTTTATGCGCCGGATACACAAACACGTTATAAAGACCGGCCATTTATTATTCTAATGGGCTGTGTCGCAGCCAAATTGCATTTTATATTTCGCCAGATCTTAATATCACCGGGGGATTTTATTAATGACGTTTGCTTAAATTATGTAGGAAACAACACAATTTTGAATGAAATTTGTCAAATCTCACGGTATCTCAAAAATGGTAGTAATTTTCTGGCGAAATGTTCAATTTAGCTGCGACAGCTATAATTTGTCGTATTTGAAATTTTTAGACCAATCGCTCTGTCTGTAATCAATGTTAGATTATTATGGATTTTATTATGATTCGTAGCTCGAATTCCATTTCCAGTAAATATGTGTTTATCCCTCAACTGAATGTATGTGCACAAAGCTTACATTTTTATTTTGGAATAGTAGCCCCTTTGGTATAGATAGACTTACCTTCCTTAACCCCCCAACCGACTGCATAATATTAAAAACAATATTAAAGACAACCTGGTCATAGTTAGATGATGGATTCAGATTATACCAAGGTCGCATCAAATTCAAACTCAATAATAAAAATGTTATGCCGGAAAACCGTAGGTACCATTGGACAATCGAAAAAGGAAGCGATTATGGTGTACTTTGTTATCGAAATAAAGTTAATTGTTGTAAAAATGGAACCGAATATTTAATTAGAGGAATTTCGTAATTGGTCAAAGTAATCAACTTATATCCGCTGTCGAGGGCTTAGCGGATATAATCATTTACTTATAATTTATAAATAAATAATTAGAAGTTTTATGTATATATATATATACAGGATGCCCCATAATGAGTGGATAACCATATATTCCATACCATATATTCAATATTTCAAACGGTGTTCAAAAAAGCTGTTTTTCTTTAGTATATTACAAAAACAAAAATTTAAAAATTGTTAAAATTGTGGGCGTAATGTCCAAAAATGTGAACAAAGGTACAAATTTTTCCAAATTTACAACATATTAAATATTTTCCGAACGGGTCAAGTTAGAAAAAAAGTAAAAAATGTTTGTGATTGGCCTTGACTTGGCGCATAAGCACCTTTCAGATTATCCACTCATTATGAGACACCCTGTATACAGGGTGCCAGGCCAGGTTACATGTATACTTAGACAAAAAGGGGGTGATTCTAGACCCACATGGGTCAACCTTCTTTCTAATATTTATTAATAAATAATGCTGGATAACTTACACAATATGTTCTAGCTTCAAGTTTAGGAGAACTTATGGCTACTATAGATATTAATAATATAGTACAAGTATAATACTAATTAATAATATTGAACAACAGCTTTATTATCGACGAAAATTACAGTATAGGAATAGAAAAAGTTAAAACTAGTATATACAACTGAAACCATTGAGCTAATCAGAATAACTAATCAATTTATTGGTAAGAATTTGACGTTATTTATTTATAGTCATTTATCATTTAATATAATGTTATGTCAAAATTAATAAAAAAAATTACATTACATAACAAACAAAATAATAACATTGATTACATTTGTAAACATTCAATTTAAGCTTGCGCTTAAAGGAGGAGAGGCTAGGTGTAACTGCAGACGGTTGCAAACAGTCTGAAGGTAGCTCAATTGATCCATGTCAATACCATTCGTCGCGTCCCCAAGACACTGGCTGCATTACCACGCTGTATGGCAATATTGCACAAAAATCTAAATTATGCGCTTGAGATTATTTATAAACTAATATCTGCCCGCTTCGCACAAATCGTTTCTATGGAAACGTATCAAGACTATTTCTATTCCATTGGAACTGATTTATAGGGTGAAAAATATTAATAAACAATACATATTAAGTTTATCTTTTATTCTAGGGCTAGGACTACGTCTTTTCTATGTTACTTTCCGATCTGTTCAGTATTTTTTGCGTGAGAGAGTAACAAACATCGGTACATCTATACATCATCGATACATACAAACATTTGCTTTTATAATATTAATAGGGATTTGTGTACGTTGTATGGTAATTTAATTAATTTTTAGGTATCCTAAAGGTAAGATAAATCTTTTGGATACCTATCTATAACTCTAATTACGAAGCGTTCAGTTTCCACAAATATAATCACAATAAATCAAAAATTACAGTAATAATGTTAACATCAGAAAATCCACAACATCACCTAGCCCCAAGCTAAAAACAGCTTGCGTTATGGGCTGTAAACCTGGTAAATTCATAAGCTTGCGGAAACACCGACCCTCATGCGCACACTTTAGTATTCATCCCTGATTACCTATTTAACCACGTCTCAGAATATTTTAATATGAATGAGTTCGTAACAATAGAACAATTATTCTTTATAATGCTTTTATTGTTTGTTAGTTTCTATATCGTTATTGCCAATTTTTCACATACGTTATCATTTGTAAGCTTTGATATTTTATTTTACGCATGCTATGGAATCATTACATTGGACAATCGACACTACATCGATTTCTATTGTGGTTGATCGTGCTGTAATAAAGTTGTGTTATTATTTGCTCCGCGGACCACATATAGGTATATATATGGCTGTTTGTGCGTTGTTGTCGTTATTCTTGTGTGCACGAGGAAAGAAAGCATGGCTGCCTCGTCAACTTTATGAATTATAAAATTGAGGGCTCCAACGATAAAAAAAATTTTTACTTGTCATGTTTTATATTCAATCAGATTAAATTGTTAATGTTAAGTAATCGTAAAGTTAACGAGGCGTTTTGGACATATTTTGAATGAAATTTAGGCAAGGCGACGGCTGCATAACAAGACCACTCATTTTGTATGTCTACAGAAAGTTTTACAAGTAGTGCATTCTCTTCAGCTGCCTCAGAGAGTCTCGCCAGGCGCGCCCATGTCACAGTACAGGACCCGATCTTCCAAAAAATGAAAACACAATTCACGTCAGACTTTGACTTCACACAACCAAACGCGATGAAACTACAGAACCTCATACAGAAACTCAGGAAGTGGGTCAAGATACTGGACGCTAAGACAAAGATATTGCCTAAGTAAGTTCCCTTTACCTCAACACATTCTACTTAACTACGTCGACATCGCTCTACTTTAATTCAATTGCAGTATTATTCACTATTGCCAACTCCGGTCACCCTAGTCAAGGAACAATTGATACAACTTGTGCATTATATTCGAAATCTGATCTGTATCTTTATTGTAATCGGGCTGTGTTTTCAGATCATTCCTCATCGAAGAGAAGTGTCGTTTCCTATCAAACTTCAGCCTAAAGACGGCCGAGGTGGAGCTGCCCGGGGAGTTCCTGCTGCCCAAGCACAGCCACTACCACGTGCGCATCGCGCGCTTCATGCCGCGGGTAGAGATCGTTCAGAAGCACAACACGTCCGCGCGCCGGCTCTACATCCGCGGACACAACGGGAAGATATACCCCTACCTCATCGTCAACGAGTCCGGGCTCAGCGACGCGCGCCGCGAGGAGCGACTTCTGCAGCTGCTGCGCATGCTCAACCACTACCTCGGCAAGCAGAAGGAGACTTCCAGAAGGTTCCTGCACTTCACCGTGCCCAGGGTGGTCTCCGTCTCGCCGCAGATGAGACTCATCGAGGACAACCCGAGCTCCATATCGCTGCTCGATATCTATAAGACTGAATGCACCAATAGGTCAGTTGCTCTCCGATTATTGCATAATCATTGTTATTTTGTACAAATTTTCTATTGTTGTGTTCTACCTCTTCTACAAAATATCTTCTCATTGGTTCATTTATTCTCATTATATTTACAAACCTTTTTGAAATTAAAGCGAATTTTGTTCTTTCCGCGTTCTAAATTGTTTTGAAATTTCTTAGATTTTACCCAGAATGAGAGGGCTTACACAATATATTACATAAACATTAATCTAACCGCGTGAACGGGGAAGAACCACCCCATTTGAACCGCCATTACCTACCCATCAAAACGAATCCTTTTTGTTATTTATGTCTGACTTATCTCTATGAAATCTTTTTACGTTACTGTGTGAGGTAGAACCGTCCAGTGTACGTTGTACAATGCTGAGACTTAAAGTGTGTGTCTGATGCAGGGGCGTGGAGTACGACGCTCCCATCGCGCGGTACTACGAGCGACTGGCCGCGGTACAGGCGCGCGGCTCGCAGGCCTCGCACCAAGTGTTGAGGGACATCTTACGAGAGGTAACGTATGCGTTAGTGAGTGTAGCGGAGTGCGAGACGCAGGGGCGTGGAGTACGACGCTCCCATCGCGCGGTACTACGAGCGACTGGCCGCGGTGCAGGCGCGCGGCTCGCAGGCCTCGCACCAAGTGTTGAGGGACATCTTACGAGAGGTAACGTATGCGTTAGTGAGTGTAGCGGAGTGCGAGACGCAGGGGCGTGGAGTACGACGCTCCCATCGCGCGGTACTACGAGCGACTGGCCGCGGTGCAGGCGCGCGGCTCGCAGGCCTCGCACCAAGTGTTGAGGGACATCTTACGAGAGGTAACGTATGCGTTAGTGAGTGTAGCGGAGTGCGAGACGCAGGGGCGTGGAGTACGACGCTCCCATCGCTCGGTACTACGAGCGACTGGCCGCGGTGCAGGCGCGCGGCTCGCAGGCCTCGCACCAAGTGTTGAGGGACATCTTACGAGAGGTAACGTATGCGTTAGTGAGTGTAGCGGAGTGCGAGACGCAGGGGCGTGGAGTACGACGCTCCCATCGCGCGGTACTACGAGCGACTGGCCGCGGTGCAGGCGCGCGGCTCGCAGGCCTCGCACCAAGTGTTGAGGGACATCTTACGAGAGGTAACGTATGCGTTAGTGAGTGTAGCGGAGTGCGAGACGCAGGGGCGTGGAGTACGACGCTCCCATCGCGCGGTACTACGAGCGACTGGCCGCGGTGCAGGCGCGCGGCTCGCAGGCCTCTCACCAAGTGTTGAGGGACATCTTACGAGAGGTAACGTATGCGTTAGTGAGTGTAGCGGAGTGCGAGACGCAGGGGCGTGGAGTACGACGCTCCCATCGCGCGGTACTACGAGCGACTGGCCGCGGTGCAGGCGCGCGGCTCGCAGGCCTCGCACCAAGTGTTGAGGGACATCTTACGAGAGGTAACGTATGCGTTAGTGAGTGTAGCGGAGTGCGAGACGCAGGGGCGTGGAGTACGACGCTCCCATCGCGCGGTACTACGAGCGACTGGCCGCGGTGCAGGCGCGCGGCTCGCAGGCCTCGCACCAAGTGTTGAGGGACATCTTACGAGAGGTAACGTATGCGTTAGTGAGTGTAGCGGAGTGCGAGACGCAGGGGCGTGGAGTACGACGCTCCCATCGCTCGGTACTACGAGCGACTGGCCGCGGTGCAGGCGCGCGGCTCGCAGGCCTCGCACCAAGTGTTGAGGGACATCTTACGAGAGGTAACGTATGCGTTAGTGAGTGTAGCGGAGTGCGAGACGCAGGGGCGTGGAGTACGACGCTCCCATCGCGCGGTACTACGAGCGACTGGCCGCGGTGCAGGCGCGCGGCTCGCAGGCCTCGCACCAAGTGTTGAGGGACATCTTACGAGAGGTAACGTATGCGTTAGTGAGTGTAGCGGAGTGCGAGACGCAGGGGCGTGGAGTACGACGCTCCCATCGCGCGGTACTACGAGCGGTGACTTGTCAAAAGCATACAAATGTCTACACCATGAGACATTTATCAGGAAACTACACCACTATGAAATAAATTACACCTCTGTGGATCTTTTTTCTTCTTACTTATGTTGCAGGATAAAAGAGTTGAAATTAACAGGAAACGGTGTTACAGGTCTGTAGTTAAAATGGGTGTACTGCAGGGGTCTATCCTCGGTCCTTTCCTGTTTTTAGTTTTTATTAACGACCTGATAGATCTTGCATTGAATAGTTAAGAGTATGTTTTGTTTGCTAATGATATTTCTTAAATTAAAAGAAAGATAAACTACAAATTTCGACGGTGCGATGTGAATAATGCTATCTCAAAAGTTGTCCAGTATTTTAGTGTCAATAATATTTTACTGAACCAAACCAAAACGAAATTATTATATTTATTCTACCTAATGGAAAAAAGGTAAGGCTGATATAAACGTAAAAGGACAATTTTTAGACATTGTAGAAAGTACAGTATTGTTAGGAAGTACCCCAGACAGTAAGCTTCATTAGGGCCCACGCATAGATAAGGTATCAAAGAGACTTAGTTCTGTGTCCTGTATCGTATGCAGTCTAAAAACCCGTCAACTTACAGACGTAGATACCTCTTAACTTGTTTATTTCAGCTACTTCCATAATATTATGTAAACAAAATATTGTGTAGTATGTAAATTATACTGTTTGAAGGGAACGCTGTAGACATTAACACCGTATTTGTGCTGCAGAAGAGGGCTGTTCGTGCAATCTATAATATGGGTTCCAGAGAATCCCTATGTGATAAACTCAAAAACATAAACATAATGACAGTACCATGTCAATATATTTATGAAAACTCCTAAGTACACTCCTAAGAATATCAATCGGTTCTCTAAAAATTGCGATATACATAATGTAAATACTAGAAATAACAATAAAAACTCCAAGTGAGATGCAAAAATTATCGGTAAATAAATTCTTAAAATTGACAAAACTATTCTCTGTAAAAAGGCTTAAGTACTATAAAACATCAGATTATCTAGCTAGAGTATAAAAATGCTTGTGACGAGTTTTGTTCCAACTCAAAAATTTTAAAGAAGTGGACAAGAAACAAAAGGTTATTTGTTCGCCTTTTTTTTACTTTACCTTAAAAAGTGAATAAAATGAAAAATCGAAGTGAACAAAAATGAAGTGATTAGTTTATATTATTTATTTATTAGATGTTATTTTATGACGTGTCCAAGAGTCCTGTAAGGTATAAAGAAAATAAAGCACTTAGAATTTTCTCTATCCATCAAATCAAATATAGTTAGATAGATAGATATCATTTATTGACACAAAGAAATACATGTTTTGGTTAGTAGTATCTTAAATCCTATGTTAGGTTTATCTAGATACTAGGGTTCTCTAAAGCTAAAACAGTTAGTTAAAACTGCGCAGTTCGCAATTCTCACCTGATTGATCAATTCCAGCCTTGATTTCTATAGTAAATCGAAACTTGGCAACCTTGTTCTCCAACGTGCAGACAAAAGCAGATTCATTCATTCAAATCATTTATTTGACACAGTTTAACAAGCAGTAATCTAAATGTATCCATAGACTCCCGAGCTAGTAAAAACTGTATTTCAGGAGTCAGTGGCTTCTGTGTTCATTCATTCAAAATACGATCGTAACGTTTCGATGTCGTCCCCAAGGTGCAAGCGACGATGGTGCCCAAGGGAATGCTTCGCGAGTGGGCCGCGGCGACGTTCTCCTCGCCCACCGACTACTGGACCTTCCGCAAGATGCTGACCCTGCAGCTGTCGCTGGCTTCGTTCGCGGAGTACGTGCTGCACCTGACGCGGCTCAGCCCCGACATGCTGTACGTGCATCAGGACTCGGGCCTGCTCAACGTCTCCTACTTCAAATTCGACATCGACGATACCACAGGTATGTCTTATTCATATTCCTAAGGTTTTTATGTGGCTTTGCATTTTTTTGGAGGGTTATTGAGTGTGTGTGAAAATTGACTTGGTTAAAGCATGTTTTAACTCAATATAACTATATTACAGCAGATAATTCGGAATTAATCGAATATCTGCATTAATTTTACCAAGATGAAGTTAAAAGTTTGGGAAACTGATGGAACAACAAGACAAAACTTTATCGTAATTGATTCTAGCCCAAATTTAATTGATTTTGTCACCAATAATGAAAAACAACCGTAAGGCATGAGGAGTCGGTGTTAAGTACCAAAGTCACCCGGTTGCCCGAGCACGCTACTGAACCCAACCCATGCATGAAGTTCAACTGAAACAAAACAAACAACCAAACGTTGGCTCGTGTTTGAAAGTGCTGCAGACAGGTGTTTTATTTATTTCTGTATATATCTGTAGTGTTGCTAATTAACTGCTTGCAATATTTGGGTGCTTCTAGAATGCCTGTTTTGCATGTTTGCGCACGTGCTTCTCTTTAGAAACTGTTTTTGTCCACACTTCTTACTCTTATTAATGTCTGAAAGGCATGCTTCTATTTGACGATATATCTTTTTTTGAGGATTGAAGTTTCTAGATTTCATTGGACGCACGCAATGTTGTTATATCGCTCACTGTTCAACGCATGAGTTATCTCTGTGCAGATACCTTGTCACTAACATTTAAACAGTCTGTTATTAGAATCACACACACGATGCATGTTTTTGTATCAATATCTCACAAAGCTAAAATGGAAAGTGATATAAGAAGTAACATTGTTCACTCACTAACTTGGAATTGGCTTCAATAACTACAAATAAAACCTGTTATCAAATGTAAGGGTAGCCGCAGGCAGAACTTGAATATCAATGTACTTCATCTATAAAAGAAAAGATTTTTTGGAAACAACGTCCAGCCCAAACTGCGGAAGCTAGAAAGCTGAAATTTGGACGGTAGGTACCTTTTACACAGACATCCGTTAGGAAGGATTTTGGGAAATTAAAAAGGGATTTTTTTTGTACCCAGTGGTCCGTTTTAATTGAAACTTACAGAGAATGGATTTTTAAAAAAACTCCTGAAACTGGGGTAAAATGGGTGTTTGAAATTTGAGATTCGTAGTCTAATCCGATGTTTAAATTTCTGTAACTTTTTAATTTTAGACGCCTCTGACCTGAAAACTTTCAGTATGTACTGATATAAACACGTGTTTCGGGTATTAAAAAACCGTAAAAAGGGGTAAAATGTTGACGTTATTGAGGTTTTTAGTCATTTTCACCAGAGTGGTCCAATTTGCTGAAACCTACACAGATTTATAGGACAAATTGTATAGTCTACGCGAGCAAATCCTCGAGCGGAAAACCAGTTTCAGCATAATGATCAAAAGACCTCGTTGTAGGTGTAAAGAGTAAATGTCCTTATAATATTGGTATCTGAATGGTAATGTGGAGGCGAGATGTTAACGTGTGACGTGTGGCAGGCGAGCTGGACTGCAACCGGCCGGTGCCGTTCCGGCTGACGCCCAACATAGCGGAGCTGATCACCAACATAGGCGTCTCCGGCCCGCTCACCGCCTCCGCCATCGCCGTCGCGCGCTGCCTCGTCACGCCCAACTTTAAGGTAACCACCATACTTACAACTCACGTTTACAGGCCCTTTCTCTTACTACGTGGGAATTATAAGAGAACAGGAAGGCTTTTGCCCTACAGCACTTTCATATAATTACATTTTAGTAGAAAAGTGTGCTAATGTTTATAATCGGTTTTAATTTTTGAATAAAAAGTTGTGTGGTTGAAAATTTTTTTTCTGACAACACTAATTAATGCAAAGATTCAAAAGGGGAGGAGCCAAATGTTCACTTTTTCCGATCCGATTAGATTTACAAAGTACGATTTGAGGATCTAAGACAAGTTCCGCGTACTCTCAATTAACGGGTGACTCTGTTTCAGATTCAATCGATTCTGCGCACGATACTACGCGACGAAATGGTGACCGGATACAAGAAGCGAATAGAAGACAAGTCGGGGCTGCCAACGGGCGGCGCCTCCGCGGAGAACAAGCCCGTGGAGATGGACAACGAAACGGTCATCAACATGGTCAACAAAGCGGTGACGGTCATCATGAACAGACTCAACTCTCTGGCCATGTTCGACGGGCCCGACAGCCGCGCGGCCACGCTGCTCTCCGCCGCCAGCAGCCACGACAACCTCTGCCGCATGGACCCCGCCTGGCACCCCTGGCTCTGAACACTACTTACTGACTCTCATCATGAACAGACTCAACTCTCTGGCCATGTTCGACGGGCCCGACAGCCGCGCGGCCACGCTGCTCTCCGCCGCCAGCAGCCACGACAACCTCTGCCGCATGGACCCCGCCTGGCACCCCTGGCTCTGAACACTACTTACTGACTCTCATCATGAACAGACTCAACTCTCTGGCCATGTTCGACGGGCCCGACAGCCGCGCGGCCACGCTGCTCTCCGCCGCCAGCAGCCACGACAACCTCTGCCGCATGGACCCCGCCTGGCACCCCTGGCTCTGAACACTACTTACTGACTCTCATCATGAACAGACTCAACTCTCTGGCCATGTTCGACGGGCCCGACAGCCGCGCGGCCACGCTGCTCTCCGCCGCCAGCAGCCACGACAACCTCTGCCGCATGGACCCCGCCTGGCACCCCTGGCTCTGAACACTACTTACTGACTCTCATCATGAACAGACTCAACTCTCTGGCCATGTTCGACGGGCCCGACAGCCGCGCGGCCACGCTGCTCTCCGCCGCCAGCAGCCACGACAACCTCTGCCGCATGGACCCCGCCTGGCACCCCTGGCTCTGAACACTACTTACTGACTCTCATCATGAACAGACTCAACTCTCTGGCCATGTTCGACGGGCCCGACAGCCGCGCGGCCACGCTGCTCTCCGCCGCCAGCAGCCACGACAACCTCTGCCGCATGGACCCCGCCTGGCACCCCTGGCTCTGAACACTACTTACTGACTCTCATCATGAACAGACTCAACTCTCTGGCCATGTTCGACGGGCCCGACAGCCGCGCGGCCACGCTGCTCTCCGCCGCCAGCAGCCACGACAACCTCTGCCGCATGGACCCCGCCTGGCACCCCTGGCTCTGAACACTACTTACTGACTCTCATCATGAACAGACTCAACTCTCTGGCCATGTTTTAGTTCGATAGTTTATCTCTAATGTATTCAGAACTACGACCGGACCACCCGTACATGCCCTATCGCAATCATGACGTAATATTAATGATTTAGCTAATCGTGAACCAAACTAACTTATTGTAATTAATTGTAGCGATACTCATTCGGTGTAGTTTCATGATAATGAATGCAGTCAACAAACATTGTATCTGAACACAATTTATTATTAGAAAATTATAGAATAAGTGATCGAAGTTGATCATTGCGATGACTTCGTACTGTAAATAACATAAGACGAAAGATGTTAGAATTTGTGAAATGTTGGTGGGAACTGTGATTAGAAGTACCTATTAAAAGTGAAATATGATGATACATTGGTTTTATTTAAGGAGAGCGGCCGCAAGGCTGGCTCCCCGAGTGGTGGGAACAGCTATAGCGCACTGCACAGGTGAAAGTACCGCGGCGTTAGCGCGACAACTAGACTCCTCCCTCCCCCCTCCCTCCACAGCCAATCTCACTCGATCGCTAGAGATAGTAAAACTGATTTCATCATGCTAACAATGGGAAAGAAAGTGCAATAATTGCAGGGTAACAGGAACTGTTTGTATTGTACGAGCTACCGACTGCGACTAACTATGTCTGGCCTCTTATTCAATTGCTGGTGTATTGCGCGCCATCATTTAACACCACCTACGTTCTCGAAACAGAGGTTCTCTTCGGTAGTTGCGGATACATGCGGATGGAAAAAATGACTTTCCATGAAAACTAAAAGGTTTAGCAATGAATGATCAGAAGTCAAAAAATTAAACATCTCCCATGTTTAATTTTAGTCGCCAAAGTTAATGACGTAAAAGGATTCGGTGTCCTGTGATGGATGAGGTCGCGCGGCGGCGGCGCGCCTGCCACCGTGGCCGGCGCGCGCACTCCCCCCCGCCGCCCCGCGCCGCCCCCGCCCGCCGCCGCCGCCCGCTCGCTCAGTCCGCCGAGAGGCGCCGCGTCACGCGCCGGTGTAGTCGCCCGCATCCCGCCCGCTCCGCCGGCCGCCATCCCATCCGACCTCCGAAGCCGACCGTTTATGACATTCGACCACCCCGCCCTGTGCATTTCCCGAGTTGCATTTCGATCAGTGCGAGGAAGACGTCGTCGGTCGGAGAGCGCGGTCCCGAAGGCGCTGGATCCGCCTGCGTTTATTTATGTTGTCGTTTTGGTGTCGTGAAATATTTGTGTTGTACGGACGATAACCGTGCTATCTGTGTGAACCAGCCGTGTGGATATTTTTAACAATTAACGATTCTCCGACGAAGGTGAGTCAATCATTCTAAGAATCGAATACTTTCTTTGGGACGGGACGTTCGATTCGTCGCTACGTGGCGATCGCCTCGTCGTCGCTACGCTCTGGAATGCCGGGGCCCGAGTCTGTGCTATCACCTAACACTCGCGAAATTATGTACCTACTTACTACCAATTGTTTCTGCGCTATTGTTACTTATGTTTCCGTTTTATCGCTTTGTTTGTTGTCCTAAACTTTATGTAAACTGATGTTTCTGACTAAGATCAGATGGGTTTTGATACCCTTGATCTGGCAGCATAGTTATTTGGCAATCGGATTCCTATTGGAATCGGTCCTATCCCACTACCATATGGTAGACGGAAGCGAGAGGACAAGAAACACGGAGGCGAGCGGCGGCGGGCGCGGGGGGCGCGCCTGGCCGCTCGGCCGACCGCATTCCATATGAAATGCCGGATTAAACGCAATGTCAGTGTAACTTGGACTCGTACTTACCACCTCTGGTGTACACGCCTGTGCATATTTGCAACAATGTACTTTACCTATCTAGCATTGGTTTCGAGCTCCTCGACCTCACCATTATGTGATGGCGCCAGGTTTTCAACTCCCCATCTCTACGGCACTGATATCTTCTGCTTTACGTGCTTTACTTTTATCGCTTGTTTTCTTTACATAATGGCACGATTATTTTCTTGGAAAGTCAACGTACAAGAGGGCACTCCTTTGCCCCTTCACTACTCGGAACCTATTGATACGATGCCTACCTATTATCAGCTTAAAATGTTTGGATAGTGTACCAACGTATATTATGCTACAAATTGGTGGGGCACAGCACAGGGCTACATTCTTGATAAAGGAGCTGGTATCTCATTGACATTACTCATGATCTCGCATCATGAGTATAATGAGCTCGATAGTGCGTGCTATATTTCGAAACGCGTCCGTCGTCGCTTCCGCTCTGTGACCCATAAAATGACAAACTTTAGGTGTCATCATTGGGCCAATAGAAAACACCTTTAATATTCATAATGGAATCTCCAATGGGTAATTTACCCCAAGCTGTGAAATGAGAATGAAACCCAACCCGGCCGTTATCAATCACGAGAACAACAACTTTTCTAAAAACAAAACAAAGTATTTAAGTTTTAAGTTATTCGGCTTCAATGTATAAATAGGTACATTATAAGAATTGCTTCATTCATCTAAAAAACTGTTTGTAACTGGAATGAATCAAATTTTTTATCACGTCCGGGTCAACTTTACACAATCTCCGTGACCTTTCAATCGCGACCACTTCAGATAGCTAGTACCTACGGTCCTTTGTGTAAATTCTGGGAATTACTTGTTATGGTTATCTCATTGTTTATTTACCGCTATATAGGTTTGAGTCGATCGATATCCTCTAGATGTCCGTTACGAACAAGAGTTTTTATCTGTCACCGCCCAGTTCTTTTCTACATGACCGGAGTGGTTTTATTCTGACGGGCATCACATCTTCCTAATTTGTTTGATTTACCTTTCTAGTCATTGATGTTTCACTTAGCTCGCCGGCATAACACAGCTTTTCCCTTCCTACTTTTAGTGTCCTGAAAATGGAATTAACCTTTGCATAAATGAATACGATGTTTAGTCAAGCTTAGCTCGTTATTAGGTCTGGCGTTTACGGTATCCTTGACATTCAAAACAACTTTTGAAATAAATGTCAAAAGCTTGTGCAGTGTTCTTATTGCACACTTGGGACTCAGCTCAGGTACCTACAGATTTAGAATTGTCTGCTTTGGGTTACCTAGTTTTTATTTTTTGGTTTCATAAAGAAAATGGCATATTTTAGTGAGAAGGTACAATTATTATACCAAAGGAGTTTTGTCCACACTAGTCAAAGAAAGCAAACTTGATTATATAATGAGAACAGTTTGATTGAACGCGAGGCGTGCGGTGAGGTGCACTAAATCTTGTAGCAGTCGCGTTTTGGTTTGTTAGACGGGCTCGGCCCTCCATCAGCGCAATGAACACTCATTCCAAATTGAATCACATTCAATTACCAAGTAAATCGGTCAGGATGTCAGCTCCACTTTGCTTGTAGAAGTGCCACGACTGTATTTGCGTCTTACTTGGCCCCTGGGATGGACTGCTGTCTCAGAACTGTTTCTGAAACTAACTAACGCACCGTTTCAAAACAACGAATCAACAAAACAAAATCCTTAAGTTTTTAGCTAAGCCTCGTTGGTTTTACAAGGCAAATAGAGATACACTATAATTAGGGACTGTGATGAAACGTAAAGGGGATTCAATCGCATTCCGCGGTGCCTCCCCTCGCTCGGGTGCACGGCACGCCCGCCCGTGTCGCCGCCGCGCTGCTTCCTAAGTGGGTTGCATGGCATTGCACTTTACAAGCCGATCTCACTTGCTATCTGTATATTTATGTGTTTTGATGCATTTGCGGTAACTTGCTGTCGTTCTGTAATCCAGCAGTAAGAGACAGTAAATAGCCTTATGAGTCCAAGTATTGCGTTGAGTGTCGCCAGTAGATGTGTAGGAGCATAGCGAAGCGGGTAACGGTTCGGTCGTGTTTGCAGAGGCCGAGGCCTGTGTGCGCGCGCGCATACACAGGCGCAGCGCGTTCACGCGCGCGCGGCCGTTGAACCGAATACTCGAGGAATTTCTCCAATGCGCAACGACGTCGCTCAGCAGGCTCTGAAGAAAATTACCTTAGCTGGAGGGAGCTCCTCTATTACTCGCGCTCTCGACTTGTTCGTAGAGCGATGGCTCCTAAAACACTACTTATATGAAAGTAGATTGACGTTTTTTACATTATTTGTTTAAATTGATTAGGAGTTTGAATTAGTATTACTCATCAAAAACCAAGGAATTCAAGCTCAGACTAACGTTACAAATTTGCAATTTGTATTAAAAATAAGATAAAGAAGTGGGCATTGATTTAGAGTCGTGAATCAGCGATCGGAATGTCGTCGCTGTGTAGGGGTCGCCGCTCGATCATTATTGATTGTTTCGCATGTGGGCTCGTATCGATAGTTTGTGCTTAGGGCTGCAGTAGGCATGGCTCTAGCTAGTGATCAGTCGCAGACACGTGTGTTAGGTCTCGCAATAGCCGACATACCTGGCCGGGGTGCGGTCAGCCTATATCTCCAATCACGAATAAATTTACACTCTAATCATCTGGTTATTAGTTTCTGGCTGGTCTTATCTAGTGCGCAATTTGATACACAGTTACTTTACCTGCACCCACCGTGTTCTACACGTCTGGTTTTACAATAAACAAATGCTGTCTATGCGATGGGCATTACGTAGTTTCTAGAAATAAATTAATTATAAAGCTGTCTGTGTAATGTTGGTGGAAGACAATGGCACAACAATTAGTCAGGCTTTGGTATGGCACGGTGTACTTTGATGTATCTACAGAGCTACCGCCTATATCTTACGAACACGTCACCCAAATGGATGTAGGTCTCCCTACCTACCTATTTGCTAGGCAGGTAGGGAGGTAGGTACTCTTTCTACACTATGAATGAAGTATACCTACAAACATAGATTTTCTTTCATAATACCTATTTGCAGAGAAAAAAATAATGTTATTATTTTTAAGAACAGTTTAACTAATGTTTTTTATATGAAAATTATGACGTAAGTAAATTATAATCAAAAGTATAAAAGCGCAGTAAATTTAAGTGTTATTTCTTACATAATTGAAGTGAAGTAAAAAAAGTGTATGCTACCTGCATAATATAGCGGTTTCAATTCAGGCCAATTCTTTTCAAAATATACTTCTAGTGCTTTAGCGTTATTACTCAGTCGTTAATTCATAATGAAAGATTGCATCACTCGGCGCTCACTTTTACTATTTGGAAACTATGCATGAGTTGCAAGTGGCATATTGCACAAACATCCGGCTCCAAAAACCAATGAGCTATGCGAGCCAATAGGTACATCTAGTTAAATTTGCTTATTTTCGTTATTTCGCTAACACGTGGAACGGGGAAACCGACATCGCGGATTATAGCTAAAAACAACAAAGAATTAGTCACAAGCTTCAAATAGTCTGAAATCACGCGCGCTAGGCGAAACGCTGGTCTAGGCATCACCGAGTGTTATAGAGCAGCAATTGACGATGTGCGGCAATTGGCCTATTGCTGGATGTCTCGGCGATGGAGGTTATCTTTGGTTTGGTGAAACGTAGAAATAAAGGAGCGCAGGCAAGGCTGGTGGCGGCGGCGGCGACGGCGCGGCGGTGTAGCGGGCAAGTGAACGCGGCGACCTTGGGCCCGCGCGGCCCGCGGACGTTCGTTGAACGCGCCGCGCCCCGCGCCCCGCGCCTCCACCCGCTCATGGCCTGTCTACATTACTCTTTCTGGGCCGGGTTAAATACATTTACATTCTAGCTGCAACGCAAAAAAGTTCATTTCAGCTTGTGCCTCTTGGTCAGAGCGCTAACAGGCTAACAGCTGTCTCTCTGCGTTGAGATAGAAGGCATCCCTCTCTGCACTATACTAACTGAGCGATACTTTAGAATACCCAGTTAGTACACTAACGCAATAAACATGGAAAACCACTGCAACTGCAACACCAGTCGCCACACCCGTACTCTCAAAATACTATGATAAGTAACTTGCACTCACCTACTCCCAAAATATGTTTATTTACGGACGCGATACATGTGCATGCATAGGCAATATAAAAAGGGTTAACACTTGACACCTTTAACTCCAGCCCCCTATTACCACCGCCCCGCGTCGCCTCCAGTTTCAAATCCTAAGTCAAATGTCAAATCAATTTATCAATATACCTATAATTTTTTTCCAAATTCAACAAATACAAATACCTCTACAATAATAGGCAAAGCATTCCGTGGATTGATTAACCATTTGGGCTGTTAGTTCAGTAACGTCGTCATGGCCATCTGCGGTCAACTACATGGAGAGAAGCCTATTAGAGAAAACAGTTGAACACTGGCTTTTGGATGGAAGTTATTTTGAACTTTCGAAAGTTGACTGATTCTTACATTTACAGTATTGAAAACGTTGGAACATTTGATTCATAATTTAGTACAAAACAAACTAGCTTCCTCCAGTTATAGCCGCTTTGACCAAGAATAATAAATAAAATAAATAAATAAATAATTCCGGACAGTCCACACAGCATCATCTAGCCCCAAGCTAAGCAGAGCTTGTGTTATGGGTACTAGATGACTGATATAATAGCAACAACATGGTCCTTTTAAGTTTAGCAATTCCTAAAGTTGTAAGTGGAGTCTTTAAATAAGTTTCCTTGATAGTGAAGGAGTGGTAGTAACTAGTAAGTAAGGAGACGTCTGTCCGCTGCATTATTTTGGCACAGCGAGTGCGTGGGGCCGGCCGGGGCGCCTCGCTCCGAGCGTTGACCGCGCAGACACCTAGAGGGACCGCGAAGCTGTATGAGCTTTGATTTTGTTCATTTACATTCTACTTACGACCGTTAAACTTTTCTAGTGTAGTGACATACAAATTCAATTCAATTCTTGGTGTAATGGCTCCTAACATACAAAATCCTTTTGGTATATCTAAGAGCTGTCAATGCCAGTGCTTTACAAAGATTCTAGTATGACTACGTTGGATACAACATACAACATCTTTGGTGCTTTAGGACTAAGAAGTTTGTCTAGAATTGCATCAAACAAACCTGAATTTGGAAGTTGATGGCTCACATTCTGTACCTAGGTTGCAGGTTATGTACAAGAAGGTAAAACTAGTTGATGCTGCGAAAATAAAAGGGATAGGTATCTGCTAGGTGGCTTCATCTCAACTATCTACTTACATACCAATTCGACATAAAGTAGTACCTACCTACCTACTATTTACATTAGCGTATTAGGTGCGGCCACGCAACGTAACTATGCTTTAAATAGGTACCAATTTTACCATTCTATGACATTGGGAGGTGTAAGTAAAAGTTAAGGTATAAAAAAACCTATGACGACTATGCGTATTATTTGCCGTTTGTATAGAAACGCAGAAACGCATTTAAATTCACATCGTGTAAGGAAGAACCTTGCCACAATATGTTATGAAGAGATGTAGGATCCTACTCGTACATGTCGTACCTTTGCACATTATTATCGTGCATATAATATGTAGGTAGATTATTTGTCGTTGTCAGTTTAATCTTGAGAAACGTAAAGGCATGCGTGCATACAAACAGGATGTCGGAGGATTTTCCTCATCATTTGCTCCGCGGGAACGCGTCAGACGAGTTCTTGTGCATTATTACTGAGATACGTGGCGATAGTCATGATTCGATCTCATTTGTAGGTATCTCTCGACTTCTCGAACGACCCTTCATTACCTACCCACACCGGCCACACCAGTGATAGCTGATAGGAATCCAACGTCGTATGGACTTAGCTCTTCCTGTAAGTATGTATCAACTTATTTCAATGAATAGAAAAAAATGGGTAGCTTTGATGTTCATGGGTGGGTTTGATGGGTGAGATTATTTTTCCAGGACTCTAATTCCTGGAAAGAGGCATGGTTAAAATCTTGCTCTTATTCTATGCAGAACTGTAAAGTTCTCCTCACGGCTACTGCTGGCTCTTAGGTAGATTTTTCAAGGAGGTTTTATTTGAAGAAGTAGGTACCTAATACTTTTAAAACAGTTCTGAAGCAAAGTTGTAAGGTCACTCAAATGAGTCTTCACACGGTCTGTGGGTTTATCACACTATCGGTCGCCGTCGCCCTCGACGCGTGCAATTATCAAAATATACTTATATGTCACTTTGTTATGCGCGCGCGTCATCTCTTTGATTTTGGTTAAGAAATTAATAGTTAAACTCTCGTTTCTCGTTCTCACAGCTGGTCTTCGCTGAACAAATCAACGGTTCTATAGTAAAATTAAAACGTTTACATACAATCAAGTTTCTAATCGGCGGTGATGGCTTAGGTGCTTGGATAAGTGCCGCGACCGGTGGGAGATTTTAAAGGCTGATTATATATTTTTGTAATCAAGTTTAGCGTCGTTGAACGAATATAAAGGGAAGATATCGGCGTCTAGAGCTTCCCAATCAACTTTGGACAATCTGATTTATAATATTACCGCTATTAGGTATATGATTGTAGTCCAGAGTGTCGTCGCTTGAGGACGCAGTCGGAAACTCTTTATAAAGTAAAATGTAACGACACGCCCGCTATCGCCCGTTACGTTATCGCCGCTGATAAGCCAAAACACCATGATTAGGTAAGGTAGGTACACTAATCACTTCCTTTATCAAAGTATTTGCGGAACGAATCGCAAAATGTACCAGCACCATTTGTGATTGACGTGGGCGGACATGGCTAGAGAGCTGAGCCTGACGTACTCGATGCTATCACCGGCGCGGCGGCGCCCCGAGATCGATACAGCTGCCTCCTACGAGCCTCGCTCTAAATACCTGTACACTTTAATAAAGCTATCTAAATCTTACTTTGATCTTTTCTCTGTAATCTGGCTGACGACGTCTGATACTGAATTCAAAATGGCTCTCAACAACGGTTTCATAAAAGAACATAGGACCTACTTCTAAAATATTCATAACTGAAACTAATATAATTGGCCATAGGCATTACTTGATAGATAGATAACTTCTTTATTGCACCATCAAAATTTGTAGTAACAGATAAGCCTAATACTATTATTATAACTAAAGTGGCACAATCGGCGGCCTTATCGCTAAAAGCGATCTCTTCCAGGCAACCTTTGGATGGACAGGATCGCATCGGATACAAATATGTTAATAAAATACCTAAAAGTGTATAACTAAAATAGTGGATAGGTATACTAATTTCTAGTGCCCAATCTTAGCTGTTGGCTAGATGATGCTGTCTGTCCAGAATTGTTTATTTATTATTATTAGTAAAGAGTAAGAGAGGTGTAACAAGTGGTGCAACGTCTGTGGGAGGTGTGGAGGCGATCGATAGCGGGGTGTGGGGCGGGGGGCGGCCCTCGTCAGCTGGAGCGGAGCCAGGCCGCCCCCTGCAGCGTCTCGCGGACACCATCCACCTCGGTACTGTCACGACTCTACCTGTACACATGCGTAATGAATCACATGTCATCATCACTCTTTAACTCTAGTTAAGGGTCTTTATTTCTGAATGTCCGGATGGCCTATTCGTACGTACCGCCTAGTACGAATAGGCCATCCGCCGTCAAGGCGCGCCTGTGTGATCGATTACGTATTTATTATCGGCATAACGCTCGTTTACAGGGCAGGCTGCCAATGAGTATGAATTGAGAGGCTTCTTATTATAAATTCCAAACTAGCGACCCGCCCCGGCTACGCACGGTTATATACGTAGAAACCTTCCTCTTGGATCACTCTATCTATAAAAAAAACCGCATCAAGATCCGTTGCGTAGTTTTAAAGAATTAAGCATACAAAGGGACATAGGGATATAGGGACATGGGGACAGAGAAAGCGACTTTGTTTTATACTATGTAAGTGATGTTACATAACGTTCAGTCTGGTTGATTGAAGCCTATAAGGTTGCTTTCGTGAGGACACATGAAACCGTCTGGGGCAGCATGGCCCGAGCCGCGTCTCTGTAACCTTGTAGGGAGCATGTAGTAAGGCACAGGTGCCTTCGACTCTCTATCGAGGGAAACTCACTATTTTTGCTTATTTTTTGTTTGATTCTACACATAAACTTAGATTTACTCACTCTGAAAAGCGTGTGAAAAGTTGAAAACATCAACACGTTAAATGTGGTGACATTGCCTGAAATTATCAGTTTTCATTCAGATATTTGGTCTCAGACAACACGGTCACATACTTTGTAATCTGAAGTTTGTGAACTGTTGGACAATATTAAATTCGAGTAGCGATTTAGATAGGTATCTACCTACTGTCATCTACTGGGTAGACAAAGTAGTTTACCGTCGCGAGTTGTTTGTAAGTACCGCGCTTGCTACTTATTATATTAGGTAGGTGCAACAAGTATTATTTGTATTTAGGTAGGTACCTAATAAATTGCTTGGCAAATAAAGATTATGAAATGTTACTGACACGAAATGTACTTTACGACAAGCGCTATCAAAAGCGTTCAAGTCAACTTATACAAAGAAGATATATTTTAGCTCTAAAATATAAATAAAACATTAATCAATAGGTAACCAGACACGTTTTAGGTTAAAAGGCTAATCGTACGTAGGATTCTCATTCAAATTAATAGAACATAGTTGATTCTGGCTTCTCTGGCGCTTAGTCAATCATGAAAGTTTCAAGAAGCTCTTGAAAACTTTTATGGTTCCATAAAATTAAAAATATAACTTTTACGAACCGACTGGTTGCTTTCTGTTAATTAGAATAAGAGTTCTTAATTTCTTATTAAAATAATAAATTGTATACTTACCTAAGTAGTTAAATACTACGAACAGTGAACTGCAGAACTTGTAGAGCACAGTGAATTGCGGAACTTCTAGAAGCGTAGTGCATGTGCTGTATGTAGGTATAATTCCTGAGAGCGTACGCACAGGACATCATTTAGTTAGGTAGTACTTACCTCAAATAACATTCGCCACAGTGCCTCGGTACTCTATGTGTAGGTTGGTTACAATTGAAACGTCTCGCTTGTGTTTGAAAAACTTGTCATTGTTATAAGCGCATCACGATCGCTCATGTTTTCCTGTCTCACTCACAATGCCACAAACATCGGCAGGTAGGCCGATACTTCTTTGCGACACGATACAATCACTGTTGCGTGATTATCCAACTCTCTACATCGCTACGCCAATTACGTTTGCAATTAAAATCTTTGCAAATAGCGACCACTGCGAAGGGGAATCATAAAAAAATTACGTCTTATCAAGCTGAAATTTTGAAAAGACGTAGTTCTAGTCCTGGAATAACGCATAGGCTACTTTTCATTCCATAAATCAGTTGTCATTGGATAGAAATAGCCTTGAGACGTTTCCGTAGAAACAATCCATACGCTGCCGCGGGCAGATACTAGTAAAAGTATAATGGTAGGTTAGTTTGAGGAGACCATGCATAATCTTTGAATAAACTTCTATCCCAATACACTTATTTTTAAATAATTGCCTACAGATGGCAAGAAAATTGGCATTTAGGCTGAATCAAGTAAGTAAATAAAAAACATCATAACAATACCGAATAAAGAGCAGCTCTATTGAAAGGGCACTTTGAGTAGAGTTGCTCTTTATTGGGTATTCAATAATCAGTAAACATAAACTGGCATGTGTACGTTACGTGTTCTGAAGAGTAGGTACCTATAATATGATACAATGTAGAGCCAATTGAGATAAATCCACCAAGAGCCAGTCCGACTAGAATCGGATCGTCCTAGCTAGGTGTTTTAGCTAAGCATACCTAACTAAATTATTCGAATCAATAATGATTCGAAGAATATATTTTCTAGTTAGGTATCAAAACATTTACCTTCCTGCTTCTTTCATACTCACTGAGCAAATCAACTTTGTCTGTGATTGAATTCAGTGTTGTAGCAAAGATTTGCTATTCTAGAATAGGCAAAGGTAGAGCACCTGTGCCTATAATTTAGGACCTAGATTAAACGTTTCTAGGAATAACTTGTGGTTGTATAATACCTATTTAGTTTATCAGCCAAGTACTTACGGTACTACTCCATACTCATTTACGTGCAACTTTGTAGCTGATGGGTTTGTAGCGAGTGATGATGATAATGAATAGTACCTAACTGCTTAGATATGTAACTGAACAAATGTATGCTGACTGAATAATTGTAAGTATACCTATAGATACATTAAGTCCAAAATAGAAACCAAAGTGGAACTTATCCTTCTCTAGACATCTCGCTTACATCTATCAATACAATAAATTCTTAGATAAGTAGGTACGAGTACCTACATTAGGTACATCTGAGCCGCCGCTCCCTAAGATAGTAGTTATTTACATACGAGTTGAGGCTATTGAGGCCGAGCTGGGCGCCAGTCTATATTGCTCGTATTTAGCTTATTCGGCGACCGAGAACAGCCCAGACTCGGTTGGATGAGATTGTACGGAGCATGATTGCATTCCCAGCCGACTGATGCTGGGTGTGTGAGTGTCGAACGGAGTATGATGAGCGAAACAGCTGAGCCCGGCCTCACCTCCGAGCTGAGCTCATCGCCCGAACGAGCCTCGCACGCAGCATCCACCGCGCGCCTCAGAATAGAGGGGCCGCCGCCGCCGCGTCGACGATCGAACGTCATTCATTGCCTATGAGCTATAAAACTTGATTCAAAGAACTGAGCCAATCGTAGACGCCCTTTTGAGAATTCGTTACAGTCTTACATAAATGTTGATGATATTTTATAATTGAGTTATTTGAAAACTCGTGTACCTAGTAGTAGCTTCTACTCAAGGAGATCGCAGAACGCACCTACCCACCAGTAGGTGGAATATCTACACCACACAGTCCTCATGCAGATTTAAAATTACCTATAGTATGCTCTCTACCTCTCTGTCGATACCTTATTGTTTATGTAGGACCTCGTTCGTATCTTGTAGGTAATGGACACAAAGACATGTGCAGTTCTACAACTAGGCAGGTACGAGTACATTCGTGTGTGGAAAGTTTCAACATCATAAAGGCAATAACCATTACTGATGCTGGGCTAGCTGAGAACGGGCATGCGAAAAAGCCAGTAGGTAATTAAAAGGTTGAGAGCGAAGGCCGCCGGTTCCGCGAGGTGTCGCAACGCGCCGCGCCGCTCACCGCGTCGGGCGGTGAGCGCGTACCTTCCATTCCTTTCTAAAGTACTTTCTACGTCGCACTTACTTGTGTAAGCAC
This sequence comes from Eupithecia centaureata, assembly GCA_944547425.1. Classification (NCBI taxonomy): domain Eukaryota; kingdom Metazoa; phylum Arthropoda; class Insecta; order Lepidoptera; family Geometridae; genus Eupithecia; species Eupithecia centaureata. The sequence goes on from OX155694.1 coordinate 689,452, forward strand.
TATCACTGGCTTCGTCTTACCTCCGCCTTTTTCCGGATTCTCATTTTTCGCTTAGGATATCGGATAGCAAAGCGAAATTTTCCATTGATGACTCCTCTCGTAAGCGGATGCGATCCCTCCTACATAGAGAGCGGTCCAGTTATCTAGCGCCGCGCGCAGTGCATGCTGCAGATTGCTGCACCAGCTAGCGGCGGCATTCCGATACCCGCGCGTCATCCGCGATTGCGCTCCGATCCAGGATTCGTGCTGACTAGGTACATCTCACCCCTTTGTTCTTGGATCTTAATTGCAACATTGTGATGTGCAACGAAATGCTTTATGCATCTCATATTACTTTTTAAATTGTAAGACATAAATCATCCGACGAATAATGAGAGGCGTGAATCAAGAGGAAATCGAAAGTGTTGTTGCACAAGTCCATTGTCCTCGGGTTCTCCAGTTGTTATCTAGGTAGGTGATACTAATAATACTTGTATCGGGTTCGTCTGAAATTCTCGTGCAGTTTCTATCAACTCGACGGTATTGGTTAGGTAGGTACTGAATTCAAAGTGCTTATACTTTTAATTCGAAGGCGATATAAATCGTACCTACGTACGGAAGGACATTGATCGGGTGGTGAGACAATACGCGTGATGTACTGGACATGCGCCTCGGACGCGCTTCGGGCGCAGTCCCGTGACCGGCCTGCACTATTCTACTTTCCTCCAGACTTTCCTCGCGTCTCGCTGTTTGTCAACTTGTTGTTGTTTGAACTTAGTACTGGATAGTTAGGTTCTCTGTCTAAGGGTGAAAAATCTAAATCGAGCTGTGCTGCGCTGTTCTGCGCTGTGCTATGTTTGGTCAATAGAAACAGCGAAGCCTCACACAGCGCAGCACAGCATGGTTAGTTTGTATCCTCTTTAAAATATTAGACGAGCTAGTTGACCAAACATAGCACAGCGCAGTACAGCACAGCACAGCTCGATTTAGATTTGTCACCCTAACTCTTGGATGCCATTTCTCACGTTTTAATATCCAATTTTCTTAGTTGAATACCTACCGATATAATTAATGTTTAATTGATCGGTGTCATGTTGCTGAAGGTTGTTATATTGATAGGGGTAGCTAATGTGCTGCGTCGATACTTCCGCTCGCCTCGCAGTTCAAAGGCACGTCGGTGACGACTCAACAGCAGGTGACAGTATAATCCCACTCATCAATAGCATAGCATGGAGGAAATATGTAACGAACGAATTCATTGCTTTGGAATGCAGTATACATCATCTACAACTGTGTCTGGTCGATGCGACGCGTGCGTGACCCGAGAGCTGGCGAGTATCTGGCTCAGCGCATCAGCATTGCCATACAGCTAATGCAGCCAGCGTCTTGGGGACGCGACGACTGGTATTGACATGGATCAGTTGAGCTAACTTTAGACTGTTTGCAACCGTCTGCAGTTAGCTCAATGGTTTCAATTGTATATACTAGTTGTATTTTTTTCTATTCCTTGATTGTAATTTTCGTTGTTAATAATGATACAACTAACGTTTTTCTTTATATCAAAGTTTCGCCATTATGACGTGTCAGTCAGTCCACCCACGACACAACAGTTGCGACTTGTGATTGCTCTGGTTCTAAATGTTGTCTTGGCCACCTTAGCAGGAGGATTTTTGTTAAATTATATTATTGAGGCAGGTAGGTGCACATCGTATCAATCTTTCATTAAATTTAACATTAGGCTTATAATAAAATAAAAAATTAGGCTCATATTTAATATTATGCTGTAAAAGGTAGTGGTAGTGCGACTCTATGATTTATTTGATTACTTGCAATATTATCAATTACCTACATCGTAATGCTGGGGACTGCAGAAAGGCTAAAATTGAAAGAGGAACTAGCATTGCTCCGAAGTGAATCGTGTGAGTCATAGTGAACAAGGATACCCAGGACGCTTCCGATTACAGAAGAGCCTCGCTAATCCGGATTCCGGACAGACAAAAATCGGACCTTTAGCGGATTACCAAGGAGTCCGGATTATAGTCTGCAATATTAATTGTCATCCTATCCCTACTAATATTATAAACGCGAAAGTTTGTAACTATGGATGTTTGTTATTTTTTCACGCAAAAACTACTCAACGGATCTGGATGAAATTTGGCACAGAGATGGATTATAGTCTGGGATAACACATAAGGCTATATTTTAACCCGGAACCCCACGGGAACGGGAATTACGCGGGTGAAAACGCGAGGCGCTGCTAGTAGGTAAATAAACGCGATAAATAGGTAACAACATGCATACTTACAAACTTTCGCGTTAATCCTAATAATAAATAATATTATATTATGTATTAGGATTATTTACCTAAATAATTCTTCCCGAGACGTTTCAACAGGTTTTAACACTCAGTCCTGATCATGGGATGACTCTGAAGTTCAGATCTGTCAGTCTGAACATTATCAGCCTCAAATTCAATTATATTAAAATTTGTAAGTACAACTTATATAAAAAAAAAACTAAGTAGGTAAGTACCCCTTGATGAAACATAGGGTTGTTTTGTTTTACTACATCCATACAGCTCAGTCAATTATCATGTGATTAGTATATTTGCATAGAACCTATTCGCTAGATTCCACAAGGTGTGAACTTGAACTTCACGCTACTGTAACTCGCTGTTGTTGGTTCAACTCGTCAGATATTTCACGTTTTTGAAGGATTCACGAAAGGATCCTTTGACCATTTCCAAATTCCTTTACAATATCTGTTACCTAGCAAGGTTCATTACATTTTTATGAATAACTAGCGAGCGACCCGCCCCGGCTTCGCACGGTTTTATTATACGTATAAACCTTCCTCTTGAATCACTCTATCTATTAAAAAATCCGCATCAAAATCCGTTGCGTAGTTTTAAAGATTTAAGCATACAAAGGGACATAGGGATATATATATAGAGACAAAGAAAGCGACTTTTTTATACTATTTAATGAAGTTGTATCATCTTTGACTAGGTTTACACGTGATGTTTGATGCTTAGTCTGGGCCAAGCGTGCTCCATCTTAGGCCACATCTTCACTTACCTGAGATAGTGGCCAAACGCTCGCCCATTTTCAATTAAAAAAAAAAATGCTTGGAGTGTCTTATTCGTTGTACACGACATCGTTCCTGGTTCTCTTGAGTTCGCGTCGGTGACTGGGTGCCGACCCGTGACTACAACCATACAGAAGCACACGATGGCGAGTCTGGTATTGTTCCTGGTTCTCTTGAGTTCGCGTCGGTGACTGGGTGCCGACCCGTGACTACAACCATACAGAAGCACACGATGCCGAGTCTGGTATTGTTCCTGGTTCTCTTGAGTTCGCGTCGGTGACTGGGTGCCGACCCGTGACTACAACCATACAGAAGCACACTATGCCGAGTCTGGTATTGTTCCTGGTTCTCTTGAGTTCGCGTCGGTGACTGGGTGCCGACCCGTGACTACAACCATACAGAAGCACACGATGCCGAGTCTGGTATTGTTCCTGGTTCTCTTGAGTTCGCGTCGGTGACTGGGTGCCGACCCGTGACTACAACCATACAGAAGCACACGATGCCGAGTCTGGTATTGTTCCTGGTTCTCTTGAGTTCGCGTCGGTGACTGGGTGCCGACCCGTGACTACAACCATACAGAAGCACACGATGCCGAGTCTGGTATTGTTCCTGGTTCTCTTGAGTTCGCGTCGGTGACTGGGTGCCGACCCGTGACTACAACCATACAGAAGCACACGATGCCGAGTCTGGTGCCCATCAACGAATGGCAACCGTAATTTCTGCGAAGGTTAAATTCATCTGTAAACTATTTGGAAAATTATGATTCCTACCATTATGCTTAGGTATATGAATATTAAGTATACTACCCACAGAATGTACCTAATAGGTACCTAACCTTGTGTTGACGTACCCTATCCGAAGAGTAAAACAATACAATACCTACCTGCAGCGTCGTAATGCAGCCAGCGCGCGTCTTAGGGACGCTTCAATCTTAAAAAATCTAGAATATTTTGAATATAAGAAAATCTTAAATATTGAACTACAAAATGATCAGAATTACCTATACCTACATAATGACATGTTCAATCGTTCAGTCCAAGATTAGGGTTACAGGGGCGATTAGAATTTATGGATTAGATTCTACAAGTAAAATATCCGTAGGTATTAAAGATTCATCTGTTTATTTTATGTTCTTGGGCTCTCTACACAAAGCAATAATATCCTGCTCATTAAACTGAAGGAGATCTTATTGACGATATAACGGACTACGAAACGAATGGATCAATCATTGGTATTTCTTGCCATATTGTTTCTGTAAAATACGACCAGCTAAAACCTATCTTATAGGTACATGAAAATTACAATCAAGGAATAGAATTATTTATTGTTTCTTAAATAATTATATCCTTACAAATAATTAACAAAAAGATTCAGTAACCAAGAAGCTGACCTCCGTCTAAAATGAATTGAATTCAATCAAATCACAAAGCTTAGACTCTCCGCGACGATGATGCCTCTAAATCAAACTCCTCGATTTGGTCTGACGTAATTAATGAAGCGGTTGTGCGCCTCGTCGTCATCTCAACTCTAGGTATCAACTGGTTTATTGACATTCAGTCCGGTTGTCGCCGACCGAAATGAATCTTAATTCTTGTCGTCATGTCGTCACTTCAATGAATATTGGGAGATTTTATATAGCCAATTATTAAACTCGTATTGTAATTACAGCTAATTGGTAGAGTACGCGCTGAGTGACTTCAAAGTCTTCCCAAGAGGGGTCTCACATTTTGTTAATAAAATAATATTCACGTCAATCTTCTCTAAAATATTAGATTTAATAAAACTAGCATCTGCCCGCGCCTTCGCAAACGTTATTTCTATAGAAACGTTTCAAGGCCATTTCTATCCCGTGGGAACTGATTTATAGGATGAAAAGTAACAAAATAATTTTTAGAAGAACTACGTCTATTCAAAATTACAGCTCGATCCGTTCCGTAGTAAACATCCATCCATCCATAGTTACATCTAGTTACCTTCCTGTACATCAACTTGAGCGTTTATAATATTATATTAGTGAGGATATAATACTATTATAGTTGCAAATCTTTGAGATTTTCATACAGGAGTATTAAAAGAATCAGAGAACCAGAATAGAATGAAAAAATGTACTTTACTTACCGAGTGCATGTAAACCAAACGCCCCGCCGCCGCGCGCCGTACGCATAGATAAGCTAGATTTAGAAAAAAAAACTACGATTCCAAGAAGTTTCTATTTTACCGCAGGTAGGTACCTAACTTCTTATTACTGGGTGATATCGTTGAAGTTACGGACAATAATGACATCATCGTCGGCGTCATGGACTGGAAACACACTACTTGCTGGCAGTGCCTGAATACTTTATGTGTGAATACAAATAAGCACTGTCTTCACAGATAAGTTACCTGCTACAAAGCTTGGAGTGGCTCACGGTTTTTACAGTCTCTGCTTTCATTATCGGGCACAATCTTTAATCTTTTCATCTTTCGCATGTATTTTAAAACACAATGGATTTCGAGTGGCGTATAAAAGTGTTGTGTCTACATTTGAAATAACACGCCTGAATTACTTACATGCGTGCTACGGAGGTCGAGATGTTCGAATTCGTGTTACGTCATGTAGGACGAAAATAAAACGTGTTGGTTGCGAGGACCGTGCGGCTCCCTCGGGGCGGCGGCCCTCCGAACTCGTAATTATTTCTTTGATTGCAGCACATAGCTCTCCCGGAACACTAGCCGTGTTTACACTACCAAATACATATGACTTGTGTTTATCCTTGTTATTTCACTCTCTCGGCGCAAATCACTGACTTACTTCGCTGAGGTCAATTATTAAGGAACTTCATAAGACTAAGTGTGCAGTATCGTGTGTTCCATCCGCACTGGGTGTATGCGACGACGTGCGCCTGCGCAGATACGACTGGAGAGCAGGGCATCCTGTATGCGCCTGCGCAGATACGACTGGAGAGCAGGGCATCCTGTCTGCGCCTGCGCAGATACGACTGGAGAGCAGGGCATCCTGTATGCGCCTGCGTGGGAGCCGCATCGGTGCTTGGAGCCGACGACGTCGTCGCCACCGCAATTACGATAAATATATCACGTTATGTGTTTTTGCCTATTGCGTATTCCTTCAAGTAGCTGTTAGTACTAAGCAACTCAGAATTATGCGGCTGCGTTAGATTTCGTAGAAGCCGAAGCCTTTGTTCTGTGCAGTTTCTAGATATTATCACGGTTTCTTGCTTGGTTAGGCATTACCGTGGTGTTTTGTGTTGCCAGGTATTTGAATTTTACCGTTATGTTGGAGCTCTTGGAATGTGTGCTTGAAATTGGAACAAACGTTGAGCATAATGTTGGTTTGTTAAAAATGACCTGCTTGGTAGACAAAGTCTAACCTTCCTAGGTTACTCCGCCTACGTCAAATACTTGCTCATTGCGGTCCGACCGCACTCTATAACCGCGCTCGCACACCGTTTTCGCAGCAACCTACACTCTCCTATGAGAAGCCTTTGAGTGCAGACACGACCGGAAACGAACCAAATTAAATTGATCGGTCAATAAACCTTAGAGTGCACGCTAGAGGGTGTTACTGATATAGGATATCAAAAGCAGATAATACTCAAATTGAAATGTCAACAATATTATCCGAGGTTGGGATGTGACGAGAGTACCTACTACTTACTTAAAGGTACTTGTTTAGTTCATGTTAAAATGATGGTGATTGCTTTTCATTTGCCACGCAGTACGCTACGCAATAAATAGTCTTTCTGATGTATCCATTTGCGTTTCTCTAAATACGAGTAGTAAAGGGAAGGGAAAGTTTGAAAACGGATCTTCCTGGTTTGATTCAGGTTGCGTGGCCGCGCCGGTCTCCAGTAGGGTTACTAATTGAATGGCAGCCACAATGACGCTGACACGCGAACTGTGAACATGTGTGGATTGCTCAATTTGCGATTTGTTACCTACGACACGTAATTGCACAGGTCATAACTTTTTAGTGTCGTGCGAAGCGTTTCTAATTAATATAAAACTGTACTTGTTAACTAAAATATAGATATCTAGGTACTTGTTTCAAAATTTGTAAACTTTTCTCATTGTTGAAACTAATTAATACTACCGAAATTTCCTGAAACTTTATAATCAGTAATGAATACCTAACTACTTTAGGCTTACAAAATAAGCACTAAAGACAAAAAAATTAAACTGTAAATCATTTTGAAAGGAATATTTGAGCTTGCAATTTATGTTTATTTGACAGTAGCTGCGATAGGTGATAGGTAGGCTAGGCAGATAAGTTCGCCCCCACTGAAGGGAGAGCTGTTTCAAACATCAGTGTGTGTGTATCACAGAAATCAGAATAGTAGTGCGTATCATATAAAACGTGAATAAGCCAATTTGTGATACATTTTAAAACTCGTTGGAGCTACAGCAATAAAACCGCACTGTATGATGCTAATGACATTTTTTCCGCGATGCCTATGATTGCGTGTGCGCAGGTACCATGTGAATAATGTATGCAGCATAGTTCGTGCTCCATTTACGTTATCATGGCGGTAAATAAAAATTACACTAGCTATTCACATGTGTGAGATTGCCTATAGATACCCGTGAATAATACGGATAGGTATCAAACGGACACAGTTTATCTGTTATTGTTAAGTTGCATGTTTTGTTCGAGTGATGATAGCACATGCCCGGTATCGTAACTGCAGTAGGTAGTGGATGACTCTCCGGGAAACACGACATTTGTTTGTTTTAAAACATAAGCTTATCAGAAGAGTCTTATGCCGGAAGCATGACTTAACTTAAACTAAGTTACACGTGACAGGAAAGTTCTATTCTATCTAACGTGGAAGCCGAAGAAACATTGTAAGAGCTTCTCCGTTTTTTAAACAAATTAAAGTTAAATTAAAATTTGCACGCAGGCGCTTCCTAATACCTCGTCTGCGTATAAATGACTCCCTCCCTGTGAGCCCCGATGCGTCATTGTTGGTTCGGTCACTTAATAAAATGTAGGTATTGATTATCCACGCGTGTATATTTAGTGCATTCGTATGCGTCGATAATGGCTGCGTGGATATTTGTTATTCAGAACAGGGGCTGAATGAATGACGCGGCCAGGCAGCCGATCAGCAGCAACGAGATACTGAGCTCTCCTGACTCTTTCTTCTCCTTTTGTTCTTATTGTATTCCTTTATCATTATTTGGTTTCGACACGTGAATGCCGTTGATAATACAATTACCATCTACTCCTTGTTATTCCAACGAAAATGTGTTTTGTCGCTGTTGGATTAGGCATTTAAATGCTGGGTATAACTTGCGTCAATGCTTTTAGTAGGTACCTACGTATTGACGTGATGTTGTAACCATTTAGATTCGAATTTCGTTATCCTAAACGTTTTTTGTTAGGTACCTATGGTAGAGAAAATTGCTTATCGTACTTGTTGATTTGGAATAACTGTGGGCTAAACTAAACTACTATTCAGTAATAGAATAGATTCGAGATTTGTTTACATCACAGGTTAGACAATTTTACTTCAAGTGGGTAAGGTTGGGTCGTTAAGTCAGTGGTATCTCTTTTTAAGTCGGTAGGTAGGTAAGTATGTCCAATATAATACTACCTAGCATGTTAGTCAGATATTGCCACAGAAATATGAATAATATGGATATTGCAGATAGCTCCATGTATCGTGTCCCGCAGCAACTGTTACAATGAATAAAGGCCAGTCGTCTTGCTTTGCCCCAATCCAGGAATAGGCCAACCTCAGTTCAAGCGTAGGTTAGTTTGAAAACTAATTTTTTATATGGTATTAATAGGGCGGGCCTTTAGCATGAAGCTCCATTGTCCATTTTCAAACAGACCTTGTGAACTTTAAGGGTCTCGCGGAAATAACTATAAAAATAAAGACAAATCTTAATCGCTAACATCAATATTAAAGTTAACGCAATCTAGGTAGGTTCCTAATCTTAACCTAAACCTAACCTACCTAACTATTTATTTTACCTATAACTAAATGAAATGAGAGATATGAGGTACTAGATTACCTACAGGGCAGCACTGATATTATCTTGTCGTTTGGAGCGAGTTATTAATTTAGCACGTCAATGTGTGGGCGCCCGCCCTCGACTACCGTAGGGCGGGCGGCGCGACGCCTGCCTACGCACTTTCCTCTTCAAGACTAAAGCTTTAGCCATTTCTGTGAAACGTTTATGTACTTATTTTATTTTAACCCAGCCGAGAAGTGATATTCTTTTGGAATAACTATCACTACATAATATAAAACAAAGTCGCTTTCTCTGTCCCTATGTTCCTTTGTACGCTTATAACCTTAAAACTAAGAACGGATTTTGATGCGGTTATTTTAATAGATAGAGTGATTCAAGAGGAAGGTTTATACGTATAATAAAACCGTGCGAAGCCGAGACGGGTCGCTAGTTTATTTATACAGCGGTTTAAATCGAGTCTTTAACTGGGTAGTTTTCCTTTGGTATTGTTTTAAAATAGAAACAGTTAAAGTATAAGATGAAGGATTGCAGGTGTTATCAGTTGGTCCGCGAGTGGGCGGCCCTTTATCCGGGGTATCGCCCGGCACCGTCTCGCCACGGCTCCCGTCCACTCACTCACACCAGCACTATAACCAGACCCATAACTACGAACACTTGGAAACAGTCTGCTGGTTCATAGGTACAGCCAGCCTACTCTTATACTGGCTGAAATAATTCAATACAGGGGGTACCTACCTAATAATTATTATTGGCGTCTTCTTCTTCTTCTTCTTGGGTCCTATGTCCCCCCGTCGGGGCAGAGGGCAGATACAGTGTTTCGCCATCTTGATCTATCGGAGGCTGCATGCTTCACCTCGCTCCAGGTGAGCCCGAGTTTTAATGCTTCGGCAAAGACTGTTCGTCGCCAAGTTTGCTTCGGGCGGCCACGTTTTCGTGTTCCTTGAGGGTTCCAATCCAACGCTTGTTTTGGAATATGATTTCTAGGGCGACGCAGAGTATGGCCTATCCAATTCCACTTACGACGACGAATTTGTAGTTCAACAGGGTTTTCGTGGCACAGTTTCCATAAGTCCGCGTTGGAGATGACAGTGTCCGGCCAGAAAAATCCCGCAGAAAAAATCATTATTGGCGTAGGTACAATACATAAAATGAGAATAATGAATTCTCTTGCTGGCAGACCCCAATCTCTACCTTCATGTTTTCGTTCAAAGTTCTCTTTCACCTTCTTTAGACACTTTCGAAGTAGATTCCGAGAGAGTAGAGATACAGTCGCATGTTTCTGCACTTGTTGCGATATTTATATCATCTATAATATGCGCTTGATTAAAATATAATTATATTTTAATCAAGTATATGTATTTTTCTCTAATAAGTACCTACATTCGGTTCGTACCTGTAGATCCATTACCCACGGCAATGATTATAATACAAAAGTTGATAAGCCGGCTTCCCCCTGCTGAGCAATAACCCGTAACAAGACTGCCGCGACATTATTCGCATAAAAATGAAGTACCTAAATGTACACAAGTACATTTCGTTGAACCCTAACAACACTTAGTAGGTAGGTACTTAACTAGTAGATTTGCTGTTGTTTAGTGACATGTAAAATAACTCTCTATGAATAATCTATACTTTGAGGCAACACAAAGTTTACTAGGATGCGTAAAGCCGCATTCATTACATTCATTTCACACATACCTAAGTACTTTAATGTTTGTTTAATCTCATATATTCGATGAAATTGTTTTTAAGATCAATATTTTTAATTCGAAAACCCCGAAACATAGTAAGCTATTCAATACCTAAGCATTCTCTGTCGATTCGTGTTTCATCTTCTCTTTCCGTTGTTTCTTTGGAAGGGGTACTTTAGAACTTGAGCAATCAATCATGTGTGTTCCAGTCTAATCCAATGACAGTACATAGTCTGTGGATACTGGATAGGTAGGTGGATTAAATAAGTTTTAGTTTTATAATACCTAAAACTATCTCTAATTGCTACTTATTTTACCAAAAAAATACTAGCTTTTCAATATTTCGCACTGACACAAATTTACTTTAACAGCCCTATGTACCTATGCTTAAATCTTTAAAACTACGCAACGGATTTTGCTGCGGTTTTTTTTAATAGATAGGAGGAAGGTTTACGCGTATAATAAAACCGTGCGAAGCCGGGGCGGGGTAGTCGATAGGTACTAAATACTAGATAGCGCCACAAAATATTTGTATTGTACATTTCTTCAGGGTGTTCTGGTTGTTTACGTATAGAAATTTACGTATAGAAAAAACATATCTATGTAGTATCTAGGTACACCGAATACTAGTTGTAATTTTTCTATTCCTTGCTTTTAATTTTCGTTGTTAATAAAGATATCTTTTAAGGTACACCTATATTGTAAGAACTTCCTATAGTAGTTTTGGGTACTGGACCCATAAACAAGCTTTGCTTCACTTGGGTCCGTGTTTTAATTTGTCCATTTATGTAGGGTTCGTTGTCTACGGCCCCAGTCCATTTAGTATGTAAGTCAATTAGTTCTCGGAACTTCTCAACTGGCGGCGGTGGTTTCGATGATTCTTCCTTTTGCACTTTATATTTGGGATTCCCGTCCTGCACTTTAACAGATGGTTGCAAACGTACCTATTTGAGTATCGAAGTAAACATGGTATCCATTCTCGATTTTTCGTTCTTTTTCTATCGCTACGAGCGCGAACCGCTGCAGTAGGCAGTTAAATTACTGAAATCATCATCTCACTGCCACTTCAGCTGGCTAATTCTTTGACATTTCTCGAGAAGTTTGTTTACTGTCAGATATTGAAGGATATCCTTCGGAAAAACTCCGAACAAAGCTCTCTCCATAGCTTACTCCGTCCGTAGGGTTTTGAGGGTTATTTTAATTCATCGGAAAGCTCTTCGGATTTGGAACATATCAGAAACTTTTGACTATGATTGACTATTTTAAAACAGCGTATTCGAGAACTTTTGCTAAAAATCAAAGTGAACACTTTATTTCCTAGTTTTAATTATTTATAAAATGTATTTTATGACGTGTCCAAGTGTCCTGTAAGGTCTTAAGGAAATAAAGCATTTTGACTTTTGACTTTTGCCATTTGAATTAAAATACCCCTCCCTAGTAGGACGTACCGATTTAATACTTTAATTTTAAAGCATTGCCGTATAACACTGCCCAGCCAAGCCATGTCCTCTTCTGTGGAAGTTACAGATTAGTTAAAGTAACGGAGCTTATAACTAGGGCATGCAATTCGGATATCCGGATATTCGTATTATTCGGATATTCGCCACATTTGCTATTCGAATACCTTAGTTATAATTATTCGGTTTTTACGAACAATACGAATACTTTCCTATTTTGTTTTGATAAAAGTGTCCGAACGCAAATAATTAAATTTTCATTATTATTCATTTTTATTTGATCTTACACGAGACAGAAAATCGAAGGTAGAGGGCATCTTAAGCTTATTTCAAATAAACCAATAGTGGTTGAGCTGAATGAATTAATGAATATGTTGCCTGTCTTTCACGAGTTTTTTTACTTAGTACGTCATTCCGTATCATTGTTCGCGCTTTTAACCCTACAGTAGTCGCGCACCTAAACGAATGGTCGCGCGGATTACATGTACATGCCAAATAAAAAAAATATCTATCTATGTAGTATATTGTATTAAGTATATCAGTCATCTAGTACCCATAACACAAGCTCTGCTTAGCTTGGGGCTAGATGATGCTGTGTAGACTGTCCGGAATTATTTATTAAAAAAAAAAAAAAAAAAAATATATACATTGAAATTAAAAGTCTTGTGAGCTTTAAATCGTTCTTATTTTATTCTTATACTTAAAAAAATATTTTCAAATAATAATATACTAAATCAAATCTAAGCCTCTGTGATAAAAATAAACAAATAAAACAATTATACCTCTTATTTGGCACTAAAAATCACACTTTGTTCAGATTGAGATCACAAATAAAATTATGAATAAAATCTAACTCTAATTCGTGTTTTCGACACAAGACAGACACACAATTGTGGAATGATCACCACAAATAAACTTTTTGCAGGCATTACACACTTTTCGTGTGCTTTTATTACGCTTTCTTCCGCAGTCGTGGCAACGGCCGATAGAACTATGTATTTCAAGTTGGTACCGAAGGTGCTGGCTGGTTTTCCGTCGGAATACCAAGATGGAGATCCTGGAGATCGACACTATTATCGTCCAGAAAAAGTGGCATGCACTTTTTAACAGTTGTTTTCTGTCGAGAAATTTCTTTAGGACCAGGAACAACAAAGAAAATGTTGTGACTTCGAGTTCTACCTCTGTTCAAAGAAGCAGTTTTGGTCCAAACCCTATTATCGACAGTCAGTACTTCGCCTCTGCTGAGGCGGCCCACTGTCGTCAGATTCTGAATTTTCCGCCACAGATGCCTCAGCTGGAATGTCGTCATTCTGCTCTGATTCAGGATCCTGCTCTTTAATATGATCCACTTTGTCATCAGAACTTGATCTGTTGTCATAAACGTTTTTCTGATCTGATTCAGTAAGCCAGAACTCTATCTGAGCAGCTGTGCTTCTATCCATGGTTGACCTTCAAATAAAAAAATGTGTAACAAACTTCCAGATAAAAAAATATCAATAAACATAAAATATTACAAAGATAAATTGCAATAATGGCTTGTAAAAAGAGTAAAGGCATGTAAAAAAAACTTACTTGAGTGGTCGCGCGGCATACAGGTGTAATCCACGAACTTTGCAGATCCCTTGTGACACAACCGAGACCTGACCGACGCCCACGCAGCACTGAATTAATATTTAATTGAAAGTACCTGGAGGCGCTAACCGTTGACGCTAAGGGTTGGGTTGGGTAATTGATCTTAAAGAAAAAACTAGTTTTTCGGATGCTGAAATATTAATTTTGAAAGATGTGTCTAGTTCTCTTAATATCATAAAGGCTACTGTTGAAGAGATTTGCGAACGTAAATCAAATTTAAAGCAATAAAGCTGTCATTGTCAGTGGACATAGGTTTATGATGATGAATAAAGCTGTATTCGGAAAATTCGTTTTATTCGAAGTATTCGAATACCATATTTATTAGTATTCGAAATATTCGAATACCATTATCGAGCGAATAATGCATGCCCTACTTATAACCTACCTAAGTACCTACCGCTCTTAACATTTAGAAAAACATTTTTCCTCTTTACGCAGATATCTGAGAAGAGATAAATAGGTAGGTACTTTGAAGAGGGTTAGTGTCAGGACCCCTGGACCAAGTGCGATATTTTATATTTGGAAACTATCAAATTTCAATACCTTTTCAATACTATTTGATACCTCAGTTAAATTATTTAGTACCTCGATGAGCAGTGAAATAATTTGAAAAGAAAGTGGTCAGACATTCTGACGTCAGGTTGTCTGGACCACATCTTTTTCACATAGTTAGAGACAGTAAAACTTAAAAAATCCTTTGTAAATATTTAATACCTTCCAATACCTCTTTATTTCAAACATTTAAGCGTCGCAGAAAAAAGTTGTCGGATGAATTAAATTTTGTAGGAAGGTTGTTCGATACATATCTAATTTGCCGCAGACATCAAACTAATCTTGTGAATGCGTAAGTTTGAATGTCGACCTGTAAATATGTGTGGATGGATGGATGGATGTTTGTTAAGTCTCCACGACAATGGATAGGACTGGATGAAGTAAAAAGTTACTAATGAATGAAATTTCGTTGTATCCTACGAATAAGGTTACAGTTGCGAAACAACAACTTTCAAGGAGACGGTTTTTTCTTATTATTTGGAAAAGTTTCTATAATACGATAATGTTTATATCCTAAGGACTAGGTAATACTATATTTGCAAAAAACATAAATATATGAATTCTACGACATTATTCTATAAGTAGGTATGTAGTAGGTAAATTCAAGTGCACTTGAACGTGCACCTAATCCTCATTAATAAAGCTGGCGCTCTACCCATGTCCAAATGCTTCGGCACATCTCAAGAGACTAGCTAAATAGAGAGTAAGTTGGATCAAGGGCCTCCCAAAAAGCGGTTCTCCTGGACTCTGCGCGTATCGTCAGGAAGTTCCTCTCTCTGCAACCTAGTCACCGGCTGCTTGAGCCTAGCTTCGCGGTCGGTGATCAACCGTTTTGATATATTTTTTACTATACTTAGTGCCTTTTTGTGAAGTCAAACATAGATATTCATCAAATAAGATATTTAATTAGAAAAGGTAGGTAATAATACCCCCCTATTCATTTTCAATACTTTATTATGGTCACGGGCTGGCCGAAGCTATAAATTGTCCGGGACATGGTAAGTTTCAATCTGGCAACCCTAATATAGGTATCTACTTAATAAAACTTGTTTTCTAATCAAAATCCGAAGAATGGAAAAAGGCAATGGTTTTGCGCTATTAATTTTATTTTATAATTTCCAAGTAGTCCAACAAATTTAAAAAAAAATAAGAATTAAACTAATAACAGAGAATATTTCACGACACCTGGTATCATCGAAGAAAAATTGTAGTAAATCACAGAAGTTCGAAACAATTTTGACAATAAACGCCATTTAATATTGTTTTTTTTATTTCCATGGATACTGGGAAAAGAGACCGCAGCATCCGCAACAAATTCGCATTCACCCTAGCGTATAGCTGCTTTATCTTAATTTTAAGTTGAAGTAAGTTTGTGACAGTGTAGGTGTTTGCATCGAATGAATATTAGGTAGGAATGGGCATAAGAATAGACAAATACAGTGGGATGGGTTCTATACACCTTTCCTATTCATCACTCATTTTGTTCACTGCTGCACATGCCTCCCTCAAACGAGGAGGACTATATCATAATTACTAAGCTTGGTAGGCCTAGGTCGGTACCTACATCTATTCAAAATTTCAGCCTGATCCGTTAAACCGTTCTTAAGATTTTAGTGATATCACTTGTCACTACATAGTATATACAAAGTCGTTTTTTCTGTCCCTTTGTCCCTTTGAATACTTAAATCTTTAAAACTACGCAACGGATTTTGATGCAGTTTTTTTAATAGATGGAGTGTTTCAAGAGGAAGGTTTATATTAATAAATCCGTGTGAAACCGGGGCGGGTCGTAACGTTAAGTAACTAACAAAACTTAGTTCTAAGCGTCTTTGTCTTTTTTCAACTACCTACATACAGGTAACTTACTAAAGGGTCTAGATTGAAGAGAGAATCTTGTTTTTACATTTGCACTTCTGAATACCTACCTCACAAAAGTTGCATCTTGTTGCAAAGGACGGTAAAAATATAAAATAAAAATATTGCAACTCATTTTTGGCACGTATTTTGATGCGGTTTTATAAAAAATCTTTTAAATTGTAATCTTTTAATTTCTTTTAAATTGTTTATTGTCCCTCATATTTCGTCGGATAAATTTACAAAGACGATTGTTACCATCTTAGCTGACATCGTGAAGAAAACATCTTCGTGGAAAAAGGCCACAAAGGCGCTTATAGGTAACAGCGTCGATTTAATATTTGCACGCCGAAAAAGGTGTAGGCCAATAAAAAGGGAAATATAATTATTATTTAAGAGACCTACATGATACTTAAGCTAAAATATGCTCAAACGTTGAGCAAAATAATTATAAACTTTTTCAAAACATATAGGTATGGAAAAACCGTCTGCTTGAAAGTTGTTGTTTTACAACTGTAACCTTATTCGTAGGATACCTACGACGAAATTTCATTCATCAGTAACTTTTTCCTTAGTCCAGTCCTATCCATTGTCGTGGAGAGTTGACAAACATCCATACATCCATCCACACATACTTACTGACAACTCAACATTAAAACTTACGCATTCATAAGATTAGTGTTTTGTCTGCGGCAAATTAGATATGTATCGAACAACCTTTGCTTCCTACAAAATTTAATTCATCCGTAACTTTTTTCTGCGACGCTTAAATGTTTGAAATAAAGAGGTATTGGAAGGTATTAAAAAGGTATTAAATATTTACAAAGGATTTTTTAAGTTTTACTGTCTCTAACTATGTGAAAAAGATGTGGTCCAGACAACCTGACGTCAGAATGTCTGACCACTTTCTTTTCAAATTATTTCACTGCTCATCGAGGTACTAAATAATTTAACTGAGGTATCAAATAGTATTGAAAAGGTATTGAAATTTGATAGTTTCCAAATATAAAATATCGCACTTGGTCCAGGGGTCCTGACGCTAACTTGAAGAGGCTCATTTGGCCTTCAAGCTAACCTTTATTAAAATATCTGTAATAGGTACGTCGAAGAAAAATATTTCAGCTAGTAGGTAGGTATGAGGAACTGCGTACTATTTTACCTGTTATTCGACGGAAAGCAATTTTAACTTTATCGTGAATTATAATTGGTTTCGGATCGATCGCCGACTGACGTAGGTAAATGCGTCGGAGCAGAGATTATACGATTCGTTTCGATTGCCTCTCTACCACCCACCTCGGATAACAAATTATTTGCTTCTGCTTGCCACAGATAATAATAAAATACAAATAAGTACTTACCTAAATATTTGTTTGCAGAACACTAATTTACTTACAATGAAAATAACAAATAAAGAATAATAACAAACTAAAGGAACTCGGCTAATGGGTCTGACATACGTTTTTTACTTTCCATGCCAAATAAATAGGTAAATAAAAATTACAATAAAACGCGTTTTTTTATTTTTTCATATCTCAAAAAATGGCTGCGAGTAACTAACGTGTTTTCGGCCGTAGGTTTTAAAATCGCGGGCAGGCGCTCACTAGCAGTAGCAGATGACGTCGCACACCCCCCGGCTCATCGTCGGTTCAGTCCCTAAAGTTGCCAGATTTTATCGGGTGTAAAGTATTTTGTAAACAACATGTGAGAATCTCTTTGTTTCGAAAAGGTTTGGTTGTTGCTTGGAACCGACAATGCGGCCTACACGACATAGTGAGGTTCTTTGTAAAGTTTCAATTTCATACCTACCTGCTTGTACTTCGCTAATTTTAGAACATTTCTACTACCTACACATAAGGAACATACCCATACTACTCGACTATAGATGTAAGGGCTCAAACACAAAACTGCGAGCTCGCATCGCATCGCAAATATCTCCAAGCTCGCACGATAACGTCAGATCTCATTTGCATCGCGCATTCCTGTCATATTACGTCATACTTGGTGACCCCCATTTTAGTCCGCTCTGAGACAACTTTAGTGAAAGATGCGCGGCGCCTGAGCCGCCTTCTTTGTGTTGTAAAAAAAAAACTGCTTCAGTTCTCAACTCATAGTAATTTCGAGTAAAATAGTTCCCTTCAGTGTTCATAATCGTATTAAATGGATGAATCCAGAATCTTCTTTTTCTTTTATATCTATTTAACAATATCAGCAGTGCAATTGGACCGATAAAAATTATCCAACCCACAACCTAGTCAATTTCGAGTTTTTTTAACCTATGTAATCAGTATAAGGTATATTTTAACATATCAAAGACTCACACCTCTATGTTCACAATTGTTATTTATTTATTTATTTATTCATGCCACTTGAATCATTTTTGTGTTGCTTTGGTTACCCTAACATATAACCGTTCTATTTTGCTACAATGATTCAAACTATAATATTAAGCTGGTCCATCAGTTCAAAGAGCTCAGAAAGCTATAGAAAGAGCTATGCTCGGAGTTTCTCTGAAGGATAGAATTCGTAAAGAATACATCCGAAAGAGAACCAAAGTTATCGACATAGCTCAAATAATTAGCAAGCTGAAGTGGTGGCAGTGGGCCAGCTATATCTCGCGAAGAACCGACAACCGTTGGGGTAAACGTGTTCTTGAGTGGAGACCGAGACTTGGCAAACGTAGTATAGGACGCCCTCCGGCCAGGTGGGATGACGATCTGCGAAAGACTGCTGGCAGATGCTGGATCCGTCAAGCTGTAGACAGGGAGCTATGGCGCTCATTAAGGGAGGCCTATGTCCAGCAGTGGACTAATATAGGTTGATTATGATGATGATGATATAAAACAAGTTAAGCTTTGACAAGTTAATATTTGAAATTGCTATTCCATCTAAGTACGTAAACGAAATAAACCATAAAGTTCAAAACACACAGAAGCCGGAGGCGTGGCGGAGGCGAAGGCGTGCCGGTTTTTCCTATGGCACCGCGTTCGCCACGGCCTGCGGTGTGTGTGTAGGCTTTCACAGGATTCCATAGAATACAACTCGCACGCCTTCGCCTCCGCCACGCCTCCGGCTTCTGTGTGTTTCGTACTTTAACGAAAAATAAATAAATATAATAAAATAAGTACAGGGCCAGCAGATCTAATATTAGATACCAGATGATTGCATTGATTAATATAAGAAACCGAAGGGAAGCTGCAATAATAGACGATGTAGATGGTTTATGTGATGAACCTTATTCTGATTTGGACGAGGAGTAGGGCCAATTTTGTTTGTTTTGTCTTTTAAAACACAAAAATGATTACTAATTTTTATCACACTTTGAATTATTTTTGCATTTTAATTTTTGCACCCTACATAGCTCTTTCCATACAAAAATAATTTTGTAATAATGATCCAGGCGCAAGTTTTCCCAATTATCTACTAAACTATTACAATTTATTCTTTATATTATTTATAGCAAAAAAGTTGAGTTTACATAGCATTAAATTAAATTAAAATAACAACATTTTGTATTACAAAGCTAGAGAAATACCGCCACAAACTTAAATATCGATTATCTCGAAATGAGGTTTGTGTGGGTTGGATCATTTTTGCTTAAATCGGTTCAATTATCTTTTTGGGATCCATCTTACGCTTCCTAAAAACACGTCCAATACGGCTGACTAAACTTGAAGGTATGGTTACCCTACAAAACGGTTCGCCGCAGAAATTCGCATCGCAGAAATTCGCAAATCAAGTTCGTGTGACATCGCATGAAATCGCATGAAATCGCATCGCATCGCACCAAATCGCAGTTTTGTGTGGGAGCCCTAAGGCCGGTTTAAAACCAATTAAACCAATCCGTTTAAAACGAAAAAAACCGTTTTACACCCGATTTATTTGCGGTTAAAACGATTTATTAAAACGGCGAAATTTGTATTAAAACGTTTTAAATCGGTTGATTTACATCTATATACTCGACACATTTTTATGCCCTCCTCCCCCTCGGGAATATGAATATGAGTAGTATAAATACCAGAAACCCCCTGCCCCTCTTGTTTTCACGTAGTAATCATAAAATTGGTTTTAAATCATTTTTAACAGAAAAAGTTGAAAAAAATTAAAAAGCTAATTTCACAAATATTTTTAATTTATATTTTACTTGCGACCCGCCCCGACTTCGCACGGTTTTATTATACGTATAAATATTCCTCTTGAATCACTCTATCTATTAAAAAAAACCGCATCAAAATCCGTTGCGTAGTTTTAAAGATTTAAGCGTTCATAGGGACAGAGAAAGCGACTTTGTTTTATACCTACTAGGTGTGTAGTGATAGTGATAAGATAATTTAGATTTTAGACAGTCTTTGTTACAAGTTTAACTTCTTACCTGTGTTTTGGGACATACTATATCCTTGAGGGGTTATATAGCCTGCTCTGTCTCGTCCGCTACATCACTTCCTCGTGTCTCATAAAAGTTAAGAGGACACATTTTCCCAAACAGGCACATTACAATAAAAATATGAGGAAAGCCCCAAAAGCATTCAAAGCAAGCGGAGCTTGTTTGATGAGTAGGTAGTAGGTACCTACATACCTAGTTGCTGCTGCCTCAAACCTGTTGAAATTCCCAGAGTTCACATCATTCACATCATTCCCACTGAGGCGTACTAAACCTCAAGGCGTAGGTACATTCAGCGGGCTCCCTCAAACCATAATGACACAGCACTGCGTAGCTCGGACAATACGACCTCATGTCACCTCCATTTATTCAATTGAACGACATCGAGAAGAGACCGATGATGTGTAATACTTACCTACTGCATAGATTAGACTTGTGAATTTGTTTAACCCTAGAGACCTAACCTTCGTCGAATCGACGACTACGCAACAGAAATATTGCGATATTTTTTTTGTTCTTGTGCCAATCTTTATGTTGTTTCTTGTCAACTCGGTATTCGTTGAGCTTTTTCGGGAGGCGTTTGTGTTCGTCGTGTAAGAACCTTAGTTTTGGACATATAACCAAAATAGTCGCTTCGACGAATGGTTAGGCTTTGCGTATAATTTTTTCACAGCTCATGCATATTTTTTTTGCATCAATTACCATGGCTTCTGAATGTTTGTTATCTGATGACCATATAACACGTTTATTATTCAGAGTGGAAGACGGTAGTGCTTTGGATGAATTGACTGATAATGAAAAATAAGATGATCTTGAGGTGGATGATGCTAAAAGTGGTACTCAAGATGAACCTTTCGATCAGGAGGATAGCCAGGATATCATGGCTGTACCAAGTAATGATTAGGCGTGATTTTACGTAAAGATACATATTATTGCATTATCTTCATAAAATTACGCCTACAGTAAGAAGAACCAGGCTCAAAAACATGCTGAAAATTCGTCCGATGCCTGTACAACCCATGTAAAGACAAAATCTAGGAGCCGAGTCTGATCTAGGTCAATGTGAAGGTCAGTCATCCATCATCCCGTCATGACCTCCAACGAGACTAGGCTCCAAATATGAAGAATCGCTAAGTCTGTGGTATAATCATCATCATCATCATCCGCATTCCGACTTTACCCACTGCCGGGTGAAACTTCAAACTTTTGTGCCTCCACACGGTCTTCGCCAGTCTCATCCAGTTGCGCCCTGCGATTTTCATACTATCGTGGTATAATATTCATATAAAAAAGGCGCATGACTAACTTGTATTGCTAAAAATGCAACAGTAATTTGTGTTGAACACAAAGTGATTTTTTGCATAAAATGCGCTTCTAAGTAATAGGTTTTATGTGTTTTTCAGGATGAAAAGAGCGTTATAATTTATGTTCGTCAAAGAAATCAGGGTTATTATGTGTTGTTTTTTTGAAATTTTTTTTAATGTAAGCATCTCATTTGGTCTCCAAAAACTGGTGCTCTACAAAACATGGTGTAAAAGAAATATTTTCGCATTATAATACAAACTTATTGTTTTATTAAGTACAATAATACTGGGTTCCTATAATCAATTGATAAAATCAACTGAAACTGTAAGTATTTTTAAAATATTTGAGCTCAAAATATACTCCTCGCATCGACGAATGGTTAGGTTTTAAGGGGTATTTGCGAAGGTTAGGTCTCTAGGGTTAAAATGTAAAGCCGCGTACAGACTGCTGTATGTAACGTAACATGCAATACCTTATGTACCTACCTTATGTCAATAGCAGTAGTAAGTTAGTTTGTTGTACCTAATATAAATATCTTAGACTACATTTTATGTATAGGTAGGTGTTTACCTAAAATAGTCATCCGAAAATTCGCTTCATTTTCTATTTGTGTTATTTTATTAGAAATGAAGTTGAATAAAGGTACCGAACCTCCTATAAATTAAATCATACAGATAGGCGAATCCGTAAAATATTCCGTACCTATACCTAGCTTGATTGATTGAATTATATTGTTAGTTGTTATTTATTAAATGAATTTTAAAATTGTCTGTTTTAACTACTGTAATGTTTCACTGATTTATTTTGTACCGGTGTGTGTCTGAAGTTCAAATAAAATGATTAGGTACCTATCTATCTTACTGGATAGGATTTATTGTAAGTAATTATAATAACCTCAGTTACTACATAGCATTGCCATAACTAAATAGAGAGCAAAATAATTAAAATATTTCGCGTAAGATACCTTCAAATTGGAACGGAATACCTAAGTTAACTTTTTACTACAAAATTAATATCCAACTTCTGCGAGGTTAACTGTAAGAAACAAACAGCATCACAGATTTATAAATATAGTAGATAAAACAGCATGCTTCTATTATATTTGACTGCTGCATGCCGCGGCCGTAGGTACTCTAGCATTCTTATTGTCTGTCGTTCTCAATCAGCATTCAATCACATAACATCCCTAGGGAATAGAAATAGCTCCTTGTGGCTTTGAAAACGATTATTTTAACTCTATGTACTTCCTCTCGTTTGCATTAAAGTTGGTGGCAATTTCCAATGGCTTTTCCTTACATTTTTATTGAAATATTAAGCCTTGTTTGAATCACTTTTTATCACTTTAAAATGCTGCCAGCATTGGAGAACTAATAATGAGTTAATAGTATGTTCGGTGCACTGACTTCTGCCCCGTACGTTCCTCATTGAATCCTAAAAGCGTTGTTTAGCTGAATAATTGAAATTTATATGTACTTAGCTTTTTATACCTTTCAATAAAGAAAGCGAAAGATACACCATAATATTAAGAAACAAATACAGGGTGTTAGTGTGAACAGCGTTGTCCTTGAAACCAGAGGTTCAGCATTATGAGTAGAATCCAAAACGGATGAAAAGAAATGATTCTATTTTTTACTCATATTTTAAAGAAAATTTTTATAAACACTAAACGTTTGCTCACAAACACGTGACACAAGTACTTCCACCAGGCGACACGTGACCGCATGTGCCACACGTGACACGTGAGCCGGCCACCGCCCCCGCCGCGCCCGCGCCGACCGCTCTATCACAAGTAATCTAAGATCAATTACTACGTTCCCAAGTAACGAAGTAAGGCGCGGGTATAAGTACTTACGTAGGTAGGTACTTAAAATGTGTAGAGTGACTATGGCATCGTGTACGATAACGAAGACATGAAATATTAAAATCTTGCGAAACTAAAATAGTTGTTAAGCTTTTCTTATCGATTTTGGATTCTACTCATGATGCTGAACCTCTGGTTTCAAGGAGAACGCTGTTCACACTAACACCCTGTATAAAAAAAATACAGTAGGTACTGACCTTCGAAGGTACTGAGTACACAACCACTTTAAGGTTTTTAGGCAAGTACTTACCTATCTACTTACTATTTTAATGAAGCCGACCTCACTAGGGAATTGCATTCCACAAGACGACGAAGTAACCTACCTTACGAGGATTTCGTGGAACCTTTATCTAGACACGTTGAGGGAAATCCCCCGATCGCTCAGAATCTACCTACGCACGTAAGCAATCTTATTGACTTAAAATTCTTGGAAAAAGATATTGAATATTTGTTATTGCTAGGTTTATGCAGTATAGGTTGTTTAGGTATAAAATTTCTGTCATGTTCTTTCTAGGAAGCACAAACAAAAAGTAACTACCGATCTACTTTATGCTTAATTTTTTTTTTATATTTTAACCTGCTCTATCAAATTAAGCATAAAGTAGACAGTTAACAGTTAGCAGATTTATCTGTATTAGAATTCTGCAGTAGGTCATGCAGGGCTAGCACATCGTTTCTTGTCTAGGTGGTAAGTAGTATGTATTTGTGCCAAGAGCTGTCTCCTCACACAAAATAAGGCTGCCTAACAATCGTAAAAGTAAGTAAGTAGTTTTTCATTACTCATACTCGGAAAATAGGTCTGAACATGCCTGAAGAGCTGGTTGAATCAATCTGCGACGCCTAGATAGAGCTAAGAAGATTAAAACTGGTAATTTGCTATTAATATTTTTTTTTGTATAGGAAAAAAAATCATTGAATTAGAAAAAATCGTAGAACAAAAGTTGTTAGTCTCGATCTACCCAAGTCGCCTTTTCGAGGTTAATCATTAAACACCTATAACCCTGTATATACCGTTACTATTGAACCATGATAGTGACAGAATAAATCATCATCATCATCATCAGCCTATATTAGTCCACTGCTGGACATAGGCCTCCCCTAATGAGCGCCATAGCGCATAAGTGGCAGAATAAATGCTGAAGCTTAAAAAAAATATATTCGCCTTAGCGACAAATCACTGAATTAAAAAAATACGAAAGAATAGGCAGTATGGCTTTATGGCTTTCGCCCATAGACTTGGAATTTTTTCATCCTAAGTTTATGCTTTCGCTTGTCCTAGATGGACTAATATATTAAAAAAAATAGGGGCAATTTGATTACTTTGTTTTAAAATTGAGGCGAATTAAATTTGACTTGTCTAAGTGCTTATTTTGTAAGCCTAAAGAAATAAAGATATTGATTGATTATTTGATTGATCTCATGTTTTTTTATTTATATTTCCTTGTATTCGTAATGAAAAGCACAGTGTTTACCTCGGGTGAAAGTAACTTATATGTAGTCCCTCGATCTATTGGCGCCCTCGTTACTCGGGACTTTAGATGTAAATCAACCGATTTAAAACGTTTTATACCAAATTTCGCCGTTTTAAACCGAAAATAAATCGTTTTAAACGGTTGAAAACTCGCATACAACTTTGCGTCATGTCCCGACATTCTGTTTAAAATCAAACTCACACACTCCCACTCGAGTGTAATAACAAGAGACCGCCACGAAAGTGTAGGTGTGTAAGTTTGGTTTTAAACCATTTTAAACCGAATCAAATTGCTTATTGAAATAAGGTTATCAATATCAGAACACGCCGCATTAACAAATTTTTATAGAGTTTTTATGTTCTAAGTCGGTGAAAACAAGAAAATAGTTAAAATTAAGAAAAACATAGTCATCAACACCAAGGGTTTTAAACCGAAAAAAATGGTTTAATTCGGTTTAAAACGGTTTTTTTCGTTTTAAACGGATTGGTTTAATTGGTTTTAAACCGGCCTTACATCTATACTCGGGACCAAATAAGTTACTTTCAACCCTTGGGTAACAATGTATATTTATTTTTGGAAAATTAGAAACTTCCTTATTATTTACCTATGTATACATTGGCATGGCAAGACTAATGTTGTTCTTGCCTACATGTGCATTCAGTTTCCAAGCAGTTTAGCTGACGCATTATTGAAAGTAGACACTCGGTAACTGACCTGACCTCTGGCATTAGTAGCTTAAACTGCCACCAGGTAGGTTACCTACCTATCTGCCAGTATCAAGAATCGGACTAGAATGAGTCAATCGATCGTAAACTTATAAAGTGGGAGGGAGAACATATGTGTTCTAGTTGTTCATTGTCGTCCATCTCGTCCTTAACACGAAGCACTTACACATTTTGTAAATCTTAGAACCAAGGATTATTAGTGGATTTTCGCAATAGCACGACGCTTTCAAGGAGTCACTGACACAGATAGAGGACTCGTGAGCTTGCTGACGGCAGGCATTTGAGAGGCAAATGAGATCACGACGAGCTGTAATAAAAAATAATATATAGTACCAAAATTTATGTGGAATATCGAACAAAAAAGATGACTTAAGAATTTATTTACATGACATGGACATTGACATAAATTACATAGGCGTGACAGAACATTTTCTAAATAAAGTTTAGAAAACTATCAGATGGCAACGTTTAATTGTAGAGTCAACAAAAAAAGGGGGGGAACACTTATTTTATCACACTTTAAAAACAAAACCGAAGAGTTAAAAATATGTAAGAAATTGTATAAACTTGACTGCTTTGAAATATGTGGGGCTAGAGATACTAATCTACATCTAAACATTTGTTGTCTGTACAGAGTGCCGGATGATAAAAATTTTAGCGATTTTATAACCAGACTAGAATCTTTATTAGAACATTTCTTCAACAAAAGCTGTATTATTTTCGGAGATTTTAGCATAGACTACTAAAAGAAAGTAAACATAAAAGTGAATTTGAAACCTTACTCAATTGCTTTAATTTCAGCTACTTAGTAAACTCACCAACTTTTTTTCGAAATGGACACGAATCATGTATTGACAATATTCTGACAAATCTAGCTAAAGAAAAAATCATAAACTTGAACGTTGATCAAAATGGTCTTGGGGATGGCCATGCAGGTCTACTCTGCAGTTTCTGTTTGGAAGGTGTAGACTCTGGTGATAATAAGAACACTTTTAAGATGAAACAAAGATCCTTCTCTGAGTCTCAAAAAATAGCATTTAGGCAGAGCTTACGGGAGAGTCTATCTAGCAGTAATAACTTTTTGACAAACTTCCAAAATATTTTTGATATTTCTTTCACAAAAAAGGAAGTAAATGTAAACAAAAACAAACAAATCAAATCTAGATGGATATCTAAAGGAATAAAAACAGCAAGCAAAATGAAGCGGCTTTTAAACACCATGAATAAGAGGAATAGCCATGAATCTTTGATTACATATCGAAATAAATAGGTATATAAAACTTTATAAGAAGGTCATCAAAGAATCTAAAAAGAACGCAGTTAGGAAGGAAGTCAACTTAGCCAATAATAATACAAAGCAAATATGGAACATAGGTAATCAATAAACATAGAAATAAATGCAAATCAGCAACATATGAAAATTATGTACTTAAAAATAATGGTAAAATCATAGACAACTCTTTAGATATAGCTCAAATTTTTGAAAAACAATATGATTATAGCTTTGAAGATCCTTACGTAAATGACAAAAAGATAAAAGCTATACATTTTATGACCGACTCTTGCGAAAGAATTATAGATGACATGGTTTTTGATGATACAAATATTAGTGAAATTAAAATTATTGTAAAGAGAATGGAAGTAAAACACTCCTATGGATATGATGAAATACCCATTCTAATAATTAAAGAAAATATTGACATTCTTGCAGAACCAATGGCCAACTACTTCAATGAATGTATTAGTCTAGGATACTTTCCTGATCAACTAAAAATTGCAAAAGTTTTGCCTATCTACAAAAAAGGAAAAAGAACATATCCAAAAAATTTTAGGCCTATCTCGCTACTTCCTATTTTTTCAAAAATTTTTGAAAAGTTAATTAAACAAAGGTTAGTGACTCATCTGAGGGTCAAGAACATCCTCAATAAAAGGCAATTTGGCTACCAGAGTGGTGTAGGAACAGTAGACGCGGTTGATTTACTAATTAATGAAGTACTTGTCAATCTAGATAACAAAATGAAAGTAGTTCTAGTTCTTCTTGGATGCTGGCTCTGCGTCAGCATAGACGCAATTTATGAAAGTAGCTGGCCTATTCCTCGACCTGTCATCTGCGTCATAGTATTTATATTCTCTTTGATCTGCGTTTGACATGGTTGACCATGATATATTGAAAACGAAGCTAGAATTCTGTGGTATAAGAGGAAAAGCACTAAATCTAATGAATTCTTATCTTAATAATAGAAAACAGTTTATTGAAATCAGAAATATTGTTAATGGACAAGAAATTGTGACCAAATCTAAGGTAATGAGCGTAAAACGAGGAGTTCCACAGGGACCAATATTTTTAAATGATCTGATCAATCATGCAGTTCCTGGTATAAGTATAGTACTTAGTTTAAACAGATGATACAAATGCTATTATTTCGGCTACAAATTTAGAAGAATTAAAATATTAAATAAATACTGCTCTAGAGGCTTTTAATAAATGGTTTTCTGTAAATAATTTAAAACTTAATATGACTAAAACGAATGGTATCTTATTTAGAATAACAGCACATAAAAACGAAAATATTGACATGACCTTAACGAACTCCGGTGGAATGATTAACTTTGTGAATAGTGTAAAATTCCTAGGAGTCCACATTGACCACTTCCTAAACTGGAAAACCGTACTGGGAGCCATCGAAAGCACAATTAGCTCCGTGTGTTATGCGCTGCGAAGTCTGAGGGATGAAATAAGCCTAGAACAATTAAAAACAGTTTACTATGCTTTAGTAGAGTCCAAACTGAGATATAGTATACGTTTTTGGGGTAATAGCTACTTGTATAACATAAATCGGGCATTCGTCATACAAAAACGAGCCATTCGAACTATTGTGCGCATCCCTCCGTGGGAATCGTGTAAAGATTATTTTACAGAGCTTGAAATACTTACGCTGCCCAGTCTATACATATTAGTTGTCTTGATGGATATCGTACGGAACCCTCTCAAATACGAAACTGCAGAGAAGAGAACAAATAGACTCATGACACGAAGGAAAGACCTAGAGCTAGAGGTCTATCCGAGGCTTAATGTAGCAAAGCATGGCAGCAGGTATCAGGCAGTCAAATTATTTAATGTTCTTCCTAATGAGATGAAAGCAATTGATAATCCTAACATTTTCAAGAATAATTTAAGAAAACTTTTGCTGAAGGGATGTTTTTACACAATTGACGAGTTCATGACACGAAAATAACATAGCATATAAGATGATATTGGAAATGCATGCTTTTAATTTAATTGATTGTCTTTTATTGTTTATTTGTTTGTTTTAATTTAATTTGAATTTCCCAATTTTGTAATAGTCATAAGTAGTCTAATTAATGATATTCATACACAATGTAAATTGTTTTTGAATAAATGAAATGAATGCGCGCAGCGCGGTGCGGCTCGTGTGCAGCTGCCTTAGCCAGGCTAATACTTACAGTGATCCACCTACCTTCAAGTATTTGACTCGTAGTTTCATTCGATAGTGCCTTTCTTTCATGACTAAAGAGCTGCTGGTTTTCAACACCATTAAAAGTCTGGTTTTCGTTGTCGTGCCACATTGGCTGAAATTGAATTGATCCCTCAGAGTTTTTCGTTCCTGCGGTCACGCTCGACGAGTTCGGATAAGCGCTCTAGTTAAATAGGCAGGCACCAAACCCCTCCGTGCTGTAGTTGCATGTACCCCGTGTACCAAGCACCGGGCTATAACAACCGTTGTGGTTGTTATATAAAAATGTGAAGAGTTGCAGTGAGTGTTTTGGAAATGGTTCCGAGTGTTAAGAGCAGGTGTTGCATTCCAGACGTGCAGTGCGGCGGCGGGCGCGCTGGCGCCGGGGCATGCGCTGGTAGAGCCCGCCATGGTGGGCGTGGCGGAGGGCGCCGGCGGCATCGGGCCCGCGGAGCCCTACTCCTACGGCGAGTACTACCCGGACCAGTACTACGTGGCGGACATGTGTCCGCATCCGCAGCAGCATCCGCAGCACGCGCATGTCTGCACACTGCCGCCTGAATATGGTAACTACCACTTGTTATTTATCTAATAAAAAAATATTATACTTAACTACATCAACAACTTGATCTTGCCTTGATGCCCTACTGGTCCTGAAGTTCCATAACTATACCTAAGTACCTACACACCGGGGCCAGTTCTAGAAAACAGCCGGCCACACTCTATTGGGACCGCTCTATCATTACAGACTGACTATTCTTGCGAATAAGCCTGATATTGTACCGATAGATCGGTAAGAAAGATCGGTGGTTCTTGCTGATGTCACCATACCACATGATGTTACCCTCGAGAAAGATAAAATCAGTTAATATCTTGACTTCGCTATCGAGGTTGTCAGCAAGTGGGATGTTGGTTCAGCGACCATCGTCCCGATAGTCAGATCGATAGTTACTCAGAAACTAGTTCTCTATCTACTAGAAAGTAGCAGAAAGTATTTAAAAAAAAATGGATAGAGCACTGTATCTTATCTAGCTCCATTTAGATTTGACTTTGTGGACTTTGTGAATAGTCTCTACCGAGAGCATGCCTGGAGCAGATACCTACATTTAGCAATAGGTACCTACCTAACTTGCTTACCTACCTCTCCTCTATCAAACAAACAAATATAACATCAAGTTTATGGTGTTTTTATTTCACTGCATGCACATACCTACCTAAATACTGTTCACGGAATGCAGGTTTTATGATTAAAGTTCTGACTTCAAAGAATTTTTCAACTTGCAAGTCTAGATAGTCAAGTAATTTCAACGATAATTAGAGAATCCAGTCATCGTCCTAATAGTCGACGCAACTCGTCACTCACTATAAATGGCGTTTATCGCTGCAATGCAAATTACCTACAGCCACGAGCATTCCATGCCACTATGACGATTTTAATGGTTGTAGGCAATGTGGGTTATGACGAGAATTGTTTAGTTTGCTGCTTCGGTAGGTAGTCTATAGAGGAAGAGGTGGTGATTTGTAAATCTACTTTGTTATTTGAGTATTGTTACAAAAACTATTTGATTATCTCAAAAGTGGTTTTATGTACCTACCTAAAAACGTATTAACTTTAATATTAGAAATGAATCAACAAAGTAAAACCACCCATTATAAGAAATAAATGAGCTTTATTAAAAAAAATAAAAAAAAATGTTTTTGGAGCTCTGATGCTGGTAATGGGACCCGGATTCCAAATTACAAGTATGGAATAAAATTACAATTATAATATATTATAAAATTCTGCGTTCCATCCTGAACATTCAGTATGTGCCCACATTCTACATGATTGGCACTGAATCCAAGTTTCACTCCGTGGATCGTTGGAGCCACAGACTGGAGATTCAGAGCAAAAATGCTGCATTTCTGGCGCGACCGGGCGCCGAGCGATTGCCGTCACGACAGATCGCGCCACACCCCAACAGAAGCTACTAATGTGAATCTAGTCATACTAAATGTATGAGACCGATAGCGTTCTGTCGCGCCACAACACACCCCGACACAGCAATATGAACCTAGCTTTACTGATTAAACCTTATTAAAAATATCCTTTACATTTATTTTGTTCTGCCTGAAGATTCAGGCAGAACAAAATAAATGTCTTATAATAATATATCCTATAGTAGTATTTAGAACCTCATCGGGTTTGCACGGTTTGCCTTAATTTTAATCACCATGACATTGTAAATGAGACATTGCACACGTAACAGTAGAAATACATTGAATCACATTTATACCTAAAACACCTTTGTACATACATGTATTTCACGCAATAAAAAATACTTTTCATTACTCATACTCGGTATGTAGGTCTGAAGAACATGCCTGAAGAGCGGGTTGAAAGTGATACTTTTCCGCCCTAGGGAGAATCATTTTCAACTGACAGCTATAACGTTACTATTGAACCATGTTATTAGCAGAATAAATGCTGAAGCAAAAAAAAATGCGCCTTAGCGACAATTCACTGAATTAAAAAAATACGAAAGACAAGGCAGTATGGCTTTCGCCTGTCCTAGATGGATTAATATATAAAAAAAAATTAGCGGCTATTTGATTAATTTGTTTTCTCATGTTTTTTATTTATATTTGCTTGTATTCGTAATGCTCCTGCTCCACCTGCGTCCTAACGCGTTATTTAGCGTGTTAACTAAGTCGTTACGTAGATGTGGCCAACACTTTAGCGTGTTAATTGTCAAACGGCATTACTAATGGCATTACACGTTAGGCGATAGCTCGGGTGTCGGTTTTTTCGACACATCAAAGGGTTTTGACGCGTAGTTTAGCGCGCTAAGCGACGTTGGCTACATTAACGCCGTCTCAATCCACGCCCGCACGCGCAGTGCAAGGACGTGTTTATGTTTGGTTTTTAGCGGGAAGAATGAAAATGGAGAGGTCAAACGAAAAAGTTTTGGAATTTCTCGAGTTATTAATTTTATTTTATTTTATTTATTTGTTTATTACAAACAGAACCGTGCCTCTGGAATCCAAATCTGCAATCACATAAAAATAGCTCAGCACTTAGTGATGCGTGGCGATGTATCATCCAGTCTTTGTCGTTTCCAGTAAAAATTGCACAAATGCATATCTACATATAATAATTTATCACACTCATTGTTGCAACTAGTGTAGCTGCTTCAACCTCCAGTTTGTATGTTAACGCATTACTTCAAGCGAATTTACAATTAACGGCGTTGTAACCTTAAATATAGCCAACGCGCATTTTTAATGCCTTATTTGACGCGTAGTTGGACATTATCATCAACGCTAACGTTAACGCAGGTGGAGCAGTAGCATAATGAAAAGCACAGTGTTTACCTCGGGTGAAAGTAACTTATGTAGTCCCTCGAACTATTGGCGCCCTCGTTACACTCGGGCGCCAAACCCCGTCTCGGGACTAAATAAGTTACTTTCAACCCTTGGGTAACAATGTACTATTACTTTACTTTACGGTGACCAGCCTCACTGTGCACAAACCTTAGCAGAGTTTTGGAAGTTTTGTAACACGTAAAATTTGACCGCTTTTTTCAAGACCATTTTATTTTCTCTTATTGTTTTTAGAATCAAGAATCAATCATTTATTAATACAATAAATTACATGTCGAGATCTTATAGCTATTTGATTTGATGTCAATGTATTCAACCCGCACGTGTGGTGTGCAAATGTTAAATTAAGAGGTAAAGATTTTCTTACTATTTAAGTACCTATTCATTTACACTATAAAAACAATTTGAAAGCAACCAATTTACTAGCTTTTTTAAATAAGTTTCCATTCATGTCCTTCAATTCTTCTGGTAGCATGTTATAAACATTTCTCATAATATATCCTTACAACATTAAGCAGGTTCTGAAACTTGGCCCTTTTTTGTCGAATCATGACATCCCCGCGTTTAGTTAAAGTACTTAAGTTGGGTATGGATGTTTTGACAAATACTTACACAGACTTCTCTATTATACTTACATGCATGGTAGAGGCAGAACTTATATTATTCCTGGTCCATATTTTATTTTCGGCTTCGGCTTTGGTGACAATTTAATCCTAGGCATGACTGAAACTAGGAAAAAAGTACTTAACAGTTAATGTAAAATGTATTGCGGGTAATAATCGACTACTAATCCTGCAGCCGGATCTCATACTTACCTATTACCCGAGTCAATTGGTATAGACTTCCTTGAACATAGACTTTTTTAGTTATAGCCTAAAATAAAAACTTTTGACAATATTATAGTATGAGATCCGACTGCAAGATTAACCCGCTTATCGTTTTTGCAATTTTTACGTTTATTTGTAAGAAGGAGAATATAATATATGACGACCGATGTGGCGCGGTGGGTGAAGGTCCGCCTGCGACGCAGGAGGTAGCGGGTTCGATTCCCGCCTCGGAACAAATTTGTGTACGATCTGCAGAAATTTGTTCCGTTGGTCTGGGTGTGTTCTATGTATAATAAAAAATATATATCTAAGTAATGTATTGTATTAAGTATATCAGTCATCTAGTAACCATAACACAAGCTCTGCCTAGCTTGGGGCTAGATGATGCTGTGTGGATTGTCCGGAATTAAAAAAAAAATACCACGTTGCCTATCAAAATTTGGGCGCAAGTATTTTAAATTAAATATTTAAGTATCATCTTTAACAGCTGGCAACCCTTATTTGCGGCCGGATTTTATTAGGTAACCATGTATAATGGATAATAAAGAGAAAAAAAATTGCTTTAATTTGATATATAATTCATAAATGTAGGTACGTTACGTATAAATGTTTCGAAATTATTACCTGTTTATACCTGCCAGGTGCGGCCAGGTGAGCAACGGCAACCGTGATTTTTTAGAATCTTTACATAAATTGCCTTCATGTAGATGTTATTTAGTTAAAAAACAAGTGAACGTAATTTTTTTCCAAAAATCTATGAATCATAAAATTAAAAATACTTGTGGCCAAATTCTGATAGGCAACCTGGTAGATATCTACATTTTCTCCCTACAAATAAACATAAAAATTTAGTTTTAAGCAAAAAACGATGAGCATGAGCGAGCGGGCTAATCCTGCAGTCGGATCTTAGACCATATTAGCAAATTAGAGAAAAAATCATTTGCGCGACATAAAATTTCAACTTTGTAGGACAGGTTCAAACTCATTGCAAAGTTGACACTAGTGGTGGTGAATACATTATATAGAATAGAATAGAATATATTTATTGTTATCACACACAAACAGCACAACAAAATAACAAAAGAGAACAAAAACAAAGTTATAAGAATAAGTAGGTACCTATAGTAGGAAAGAAGTATATGCTTGGTATATACCTAACAAAGTTTTTAACAAATATCTCTGTCCGTATAAGAGATATTAAGGGGTTCGAAATTATCAGCGGGTTCCATATTACCACCCCTTCCTCTAACAAATTGAATCAAAAGTTCAATGGCTTTAACAAGAAATGATTCGTTCACGGGATCATTCTTGGTATCTTAAAAAACGGTAGGTACTTACTACGCAATGGGTAGGTACGGTGAAATTTCCACCATAATCACTCATTCACCATCACCTACACGTTAGGACAACAAAACCTGACTTAGATTATGTTAAGCCAGGTTTTGTTGTGTGTTTTGACAAATATGCATTTTATGCTTCATACAAATCAAAGCTGTTGCCCAAACATGGAATGTGAGCAAACCACAATCAATTAGTGGTTGCGGTAACGTTGCGTAATCATAACAAATAGAACTGGGAAAATACCTTTTACTCGAACAAAGAACTTCAAGGCGCTGCGCTCGTGGGATCCGCGGGGCGGCGGCGCCGACTCCGGCGTTGCCCAAGAGGCTGTGGTCGGTTGCATTACCTACTTCAACTATGCGGCACGTTTCCGTCGAGAGCGGTACTATACAATAACAAACAAGGATGATTCTACAACGAGCGATTTCTACGAATAACAAACACGTTCATTCAACACAGCCGCAAAGTAACGGAGCGGAACGTACAACGGCGTCGTCGTTTCGTCGGTGTCAAAATAAAATAAAACGTAGCCACCCATGACACGACCTGCCGGCTTCTATTCATGTCTCGCCGCCGCCGGGTCCGAGGCTCTGATAATACATCTGATTGACATTTCCTTTTCCAGGAGGCATGCAAGTAGTAACGTCGGCGACGATGATGCCTCAGATGCTGCCGCCCGTGATGGACGAGAGCATGCGGCACTTCCTGGTGCACCAGCAACAGCACCAGCACCCCCACCACGGCGCGCACCACCAGCCGCTCCATCAGCCGCCTCACCACCAACCACCGCACCACCAGCCCCCTCATCATTATGTAAGTTCACCACCAGCCGCTCCACCAGCCGCCTCACCACCAACCACCGCACCACCAGCCCCCTCATCATTATTAAGTTCACCACCAGCCGCTCCACCAGCCGCCTCACCACCAACCACCGCACCACCAGCCCCCTCATCATTATTAAGTTCACCACCAGCCGCTCCACCAGCCGCCTCACCACCAACCACCGCACCACCAGCCCCCTCATCATTATGTAAGTTCATTGCCTAGCTAGCCTACCTACTTGGGACGTACTTTCGAAGCCGGAAGTCCAGTCCCAACTTAGTAAAAACTAAGTTCCAAAAGATTCGTTTTGTCTTACGTCAAAGTTAACCTTGATGGTTCAAGTTGGTGAGAGTTTCATTTGACGACCGTGTTGTGGCGCGACGGGCGAATGTCCGCCTGCCACGCAGGAGGTTGCGGGTTCGATTCGTGTCTTGAGACAAATATTAGTACGATCTGCAAATTTTTGCTCCTGGGTTCTGGGTGTTTTCTATTTTTAAATTATTGTGTACTTTTTTCTATTCCTTGATTGTAATTTTCGTTGTTAATAAAGGTACTCATTTTTAAATGACTTATTTTTAAACAATTACATTCGAAACACACAGAAGCCGGAGGCGGAGCGGAGGCGAAGTCGTGCCGGTTTTTCCTATGGCACCTGTTTCGAACTTCAGTGTGTGGAGACCTTCAGGTGTTTTTCTTTGAACATGATTCAGAGCCGTCCTATAAGAAGTTGAAGTCAAATCGATTTTGTTTTTGTTTTGGTCGCTGTTGTTTGGTTCGGCTTACATTCTTCGATTTCTGGAAACTGAATTAATTGAAAGCATTGAGACTTTGTAAAGTGCTATTCAATTTCGATCCTTGTATTTTTCTCACGTTCCAGTCAATCGATTTATATTGCAAGCAAATATCCACGAAAACAACCGATTGTTTTCTTGCTCAGTGCTCACCTTCTGTGCAAACATTATGGTTCTTGGTTTATCGATCTTAGCAATGTTAACAGCATTTGTAGGTATATTATATAACATTCGAACAATTTCTGCTTACTACCTATTGTGTTCGAAAACAAATTGAAATTATCCGACAATTTTCTGTAAAGCACTTTGTAGGTTCACTGTTAGTTCATGAGTGTTGTAATCTTATCGTAGCCACGTTATAGCCAACTCCGCGACTGCTGAAAGCGAAACGTTATCAACCGAACATTCTGCGCGCTGAGTACGTGGCATTTACGTGTGGCGCCAGCTTGCTCATTCCGGATTCATGTAATTATTGTAAATAATATCGAAATGAGCAATCCTCATCCTAACGATAAAGATAATCCTGATAAAAAGGCGACAGAAAAGGTCAGTGTAATCCATTTGTGAACAGTAACTTCATTTATTTGGGGAGGAAGGTACTTACTGAATTAATGCTTGTAAAGTTGATATTTTGAGTTGATGCAATATAGTGAATGATACTAACTGCAGCATACAACCAGTTAACATAATATTCTGGTAATTACTTGCAACATGGACACACACTTGGGCTGGTCCACCAGTTTAAAGTCACACTACGAGCTAGGGGAAGAGCTATGCTCATTTGTTTAATTGCAGACAAAACATCTGACAGAGAACCAAAGTTATTGACATAGCTCAAATTAAGTATCAAGAAGCTAAAATAGCAGTTGGGCAGGTGATATCTAGGGACAAACTAACAAAGTAAAAATAAATAAATATACAGGCATCTTGTGTGAAGACCACAACTCTGCAAACTTTGTGTAGGATGCCCAGCCAGGTAGGTTAACAATCTGCCTAAGACTGGAGGCAGATGGTGATTGCGGTTGGCTGAAGACAGGGCGCTATGGTGCTCATTATGGAGACCTATGTCCTGCTGAAGACTTCTACTATGTATAGGTTGATGGTGATGAAGATATTCTGGTATTAGTTATTTCTTGCATTCTTAAACTGCAGAATAACATTGTTATGTGCCCGAGACCTGTTCTTACATGATTCTGCATATTTAAGAGCCATAGTATTTACATGAATACTCATGAAAGTGATTTTGTGTTTAATTCCAGGGACCAAGCAATGGTGCAGCCGGGCCACAGCATTTCTATGGAGGGGGCTACCCCCACTATCACGTCCCTCCTCAGCACCACATGCAGCACTCCCCTCCCTCCGTGTTCCAAAATGAACGAGCCCAGCGCCAATATGTGAAACTCAAGCAAAAATTAGAAAGAAAACAAAATAGTCGGAATAATGGAATTGGTAAGATCTTGTTGACAATATTTATCAACTATACCGCGATTGACGACCGATGTGGCGCGGTGGTCGAAGGTCCGCCTGCGACGCAGGAGGTTGCGGGTTCGATTCCCGCCTCGGAACAAATTTGTGTATGATGTGCAGAAATGTGTTCCGTTGGTCTGGGTGTTTTCTATGTATAATAAAAAATATCTATCTATGTAATGTATTGTATTAAGTATATCAGTCATCTAGTCCCATAACACAAGGTCTGCTTAGCTTGGGCTAGATGATGCTGTGAGGACTGTCCGGAATTATTTATTTTGTTTTATTCAAAAACATAGATATTTTTTGTAAACAATTGAGATACAACACCAAAGGAATAGTGGTGGAACAAAATTTACGACACTGGTATCTTCAATTCAAGCTGCAGGAGCTCAAAACAATTCGTGATTTTGTCACCTTTCATTTATCATTCCAGGGTCTCTCATTCGTTATCGAACTCGAACTTGTATCTCTTTCACTATGCTTGAGCAATTATGTGTTATTGAAGATTTTAGTTGTTGGTTTGCTGTTACCCTGCTGTT
This sequence comes from Eupithecia centaureata, assembly GCA_944547425.1. Taxonomy (NCBI): domain Eukaryota; kingdom Metazoa; phylum Arthropoda; class Insecta; order Lepidoptera; family Geometridae; genus Eupithecia; species Eupithecia centaureata. The sequence continues at coordinate 728,053 of OX155694.1, forward strand.
GTCTGTCATTCTTATCAGGTTTTCTTAAGTTTTCATTCATAAATGTCAATGTTTACAATAAATATCTATGATTCTATGTATTCGTTTTGACTAACCCTATCAATAAGCTCTTTGTTTTACTAACAAACTATGGATTTAGTTATCCGAAACAAAATATTTTTATTTATTAAAGGTTAAAGCTGGATGGTTAGCCAGAAAGCTCAGCCATTCTTCACTTTTCTATTTAGTGTATTCTATTTGCACGCCTCAAGACTATAATCAAGTGGTGTTGCAGAAGTGAACTCGGGGGCCAGCACTCCGTCGCTGTCTCCGCGCAAGGAGCCGAACGGGCGCGGCGGCGGCAGCGGGGGCGCCTCCTCGGGGGCCTGGTCCGAGGGCGAGGGGTCCTCGGCGGGGGCCTCCGTGCAGGGGGACGACGACGCCGACACGCAGGCTCTGCTGGACTTGCTCTCCGCCACCAGGACTCCTCAAGTGAGAACTTACCCCTTCACTACCATCACAATGGATTTTAATCATTCATCATCATTGCTCTCTTTTATATTATTTTGTCTAATATAAATACAATGTCTTAGTGCTTATTTTATTTTGTAAGCCTAAAGAAATAAAGTTATTGGTTTCTGATTTATATTACGTAACCTAATCTAGATCAATACTGGCTTTTCTGTACACAAATACTTGCCATAGTCTGTGAGAGCTATTTTTTATTTTATTTATTCAGGAAAAGCAAACGGCTACAAAATATATAGTTGTAAATAATTAGATTGCTAAGATAAACTTAAATAATAATGCAGCCCACAACGCAATTCACCGATTGCTATATGAGGTAGTGGTAAAAAGTTTCGCTAAAGGTTATACAAACAAACAGAACAAAGGTTGAATATTATTATTACTGTTAGTGAAAATTGAGAAAACTAAAATAGATTAATAACAGTTGGATAATGAGACAACTAAACTAAGACAAATTGAAACTGCTACTATGAAGCTTTTGTAGGATTAGGTTATTAAACATACTTTCATTACATAAAAATATATCAATGTCTTGAATATTTTTGTTATATGACTCTACCATTCTCCTAATTGGTGTACGCATCGTGAGTGATTAATCCTGAGCTATCTGTGGACTCTGGAGCACAGATAGTTGCAAGCCGTTGTTCAGGAGGTTTAAGATCCTTCCGCTGCCCCGCTGCCATGCTTGTATTGCATGTATATCAGGGACGTATGTGTCTTTGTCAAGCAATATTGTCAACATTTATAAACGCATGCAGACATTGTGACTAGACATAAAAGACATCAAAACAGATATGTTCCCCATTGTTGATTAGAATTGTAAGAACATATAGAGCTCAAAATACAGGGCGCCATGGCGCTCATTGGGGGAGGCCTATGTCCAGCAGTGGACTATACGTTGATGATGATGATAGAGCTCAATGTATTTATATTTTATATAACTAGGTAATTAAATTAAATTATTATTTTCCGCCATTTGTAACTTCAATAAATTTTGCACACTACACACACACTCACACAGAGGGCCATGTACCAAACTAACCACAAAGAGGGTAGAATATATTTATTATATCATCTTTATGCATGGTAAGTCTAATTAATTTTATATTATCCATCCCATTTTCCAACCTTGTTGTTAATCTTCAGGATTATCATCAGGCAAACAAGATGAGGTGTATTGTTATTTGGATTATTTTTTAATTTTAGTTTTTAAGTATTGTTAGAGCAGGGGTTCCCAATTTTATTTGGCTACGGAACCCTAACTGATCATAATTTTTTTGGCGGGACCCTAGCTGGTTGTTTTGATAACTCAAGTGTTTACTTATTTTGAAAACAATTCAATACAAAATACTTTACTATAGGTACACCAGATACAGAACATTATGAAAGACATTACATGTGACAAGTACCGGCGGCCTTATCGCTTAGAAGCGATCTCTTCCAGGCAACCTTTGGATGGAAAGTATTATGTGAATTAAAGAAAGGCAGGGGTTGTACCAAGGATAGAGCTACAATAATTATGAACATAAAACGAATATTTAAAGATAAAAAATAAAATAAAATAAGCCTTTATTGCTGTTTGTTTTTAAAATTAGGTACATAGAATTGTAGTTAGAAAAATAGAGGTAGAAAACATAAATATTAAACTTAAAAACTAAAAACTCAAATTATATTCTCGGCATGTGGTTGATTTCTCCTCTTAACAGCTTGTCTTTCGACAAAGGCCTCCTCTAAGTCTTTCCATTTGTTTCTGTTCTTTGCTATACGTAGCCATTCTGGACCAGCTACTTTCTTCAAATCATCTTCCCATCTTTTTATCTGTCTTCCTCTATTTCTTTTACTTTTTCTGGGACACCACTCAGTTATAATTCTAGTCCATTTTTCTTTCGTTTCTCTCAACATATGGCCCGTCCAACGCCACTTTAATATTCTGCATGTTGATTGGACTTTTGCGAACTTTGTCTTTCCTTTGATTCTTTTTAACTGTATTTTATCTCTTCTTCTTACTCCTAGAACGCTTCTCTCTATTCCATTTTGACATATATTTATCTTGTTTTGTTGTTGTTCAGTTAAGGCCCAAGTTTGACAACCATATGTAAGGCATGGTAGTATGCAAGAATTGAAAACTTTACGTTTCTTTTAAAGATAAATAAATGTTAAATATAATATATATTACGTATGGCTTGGATTGAGAAGGATTTGTCGTAGAAACTGGTTTTGTGAAGTGGCATAGGTACTCAAAGCCAGATTTTCTGATACCGAAGGACACGGGGAGGATGAGAACTGTGGAGGAATGAAAACGCTCCTTTAAATAGAAGGGAGTGACTGGGTTAAAGAGAATCTTATGAAGAAGAGAAAGGATATGGGAATTTCGACGAAAACGGACAGGAAGCCATTTTAGTTTTGTGCGGAACTCCGAAATATGATATACTAGTGACCCGCCCCGGCTTCGCACGGTTTTATTTTAAGTAAATAAACCTTTCTCTTTAATCATTCTATCTATTAAAAAAAACCGCATCAAAATTTTGTTGTTGTAGTTTTGCCGTTGCGTAGTTTTAAAGATTTAAGCATTCAAAGGGACATAAGGACATAGGGACAGAAAAAGCGACTTTGTTTTATACTATGTAATGATTTGCGGAGACCAAACACAAAACGAATACACACGTTTTGGAGCCGTACAACCTTATTAAGTTGCTCATCAGTTAGGTCGATGTAGCAAACGTCGGCATAGTAAAGAATGGGAAGAATGAGAGATTGAGCGAGCACAATTTTAGTGGCAGTAGGCAGGAAGTTACGAAGCCTTCTCAATGAAGCAGCGCAGGCGAATACATTGCGACTCACTGCTTCCATTTGAGGGACCCAAGACATGGACAATGGACTAATGGAAAATCTTGGAATCTTTATGGACAATCCATAAAGATTCCAAGATTTTTTACACTTCTGCTAAACGGAACTATAAGCTATTGAATTCTAATTGAGGGAGAGTGGACCAGTCGATTTTAGCAGAAGTGCTTGTGCTACCAATAATTATGGCCTGTGTTTTGCTAGGGTTTACCTGAAGACCAAAATATACCTCTATATTCATATATTCACTTTAGACTCAGAAGGAAGAACAAATTTTAAATGAAAAATATTAAAATTATTATAAGTATTGCAAAACATTTATTGTTAGGTACAGAGAAATACAATGTAGGACGGTTATTATGAGTCTTCTCCACGAACGTTTTATTTAAGTCTCGGTCAGACCGCGGAACCCCTGTGACTCTTCCACGGAACCCCAGGGTTCCGCGGACCACCTTTCCGGAATCGCTGTGTTAGAGTATAGTATTTGTTAGAGGTATCGGGATAGAAAGGATAACTCCAACAACGGCGTGTAGATCGCAACTGGTTTATTGATTAGGTTTAGGACAAAATACGGAACATAAAAAACACGTAAAACGAAAAACATCACGCATTACACGTTCGGCATTGCTAAGCTAAAAATATAGGAATTTAAATGATATAGTTTTTGCATGTTGCTTCACCCTGAATAACATTGTACTTTGTACATCTTGGCCACTAGAAAAAAAGGAGACAACATAATGTGTTAGAATACGAATTGTATACACAATAATCTAGACACAACTAAGATTCTACCCGATAATCAACATTACATTGTACTTCGTACATCCTGGCCACTCGCAAAAGAAAACAAGTATTCATTAAAAGGTGACAACAAACAAAAAGTTACCTATTCATGTAAAGGTGAATGTAGTTAAATGTAAACATTAAAATTGTATATGATATAGAAAATTGAATGAAAATGTAAAACATAACGAAATATTAAAACAGTTATTAATTTGACTGTACCTTGGTAAACGTTTAATAACTGAGATAGGCCCTACATTTCCCGCCTTATCAATAAGTATTGGCTTTGACTTTCTGTAAAAAAGTACTAGCCAATCAGTAACCTCGTCCAAAGAGGAGTTGGCCAATCCGGTGTCTAAATATTCCAGAAAATATTTCAAAGTGCATACAAGGATTATTGCAAAGTGCACATAGTATTCTAAAGGTTTGGTGTAAAATTGCATTACTGCGTAAGTACATTTTTCTTTGTCTACACCACTACATACCCACATTTTTTCAATAAAATGGTAATTTGCGAAATAAGTTTCGTAATTTGTTTTTGGACTAATGAGTCCATTCTATTTATATTTTGTTGGAGACTCACGAGTCGCACACATGTCGCATGGTTAGTACGAAAGCATACGCCTTTTTTACCTTGCACTAAGACCGTGACATTTTTCTTATTATTTGTGCTCGAAAGCACGTGGTTATATTTGTTTTAATGACAAAAGCCGAAGCTTTTTACAACTACCTGGCATGTGCCAGTGGCATAATTTTTCTTCTATTACTCCTAAGTAAGATTTTAACGGTTTTTCCGTTCGATTCGTTAGAATTTATTTTGAGGTTATATGTTGCTATGTGCTAAAATACTTATTTTTCTAGCAAGGATGTAAACACGATATCATATGCAAAATTCTGACCGATGTCGTGAAAACGAGACTTGAAAGACAACTGGAGAAGGAGGTCAATATTGGATGGTAATGGAAATAACATCGTGAGTACTTTAAAATATCGTTGTTTTGGTTATTCTGGGCCACGCAGCCACGTGGGCAACGCGTACGATGTACGATACTTTTGGTTGTCACCTGCCCGTAATTTATACGCGAATATACAAAATATGAAATGTTGAGTGTATCTGCACACTTGCGCAAATAACACGTGGCTTACACCCAATGTCGTCGGGTGGATTAATCTAATAGGTTGTCTAACCTATTTTCTGCCTAACCATTCCACAGCAGCTGGTTTTGCAAGGGCACGGAGTGTTAATCTAGGTTGGCAAGAAAGTAACTTTTTTTTTCAGGAGCGGTTAGATACATATTTCATTGCCTATTGTTTTGGTACCAAACAGAAGTGTAGAAAATGCAAATATAAACATGTGTCTCAAGTCCACGATTGACAAGATATATTTCAAGGATAAATACTGATATGTTCTATGTTCCTATTTTTCGATATGAGCTAAGTACCTTGATTTTTAAGCAAAACACCTCGCAAGAATAAAAACCCCCGCAGGGTTGTTTTAACGCCCTCGCAGGGCTACAATGGCTGGCGCATTGTCATCTCCTTGTAAGTATATAATAAAACCCTCGCAGGGTTCATAACGCACCCTCGCAGGGCTGCGATGACAAAAATAAAATTCGGGCGCACCGAATATTTTTCAGTTTTAGATTATCTTGGACAAAGAATAATACCCTCGCAGGGTTGTTTTAACGCCCTCGCAGGGCTACAACGGCTGGCGCATTGTCATCTTGCAAATATATCATAAAACCCTCGCAGGGTTCATAACGCACCCTCGCAGGGCTGCGATGACATAAATAAAATTCGGGTGCACCGTTTATTTTTCAGTTTTAGATTATCTTGGACAAGGAATAAAAACCCTCGCAGGGTTGTTTAAACGCCCTCGCAGGGCTACAATGGCTGGCGCATTGTCATCTCCTTGCAAGTAAATATATAATAAAACCCTCGCAGGGTTCATAACGCACCCTCGCAGGGCTGCGATGACATAAATAAAATTCGGGCGCACCGAATATTTTTCAGCTTTAGATTATCTTGGACAAGGAATAAAAACCCTCGCAGGGTTGTTTAAACGCCCTCGCAGGGCTACAATGGCTGGCGCATTGTCATCTCCTTGCAAGTAAATATATAATAAAACCCTCGCAGGGTTCATAACGCACCCTCGCAGGGCTGCGATGACATAAATAAAATTCGGGCGCACCGAATATTTTTCAGCTTTAGATTATCTTGGACAAGGAATAAAAACCCTCGCAGGGTTGTTTTAACGCCCTCGCAGGGCTACAATGGCTGGCGCATTGTTATCTCCTTGCAAGTATATAATAAAACCCTCGCAGGGTTTATTACGCTCCCTCGCACGGCTGCGATGACATATAAAATTCGGGCGATCCGAATATTTTTCAGTTTTAAATTGTCTTGGACGTGATGAGCATTATTCTCGAATGAAGAGTCTTATTCAACATAAATATGTGTTTACATAAGCTTCAGAAAGGGTTGCTTGTTTGGATAAAGGAATTCATCGTGGTGGTGTACCTCCACCAGCGATGAATTCCAGGGTATCGCGTACCTACTCACAACAACTTCTAGGAAGGCTAACTATAAAAGCATCGTGGTGCACCTCCAACAGTGATGAAAATAAAAAGTCCAGGGTATCGCGTACCTATTGACTAGAACTTCCAGGAAGGTTAACAATTATTAAATAGAAGCATCAAAATAAAAAGTGCAGGGTATCGCGTACCTATTGACAAATGTCTTACCAATATCTATGTATGTATAATGATTCGTGTATTGCATACCTATCAACAAAAGATTTGGGAGGTTCGATACCTATATAGACGGAGTTTCTGTTCTTGTTAGACATTAACATTCAGAAGGAGCTGTTTAGCTGAAGGAATAATAAAATCTTCTGATAAACCGTACTTGTGACAAAAGTCATATAAGAATATCGTAAGAAACTCGGGCTGATAAGCGTGATGGGTTGATAAATTTATCGATTGGCTGATATTTTTATAGGCAAATTATAAATTGCGTATAGCAGCTGGTTGAGGTGTCATTGTGAATTAAGGGCAAGCCTAAGCCTTCGAGCTGAATTACATTCTACATAGTCTAACCCAGAGTTACTATTTTTTACACTGTATGATATGTGAACGGTAGCAGATATAAGAACCCTTTGGATTCATGAGATCGCAGGAAAGACTCTAAGGTTAACATATAAGTTATTCAGTCTACCTACAAAACTTCTCATTGACGAGACAAGTTCTTTAAAATGATTAACAATTATTGTAGGGTGGGTACCACGAATAATTATGGAAATGAATTATAAGATAAATGCTGCCCACCCGCACTAAAAATTTAGTGCCTATTGTTAGAACCTTTCGTATCCCTCATTCCATCACGAATTTGAAAGTTGCGTGCGTGAGATAGTTGTTAGTATAAATAAGGTAGCTTCTACCAAAAACACAATATCTTGCACAAAGTTGCCTTCAATATCAAGATACTGTCTATCAGTGGATATGTCCACGCAAATGTATGGGTCTAGCTCACTCACTGGCCTGACCGTTTTAAGAGTACATTGTCTAAAAGACTTTACTTGTCAGACAAAAAGAAGGAGATTTGGTGAAAGTACTGGCGTTGCGGTACTAACTTAATATACCTACCTGTATAGGCTCTGAATTGTACTCAACCCATGTCCGGATTTATGATTGTGGGAACAATAAGGGTGTGAACGATAAGAAACATTCCCGTGTTTATTTACAACTACCCTCTTCATACTTTTTATAACCGGTGGCATTTCTTGGTTATCTGTATAAAGGTGTGTACGGTAATGAACGTTCACGCGTTTATTTACAACTACCCTCATCATACTTTTTATCATAAGTAGCATTTCTGTTATCTGCTTTGTATGATAAATTGTTGAATGTATTCTCAACTGTATTAGACATCACATATACTAGTACATTTTTAGAATTAATATTTGAAACTGTCATCATCATCATTTATAGAAATGACCGTGAGCAATTGAGGGTTTGCGCACTACAGTAATAAAAACCTTGGAAAGTCGTCTTCTTTTTGAACGTCAGTAAAGGACAGCCATTGTCCTTGACGTAAAGAACTGTTTATATTTTATATAGTGTTACACTATTCTTTACAAGTAAGCGATCATTGTCAGCTTCTAAACTCTAGCACTCTGTGATAGATTAATAAGAATAAAAGTGCATCTATATTATCGCTTCTTAAGCGATGACGTCAGATTTTCAGTAATTGGTCGTGAGATGTTTCAACATAACTACTAGTTAAACGGAAAATGGTTCTTGTTTATTATTTTATAAACATTGTAGTACAACAGACACTACTGCATCTCAAATGAAGAGCTTGTTTTCGAGGTACATTGACAATGGATGAGGTATTCATGCACAAGTATAATACCTACAGTGTTACAAATAACGTTGGTTCTCGAAGTAAACTTGGTTTCACTGTCACAAGCTGCTTAGTAATCTAGGGTTTGCTAGTTACCATTATTGGTATTAATTTTATTGATGTCTCAATAGACCTCTCTATATTAAGTACCTATATGCTCTCGGGTGAGAATTTGTAAATCTATTCGGTATGATATTCGAATAACATTAGAAGGATACCCAGTGCGTATTTAAGAGCAAAACAAGTACCTATAAGGGAAAAAGAAATAGATATACCTGTATTTTTAGCTACGTGTATCGGATCTAAGATTTCTTACGCTTCTACAGTGGAAATGTACACAAGTCTTATCGCAAAACTTGTAATCTAGTCCAAACATTGTGGGGAGGAAAAACCAGTTATTCAAATGTTTTATAAGAACTTCCCATAACTGGACATTTTAGATGAACATACAAAGCTTCACTATAGTTATAACGGTTCATAAAGTACCTACTCAGGTATTACAGCGCACTGCAATAAATTGAAATTTTAATGTAACGGTTTTCCCACATGCTTTCAATTGGTTAAAACGAGTACTATGTCCAGAAAATTAATGAGTTAAATACCTAGTAACTACCTACTCACATTTTGGAGCAGATATTTTAGTTTTCAGTTGTGCAATGATTTATTGTCACCGAAGGTCGTACACATTGCAAAAGTTGCAAAAACTGTTTCTAAAAGAAGTTAAGCTGCTGAAGTATTATTATACAGTTAGGTATACTGATACAATACGAACATATTTAGCAATTTATTGTTATAAGTTTATCAGTCATCAGTACCCAATCACTCAGAACATATTCATGCTGAGCTGGGCGGCCCTATTGTATGATACTGTGTGGGGTTTTGTTCAGAATTATTTATTTATTATACTAGGACGATGGCACATTCTATCATCATCATGATAGAGTGCGATAAATTTGTTTAAAAATGTTAATTGTCTTTTGGACCATACGTATTACAGTTTTGAATGTCACAATGACTAATTTGTATTCAAAGCGACGTGGCTTACGATTATAACATTATTTAAAAAATAGTAAGTTCACATTGGCGTTGAGTGTCTTCACCACCACCAGGCGATAACAAACACGTCTCAGTTATTAAACGTTTACCAAGGTACAGTCAAATTAATAGAAGCGTTTTACATAAAATAAAACGCATATTAATTTACTTACCTTGGTAAACGTTTACATTTTAAATTCTGCCTGGTGATATTCGACGCAATGAAGAAAAAAGATGTCGGCGCCACAAGCGTACATCTGACGTAGCGGCCGGTGGCGGGAAGACACCGGATTGGCCAACTCCTCTTTGGACGAGGTTACTGATTGGCTAGTACTTTTTTACAGAAAGTCAAAGCCAATACTTATTGATAAGGCGGGAAATGTAGGGCCTATCTCAGTTATTAAACGTTTACCAAGGTAAGTAAATTAATATGCGTTTTATTTTATGTAAAACGCTTCTATTAAGAGAACTGAATGAAAATTGAAACATAACGAAATATAAAATTGTATGAGATAGTAAGGATCTGAATGTTCTTATCTACTCGCACTTCACAGCTTAGTTAACTAACCCGTATTTAAATAGACGTTCACTCACTGACATCACAACTTGTTCACCACACACTGTAGTCATAAATTGTTGTTTGCACGCTGGTTGCTGCTGTGAGGCCTCGGGGTCTTCTATCTTGGGAATTTTCAACCCTGAGCTCCATCTCGAAACACTTGGCGCTGTTTGCTTCCGTTCTTCTGCCGTGGGAATATTGAACCCTGAAGCTTTGCTGCCTTGGGGTTATTCCCTTTTTAATATTGGGTTTACTAATATGTATGTACGCTCTGTTTATCAGAGTTTCGTTAGTGTAGTATTATATTTGTATATGTAATTTTTATTAGTAATTTTAGTTTTAGTTCAGTTATTTTCTTTTACTATGAGTGGAAACTGTCTTAGCTTCGTTAGTTCTAGTTCACGGACCTATTGTTACATAAAAATAAGCTTTTTGTTTCCCAAATAAATAAATAAATATATCAAATAAAACGCACAGTGTTGAATGTAATTTGCAGGTGAGTGACATGACCCCGACGAGTGCCCTCGTGAGCTGGAACTCGTCGCTGCCGGAAGGAGTGGCCGCGCCCGCCGCCGAGCTCACGTACGAACTGCTGCTCGGGGACCGCGGCCGGTACAAGGCCATCTACAGCGGGCCCTCTCTCTCATGTCGGTCAGTCTTCTATCACATCGCTCATTTTATTTATCTATACTTATTTTCATTGAATATCTAAAGTTGGAAAGAAAATCGATGAACACCTTTTTTTCTTACTATTTTATAACAAGTAGCGTCTCGCGGTTTCACCTGCGTGATTCCCGTTCCCGTGGGAATTCTGTGATAAAATATGGCCTATATGTTATTATGTAACAGACTATATCTATCTCTGTGCCAAATTTCATCCATATCCGTTCATTAGTTTTTGCGTGAAAGAGTGCGGTGTATGGTTGATTATTTTGGTTATTTCGTAAGTTGAAATAAATGTATGTATATGTGTGTAACAGTGTCCGCGACCTGAGGCCCGGGTGCGAGTACTCGGTGTGCCTGCAGATACGCGCGGCCGCACTGACGGGCGCGGCCAGCGAGGCGGCCACGTTCCGCGCGCCCGCCGCGCCGCCCGCCGCGCCCGGCGCGCCGCGCCTCGCCTCGCGCCTGCGCACCGCGCTCGTGCTGCGCTGGCCCGCCGCGCCCGACCACGGCGCGCGCGTCACGCACTACGTGCTCGAGGTGGACGCGGGCGACGGGCCGCGCGAGCTGGCGCGCCCGCGCTCGCGCCAGCACACCGCCGCCGACCTCAGGCCCCAGGCGCGCTACGCCTTCCGCGTGGCGGCCGTCAACGAGTGCGGACAGGGACCCTGGAGCGAGGAGACGGTCGCCTGGACGGCGGGCTCGCCGCCGCCCGCGCCCGCGCCGCCCGCGCTGCGCGCCGCCGCGCCCGACGCGCTCGAGCTCGGCTGGGAGGCGCGCGACGCCGAGGAGTACACGCTGCAGATGGACGACGCGGCAAGAGGACACGGCTTCCTGGCCGTGTACTCGGGGCCCGACGCGACCTACCGCTGCGCCGGCCTGCGCCGCGCCACCGACTACCGCTTCCGGCTGCGCTCCGAGACGGTCGACGGCCGGGGGCCCTGGTCCGCGGACGTGACGTACCGCACGGCGCCCGAGCGGCCCGCGCCGCCCGGCCGCCCCGCGCCCAAGGGCAAGATCCACTCGCGCGCCTTCCGCCTGCGCTGGGAGCCGCCCGCGGAGGACGGCGGCGAGCCCGTGCGCAGCTACACGCTGGAGCTGGACGCGGGCGAGGGCTGGGGCCGCGCCTACAGCGGGCCCGAGCGCGAGGCGCACTGCGACCGCCTGCGCCCCGGCACCGAGTACCGCGCGCGCGTCAAGTGCGCCACGCCCGCCGGCGAGAGCGAGTGGTCCGCGCCCGAGACGCTGGCCACGGAGCCCTGCGCGCCCGGCGCCTGCGGGCCGCCCGAGCCGTGCGCCGCGCCGCGCCCCGCCTCGCTGCGCGTGCGCTGGCGCGCGCCCGACTGCACGGGCGGCGCGCCGCTGCTGGAGTACCGGCTGGAGCTGGAGGACGCGCGCGGCGAGGTGCGCGCGCTGTCGGCGGGGCTGGCGCGGGAGTGCGCGCTGCGGGACCTGCGCCCGGGCCGCGTCTACCGCGTCTGGGTGACGGCGCTCAACTCGGTGGGCGCCGGGCCCGCCTCGCCGCCGCTCGCCTTCGCGACGCCCCCCGCGCCGCCCGACGCGCCCCCGCAGCCGGCCGCGCGCCCCGAGGGGCCCCGCGCCGCGCTCCTCGAGTGGGACCCGCCCGCGGACAACGGCGCGCCCGTGCTCGACTACCGGCTCGAGATGAGCCAGCGCGTGGACGAGGCCTTCGCGGAGGTGTACCGCGGGCCCGCGGCGCGCTGCCGCGTCGGGCCGCTGGTGCCCTTCTCGCCGTACTTCTTCCGCGTGAGCGCGCGCAACGCGGCCGGGCGCGGGCCCTGGTCCGCGCTCGGGGACCTGCTGACCCCGCGCGCGCCGCCGGCCGCGCCCGCCGACCTGCGCCACGAGGCCGCCGCCGACTCGCTGCGGCTCGCGTGGCGCGCGCCCGCCGCGCACGGCGCCGAGGTGCTGCGCTACCGGCTCATGGTGGACGAGCGCGCGCTCGAGACGGAGGACGCGGTGCCGGAGCGGCTCGTCGAGGACCTGCAGCCGGACACCGCGTACCGCGTGCGCGTGGCGGCGCTCAGCGAGCTCGGGCTCGGCGAGTGGTCGGAGGAGCTGCGCGCGGCCACGCGGCCGCCGCCGCCCGCGCCGCCGCGCCTGCGGGCCGCCGCGCCCGCGCACAACCAGCTGCGGCTCGAGTGGGAGCCGGCCGGCGCGGAGGGCGCCGCCTACTGCGTGGAGATGCGGTGCGGCGAGGCGCGCGAGTTCCGCCCCGTGTACCGCGGCTCGGCGCGCTCCTGCAAGGCCAAGAAGCTGCGCGAGGACACCGAGTACTGGTTCCGCATCCGCGCGAGCGACGAGCGCGGCGGGCGCGGGCCCTGGTCGGCGCCGCTCGCGGCCCGCACCGCGCCCGCGCCGCCGCCCGCGCCGCGCACGCCCACGCTCTCGCAGCCCGTCTCGCGGCGCGCCTCCGTCGCCTGGGAGACCGTCGACGACGCCGAGTACGTGCTGCAGTGCGCCAAAGCCAAGGACCCCGTCTTCAAAGAGGTGAGGCTCGGTCGCGGGCGCGCGGCGCTCCTCGGGCCGGCGGGTGGAGCGCGTGGAGTACAGAGAGCGGTGTGGTTGGTTGCAGGTGTACAGCGGGCGCGGGTCGTCGTTCGAGCTGGAGGCGCTGGAGGCGGGCGCGGAGTACCTGGTGCGCGTGTGCTGCGTGCGCGGCGGCGCGGCGGGCGCGTGGTCGGGCGCGGCGCGGCTGGCGGTGCCGGCGGCGGGGGCTCGCGCGCCGCGCCGGGCTCCGCGCGCCGCCCCCCCGCTGCAGCCCCGCCAGCTGGCGCTGCTCGTGGCCGTGGCCTTCCTGCTGCTGGCGGTGCTGATGGCCGTGCTGCTGGAGCGCGTCTTCGTGGAGCCGCAGCCCTGACGCGCGCTGGCGGCGGCGCCCCCGCGCGCGCTCGCCCGCATCTGACCGCATCTGACTGCATCTGACCGCATCTGACCGCGGCCCCGCCTCGAGAGAGAGTGGAAGCTTTGCGATATGCGTTTCTTGTATTTTACATTTTCATAACTTTCGTAATCTAGTCTCCGCTTGTAATTTGTTATTTCACCGTTTGGAGGAAACTGTGGTATATTTTATTTATACATATATTGAAATGGAATATCGAAATAGAATATTATGTGTTGAAAATTCGTACTTCCAGTATATTTTAGTAATGTCCTATTTGTACCTATTGTGGTTGATATTTTTATAAAGTAATCGGTTTGTTGCAAATTTTTATCTCTTTTATCAGGTTAATAGTAATATTTAGCAAACGAGGTGCTCTAAGATGTAAAGTTTAGTTGCGAGGGCATGTGCCCTCCGCTCCCACGATCCAGTGTACGCTGTGATGTATATTCCTTATGCAAATGAGACTGATTTTACAAGTGAAGCTTTGTTTATACAATGAGTGAACAGCTTGTGTGGTCGTCCTTTGGTTGCTGTGCACTAGCGCCGCGCCGCGACGCCGCCCGTACGTCCGGAGACGGCGCTGTTGTCTGAAGGAACGCGCTGCTCTACTCCGGAACGATCTTGTTTTAAATATTTCCATAACTTTGTTATATAACCATACATGCATAACATAGAACATGACTTTATCGATGACATTATTGTAACGTATTAGAGTAATTTGTTTGTTAATTAGAGATTACGTATATTTGAGATTGTTACCACCCGGTGTAAGGTAAATTCTTTATTATTTATTGTTGCTAAATGTAACTTAAATATTCGAAGTTTATTACAAGAAATATTAGCCAAATTGTTATCTGGTATCTATGAATATAATTATACGAATTTCTTTTTAGGTAAAAATGAATTTAGTTATTCATATACAATATTGTTAGATTAATGTGTGTACGGGGTATTATTATACATTTAATGTCGATGTTTCTTAGTATCAATTATTATACATACGTACGATTTAGTGTTGTTTCGTGGAAGTTTAAAATGTCATACCTACATGAATAGATCGTTAGCTATAATGAGATGTTAGACGAGTCGCCCGCAGTCGGGTGGTCACTGGACGTTACTGCGGTTGAGGTTACGTCATGTAATATGCATAAACTATCTCGTAGGTAAATATATGATATTTACTCCTGTGATTAGCTTTTCATTTCTTTAAATGTTTTTTAAATCTTATTTTTTTAATCTTTGTCATGAACATTCCTAGGGTAATTTATGTTTTTTGTCTTAGATATGTATTAGTAGCAAATCACTTGTGCCTGTTTCCGCAAGGCATAAAGGTGAGCGCAGCTTACCGTGTTATATTTGAGCTATTTAATTATTCCAAAATGTATTATAATAATGATGATGTGCAATTAACAATTTATTTATTTTTTATTGCTTGATTAAATATTTATTTTTAGAAATAATATCTGATGATAGTGTCAAGGAGGACTCATGTTCCTAAGTGTGTCCACACCGTGTCCTGTACAACACTACGAGCAAGCTAAATAGTGTATCGCGGTCAAGCATTCCAAGTAAATTCCACTTGTAAATAGGCCTAATGAAGTACGACGTTGTGAATCTTGCATCGTACGTCTTGCTTTCTAGTAGGAACCGAATGTAAATATGTAATCTGATTTCACGAGCTTCGTGCGCCGGCATGTTTAGATACTGAACATAATGCCAATTCATTAGGTATATTATACATATTACTGTTTGATTAAATGTTTAGGATAAAGAGTTATGTTTAACGGGGATAACATCTCATATTGTATTTGTGTTTGAATAAGTACGTATAACGAAATGTATATGTTTATAATATAATATTTGATGATGTTATTATGTATACAATTTATTAAACATGAATATAACAATAAAACTATATTTTGTGTAAATGGAATGTTTAATTTTCTTAATATGACAAGTCAAATCTTAAGAAATATACCATCTATGTCTAGCTATATATAATTGAAACACACTTTAAACCATACTACTTAATTAAATATAAAACTTTAGTGAGTTTTGGTTCTTAAAGACTAGAAAACTTTTGTACTATGAGTATTACCTATGATGAGAACCAAACTATGATATTAAGTTGGGGGATAAAGTTGGCACGACTTAACGTTTTCGCTGTAGACCTCGGAGTAGTTCGTAAGATACGTCCTCTCGAGGGTCGATATGTGGTCCATGCAGCCTCTGAATCTGTGAGGGAACATCTTACTGCCAGTTCCGCTCTCTTCTGATGTGCCTCCTGAAAAGTCATGGAAATTAAAATTGGTTCCGATACGATACTACAAACAAACCATAATTTATCTACTTGTATTGTAGCCAAATTTGATGTACAATATATCCACACTAAAAATCTATTTCACATGATTGACATTCAGTTTCATACAATTATTATTTTATTTTAATTGATCAACACTGGACAAGGAATGTTAGTTGTACACAAAAATAGGCTACAAAAAAACATCGAATTTGGCTGGACCAGCCAAATTCGATGTTTTTTTGTAGCCTATGCCTAAAATTTACTTTTTACCATGTATTTTTGTGTACAACTAACATTATTGGTTATTACCTTCGTTATTGACTCACCAATGTATAGATTGAGTTGGTCATAAAGCGAGTCGCGCAGGCCGGCTTCCTCTGCATACGCCACGGCCCCATCCACCAGCAGGCTGATGTTCCGCCGCACCCTGAGAGCCAGCGCGTGCCACTCCCCGTCCGCCAAGAACCCGGCGGCGGGGAGTGTCCGGGATACAACCCTGGAGGGATCCAGGGTCGCCGTGCGGTTGCCTGGGAGAGACCACACGACTCGTAATAGTCCGTTTTCTAACCCAACTCCGATGTAGTCTGCATCCTGTAGTACAGTAAATCAATATCTTTATTTCTTTAGGCTTACAAAATAAGCACTTAGGCAAGTCAAATTTAAACTACACGAAACGATTCAAAAGGTCTAACTAGCTGATTCTTGATAGCCATTTTGTAGATTTACAGCTTTTATTATTGTAGCTGATATTTTGAGGCACTCTATTTTTGATTATCTATACTATGTACTCTATAAGAAGACAGGGCGCTATGGCGCTCATTAGAGGAGGCATATGTCCAGCAGTGGACTAATATAGGTTGTTGATGATGATGATATCTCTATGCTTTATATTGCTTTAAAAAAACTGCAAAATTAAGGTCAATGCTAGGGCTAATTAAAAACCACCGATAAAATAGGAAGTTGACAGGTTACCGCAAACAAAGAAAATGTTTTTAACTGAAATGACCGAAAGATCATGAAGTTATTGTGTGTCTTATCTACCTACTACCAATATATTTACCTTTACATGCAAAATACTATGATATCAGTAGGTAATGATCATCAGTAAAATAAGTAATAGTTACGTACCATATCTGCCCACAGCAGTAGTGCATCTGGCATAGCGGTGGTAAAGTTGAGAGCTATGTAAGAAGGGAACCCAGAGGTAGCTCGCTGTTTGCCCGCCAGTAGGTCCGTTTTGCGCGGCTTTGAGAGCGAAATCAGGGAGTTGCCTTGGAATTGCGGGATCGTTATGTTGATATCTGAAAAACAACGATAAATGTTCAGTTTTATCTTTGAAACATGAAGAAGAAGCCTTCACTCAAACCTACATCCGGTTCGAAGGACCAACTCTGATAAGTAGTTACCTACTTATGTTTTGTAAGACTACCTACACGAGGAAATGTATCTATAATATATATTCGTCGGAAATAGAGGGAAAACAGGATCATCTTCATAAAACTGGATCAACGAGGAGCAATGTGGTTTTGTCAGGCAAGCACTCAAGGGGTTACTCGCTGCGCCAAACTTGACTGGGCCAATGCACTGCACGAGCGTATGCAATAACAAAGCGTTGCTACGATAAATAATGCGATTCCGATCAGAATAATTTTTGGAAAATCCCAGAGATGTTCACTGTCACGATGAAACCAAATTACAGAATAGGATAATCAGAGAACAGGTAGGTATAAATAACACGCGACCAAATTAGGTAATTCCTGTTGTCCTTGAATCACAGCTTCTATCGACTGGCCGCCGATAACGCAAAGAGATGGAATACATAATCAAAAAATTACCTATCATTCGGAACGTAGTAATGCAGCTATCATTACTGTTGGTTGACTATGAAATTCATAGTAGGTAGGTACTTACATACTTAGGTTCGCTTAGGTATGTAAGTATCTAACTCTGTACGAAGCTGTGACTGCCACAGCGAATAAGCAATTCAGCAATTTTATGTTTTTATATCAATAAACTCAGTCTGCATACAACCTCCGTGTCGTTCGGTCATTTAACTCCCATCCTAATATCAGTATCAACCCCTATCAAAATATAATTGTACAGCGTAGCGTTAGGCCCGTACATTTGGTCCTTCGAGTCTCCGTAGGCGGGATCATTTTCGCGAATCAGTGTGTTTGTGATTCACCTATGGACTGCAGTTATCAAGGGCACGCATAGGTTCCGGCATAGCAACGGCCGGGATCGAGCGTTATCAATATCAACTATCCTTGTGGGCGCCGCCCGCCCAGAGGATAAGCAGCATCATCATCATCACTATCAACGGGCCAGAGCTACGGCCGGGACCAAGTTTATCAATATCATCTATCCTTGTGGGCGCCGCCCGCCCAGAGGATAAGCAGTCATCATCATCATTATCAACGGGGCAGAGCAATCAAGTAAGATCTTTCCATTATTAACTTTGACGGCATTATTTATTTGAATGCAACATGTCAAATTTGGAAGAGCTTTTATCAAGGCAAAAACAAATATCAGAGGGCATTAACACACTTTATCAAAATTTTAAAAAGGATGGGCCAGACCGAAAAACTACCGATTATATCAAAAGACGCGTAGACACATTAGATTCTTATTGGAAGGAGTATCAATCAAATCATAATCAACTTATGCAGTCTCATGATAAAAGCGATGAATATTTCGTTAGCAACCATTATCAGCAACTAAAGGAGTTTTATTCGCAAGCACGAGAAAAAATCATTTTATCACCAACAACGTCGTCCGTGCTGAGGCCAGGAACCCCTTTAGGGGGTAAATCAGCAACGGGGCCTGACTTTTCGGATAGAGGAGCCAATAGCAGGCTAGACGATATGATCAAAAGGCAACTGATGAACTTCAAAGCTTTCGCTAGAACCGCATCCAATATCAATGTGGAAAATATCAACGAAAAGTGGGAAATTGAAGATAATTTAAAGAATTTGCTTTATAGGTGGTCGGTCATCGACAATTATCATTGGGAAGTCGATGCAGAATTAAACGGTAGCGATCTAAAGTATGAAGCAACGTTTTTAGAGCATGAGACGACTTTTAATAACATTAAAAAGGCGCTAAATACTAAACTATGGTCAATGGCTCACCGAGAGAAGACAACTCCACAAATGGAAGTTCCGAATTTCAATGGAAACTATAATCAATGGGTTAGTTTCAAAGATTTGTTTTCTGAAGCGATTCACAACAATAATTTCTTATCAAAGGCTCAAAAAATGCAGTTCTTAAAATCAAAGGTTAAGGGCGAAGCCGAACGCTTAATTCAGCATTTAAGTATCAGTTCTGACAATTATGATGTTTGTTGGGACATCCTACAGCACAGGTACGATAATAAAAAGATGTTATTCTCATCACACGTCAACATCATGATGAATCTGCCTGTGGTACAACAAGCATCCATCAAGCATATCAAGCGCATTCACGACACAACCCTGGAGTCTCTGAACGCTATCAAAAATCTAGGAGTGGACACAACTTCGTGGGATCCGCTTATCGTCCATATTTTATGTCAAAAATTGGACAGCGACACGCATGATGACTATGTGAGATCAGTAAAGGAACCTAGAGCGCTTCCTATATTATCAGAGTTTCTTACTTTCTTGGAGAATAAGTTTACGAGCATGGAATCCAGCAAGAGAAAGCAAGAAAATACTCATCAATCAAACAATCACAAGGAGCAACAGTCATCATCCAAGTCGTCATCATCATCATCGTACCATCATAAAAAATCAACGGATTCTAAGCAAGCATACCAAGCTAACAAAGGTACGTCGAGTTCCCATAACAAGCCTTCTACGTCGAAAACGAAGTGTTATATATGTAAGGGCGACCATCTAATATTTCACTGCAAAGAGTTCCTGGAAATGTCGCCCGCCAACAAGAAACAATGTATGGCTAAGTTATCAATATGCCATAACTGCCTTTATGACCACTACGGTAAAGCTTGTATTTCGCCAAAGCGTTGCCGAGAATGTAACGAGTGTCATAATACACTCTTACACAGCATGTATCAAGTTGAAGCTACAGGGAATGAAACTAAATCACGTACTGATCAGCACAAATCAACTACTCACGTAGGCCAGCAGGGTACTATACAGGAGGTTTTATTATCAACAGCAATGATCAAGGTACAAAAGGTAGATGGTACTTATCAAGACATGAGAGTTCTGATTGATGGCGGATCGCAAGTATCACTGATTACGGAAAATGCCGCACAGCAATTGGGACTTCCTCGCCGTAGATGTAGAGGGACTATCAGTGGAATCGGAGCAAAGGATAACAGTTGTAAGGGAGTTATCAATATCAATTGCACATCAATGAGCAAACAATACGACTTCAATCTAGATGTTTACATCATGAACAGTCCAACAAAGCATCTCCCGTCGCACACCTTTCCTAAGCCATCTGTGGACTACTTGGCCCACATCGACCTAGCCGACCCGGACTTCAATGTCAGTCGTCCGATTGACATCCTGCTGGGGGCAGACATATACCCGAGAATCATTTTGGAAGGTATCTGTAGGTCAGATAAATCATCATTAATAGCACAGCAGACCCACCTGGGGTGGATTTTATGCGGGAGTACCAAGTCTTTACAATGTAATGTCACCCAATTCAACATCGACGAAATACAGCAATTTTGGGAATTAGAAGACATCAGCGAAGAGTCGCAACACTCATCAGAAGACCTGGAATGCATCAAATCATATCAAGAAACTACAACGCGAGATGAAAGCGGAAGGTATCAAGTCAGACTTCCCCTCGTAGAGAATTTCGCAAAAGAGCTGGGACATTCGAAGTCGAAGGCCGTAGCTCAATTCGTTCAGCTTGAAAAGAAATTATCAAAAAGTCAAAAAATTTCAAATGAATACAAATCATTTATAAATGAATATCAAGCATTAGGTCACATGCAATTATCAGAACCGTCGTGTAATCAAACACCGGAATGTTACCTACCACACCACTGTGTGCTACGTGACGATTCAACGACTTCATCGTTACGGGTCGTTTTTAACGCGTCGGCTAAAACTTCAAGCGGGAAAAGTTTGAATGATGTAATGAAAAAGGGTCCGAATTTACAACAAGATCTTCAAACTATTATTCTGAAATGGAGGCAGTATAGATACGCGTATTGTGCCGACATTGAGAAAATGTTTAGGCAGATATGGGTACATCCAGATGACAGGAAATTACAGCTTTTGGTATGGAGAGATGAATGCACAGAAGAACTACGTACTTACGAATGTACTACTGTAACATATGGAGAAAAGGCTGCCCCATTCCTCAGCATGATGACACTAAGACAATTATCAAGTGACGAACGCGAAAGGTTCCCAGAAGCAGCCAAGGTCGTAGAAAATTCATTTTATATGGATGACCTTGTTCATGGATGTCACTCTATCAAAACAGCAAAGCAGCTACAACAAGATCTAATCGCTTTATTAAAGCTTGCTGGCTTTAATTTAAGAAAATGGTCTTCAAATGATTCCAGACTACTTCAAGATCATGAAAATCAAAGTGATATAAAAAACTTCAAGCAATTAGAAGCAACGAAAACCTTGGGATTGCGATGGGATTCAAAACAAGACGAATTTACACTTTCATCAAAAATCGAATCATCCCAAGACAAGGTCACAAAAAGGTCAATCCTTTCTGATGTAGCAAAGGTGTTCGATCCTCTCGGTTGGATAGCACCAATCACAACAAAACTGAAGATTTTGTTTCAAGATGTCTGGAAATCAAAAATCGAATGGGACGACGAAGTTCCAGAAAATATCAAAAATCAGTGGTTATCAATGAAATCTGATTTAAAAAATATCAATGAATTTAAAATACCGAGATGGTTAAATATCAAAGAATCAAGCCTAATCGAATTACATGGCTTTTGTGATTCATCTATGAAAGCTTACGCGGCAGTCGTTTACTGCAAAATCAATCAAAATGAATCAAAAATAACTTTAGTGGCAGCTAAGACGAGGCTTGTTCCAGTAAACAAAGAGGTTTCATTGCCTCGCAAAGAGCTATGCGGCGCACTGTTATTATCCAACCTGATGAACAAGGTCAAGGACAGTCTTGTTGGATATGATATCAAAATACACGGATGGTGTGATTCCACAGCTGTCTTGGGCTGGCTACAAGGAGACCCAGGCCGATGGAAAACGTTCGTGTCTAATAGAGTGATCAAAATAACAGCGATAATGCCATCTGAATGTTGGCGATACGTTAAATCCAGCTGAATCCAGCTGACAGTGCCAGTAGAGGCTTATCAGTGTCACAGTTGAGCAATGATAACTTATGGTGGCAAGGACCTTCGTGGTTATCTAGTTACGCATCTGAAACGGCACAGACACTCGAAAATCAAACAAAATTCGTAACAAATGAAGAATTAAAGCATCAAAAACAAGCCCACGTTACTGTGAAGCAAGAAAGCATTATCAGCGCTTTACTGAGCAAACATAGCTCATTATCAAAAATATCGCGCATTTTAGCATACGTATACCGCTTTATATCAATGAAAAAACACAGAGGTTTCCTATCATTAGAGGAAATAAAATCAGCTAAGATGATGATTATCAAGCATGAACAAGAAGAGCAATTTGCTGAAGAAATAAGCTGCCTGAAGAAAAATGGCGTGATTCAAGTTAAAACCAAAATACCAAATTTGAATCCATGGTTAGATGGCCACGGCATTCTTCGAGTGGGCGGAAGGCTAAAACAAGCACATCTGAGCCATGATATTCAGCATCCAATAATTTTACAGAACAAAGGCCGCCTCACAGAATTGATCATTGACGATGCTCATCGGACTATGTTGCATGGAGGAGCGCGGCTGACTTTAAGCTTTATCAGACAAAAATATTGGATACTGGGCGGCAACAGAGCAACCAAAGGAAGGTTGCGTAAGTGCGTCAAATGTGCTAAACAAAATCCAAAACTGGGTGAACAAATCATGTCTGACCTCCCAGAGGCTAGAAGCAATCCATCAAAATGTTTTACTCATACAGGAGTAGATTTTTCTGGATTTATCAACATAAGGTCCAGTAAAGGTCGTGGTATCAGAAGTACAAAGGGGTATGTGGCTGTCTTTGTGTGTATGGCCTCAAAGGCAGTTCACCTTGAGTTGGTCTCTGACTTGAGTACGTCCTCCTTTATATCAGCGCTAAGGAGGATGGCGGCAAGAAAAGGTACACCAAGCCATATGTATAGCGACAATGGCGGTAACTTTATCGGAGCTAACAGAGTACTACAGCAAGAATATCTAGAAATACTGAAAACGATACAGAGTGGCGAAGTACAATCTGAAATGTTAAACACGGAAATCAAATGGCACTTCAATGCACCTCTATGGCCAACAGCGGGAGGGCTATGGGAGGCCGCCGTGAAGAGTTTTAAATATCACCTCAAAAGGGTAGTAGGAGAGCAAATTTTAACCTACGAAGAGATGAGCACTGTTCTCGCCCAAATTGAAGCATGTCTAAACTCTCGTCCACTGTGCCCTATATCAGAAGATCCCGACGAGATGGACTTCTTGACTCCAGCTCACTTCATCACCGGGGGACCGAACCTGACTCTGTTTGAAACGGAAAAGGATCACAGAACTCGATGGCAGTTAATACAAAAGATTGTCAAAGACCTGTGGGACAGATGGCGAAAGGAATATCTGACCCAATTATCATCAAGAAGCAAATGGAAGCAAGATAAGAAAAACGTACGTCTGAACGACGTTGTCATCATCCATGATGATAACTTGCCGCCGGGAAAATGGCTGATGGGAAGGGTCATTCAACTACATCCAGGGCCTGACTCTAAAGTTAGAGTTGTATCATTGAAAACAAAGAACTCTATACTGAAACGCCCAGTGACAAAAATATCAATTTTACCGGTTCATGAAATCGATAATCCTGAAGATCAGAAGCCAAAAATATCAACATCAAAGCCTCGTATCAAACTATCAACATTATTTGCTTCGATATTCCTATTTTTGAACATATTATCAATTGCCCAAGGTGCGCTGAACGTAACAAAATTCAGAGAAAATCAGCATCTGTATTTTGACAAATTATCAAACATGAAAATCATTCACGATGAATGGAAACTTGTCGTATACTTTAAAACTCAACCTTACTGGGAAGGAATTACGGCTCTCAACAAATCAACAATCACATTAGATCGGCTGTGCAAAACAATGGAAGATAAAAGCTATTGTAATACAATGTTATTACAATTACGGCACGAGCTTAATGAATTGGACTATAATAATCAACTGTTGCTAAATCAACAAAAAGGCTCAAACATGCGCCGGCGCCGCGGTCTCATCGACGGGGTAGGCTACCTGGCTAACTCGCTATTCGGAGTATTGGACAGTAGATTCGCCGAACAGTACCTGAAAGACATCAATCAGTTAAAAGAAAATCAAAATCATATATCAACTCTATCAAAAAATCAAACATCAATTATAGAAGCGGAATTCAATGTACTCAAACGACTTGAAAATACGACGACGCAGCAGTATAAAATCATTCATCAAAAACTTATCGAATCAGAGAAAAGGGTTGGTTTGGTGAAAACTGAACTACAAGTATCAAATGAGTTCAACATAGGTGCCATCATAGCAAGCAATCTACTACAAAACATAAAAAACTTACAAAGTTATATGTTAAATACTATCGCGGACACGTATCATGGACGATTTAACCCGTACCTTATCACATCTAAACAACTGCAGGATCAGCTGAGTATTATTTCGAGTCATGTACCAAGTGAATTATCGCTACCTATAGAAAACATACATACCGACATAGCGAAGGTATTCAAACTTATCAAAACAAAGGCAAGAATGATTACCGAATACCTAATATTCGAGCTAAGAATCCCTCTTATCACTAGGGATACTTTCGAGATATTCAAGATCATTCCGATCCCTGAGCAAAAGCGAGACAACATGATAAGCATATCACCTATATCAAATTACTTAGCAATCAACTTGAAGAAAGACATGTACATTTCTATGTCCTACAGCGGCATTAGATCATGCTTATTATCAGATGCGAATTTATATTTATGTCATATCAGTAAGCCTATGAATAAGATGTCCAATAATATGAATTTCTGTCAGACGAGAGAAGCCGCGTGCGAAACTACTATCAAAACGTGCAAGAATATGTGGCAGGAAAGTAATTCCCTGAACAACTACATTTATTTTTGCTGCAATCAATGTCAAGTACGTTCTATGTGTGGAGATCAAGTTGCAGTACATCACCTGACTCGCGCCGGAATTATAAGTATAGATAATGGTTGCATAATCAAAACGAACGCTATGGAAATAATCGCTCACGATTCCCTATCGAGCGAAATGTATATCAGATCAAATATGTATGCCCCTATCATTGCCCCTATAAATCATATTATCAATGTATCAATACCAAGAGAGGTACTAATGGAACTGCCGGAGACGAAAGCTAATCAGAAAGAGCTTGAAGACTTAGAGGAGAAAATCAAGGACGTAAAGGAGAACGAATCAATATCAACCAGCATATCATATCATGATATCCACCACTATGCGGTAATCTACGGGTGCATCGGGCTGGGTGTCTTCGGAGTCCTCGTGTACTGGGGGCGCCGCCGCGGGCGCGGCTCCTGGTGCCCGCGCGCCGGACAGCGCGCGCGCCGCGCCCGCGCCCGCGCCGCGCCCCGCTCCTGGCGTCGCTCGACCAAGTGCTAGTGATAGTGTTGTGTATCAATGTATCAATGAAAGTGTGAGTGCGCGCGTAAATAAGGCAACGTCGCCTATAGTTTCGCGTTTAGATTTTTAATCGACATAAGTGACTATCAAATTATGTACTTTTGTTTGTTTATCATTTTTTATAATGAGTAAAATGTTTTATAAGTATAGCATAAGCTTGAAATGTTTAATAAGCAATCATCATTAACTTTAGCATTATATCATTTTGTATCAATCATTTAGTATCAATGTAATCTTTGAAGGTAGGTACTTAAAGTATTCTTTCTGCGGGGAACATGTACGAGTCCGCACATTATGTACCTATACCTACCTAGATACTTACATACTTAGGTTCGCTTAGGTATGTAAGTATCTAACTCTGTACGAAGCTGTGACTGCCACAGCGAATAAGCAATTCAGCAATTTTATGTTTTTATATCAATAAACTCAGTCTGCATACAACCTCCGTGTCGTTCGGTCATTTAACTCCCATCCTAATATCAGTATCAACCCCTATCAAAATATAATTGTAAATATCAAAATAATACCTATCACAACAAAGGCTCGCAAGTAGGTAGGCCTATAAGTGCAGCGATCTGCGACATAATATTTATTTTCATACTTAAAGCACTACAACACTATAGGTCGCGTCACGTAAAAAGAGCGCTGGAAGAAAGTGGAAGGGGTATGTTCGCGCATGGGTACACTCGCGTTCGATAGTACTATGCCAATTTGCTGTGCCTATTTTTAACTAATATTACACTCGCGGCTTGGTGTTGGTTATTAGAAAATAATATTAGATAAAATTAAAAACAAGTTCTATTCAGTTTAGAATGTTTAATCTAATTACAAAAAAATAATGTAATGTAGCAACTCCATCCATTAAGTCGTCTTGGGTGACGTGAAAACCAGATGAGGACGCGGGATTGATACTGGAGGTGGCTATTTCATCATCGTCGCTGTCGTCACTTGAGCTTTCATCATTATTTGAGTCAGAATCATCATCCCTTACACGAATAATAAATGTTTCTGTAATCATATCTACCAAATGATCGCTTTTACAGTAATCGGTCTCTACCTCTATTTCCTTTAACTTTGTGCATAATTTCCAAAAACCATTAAAATGTAAAACCATTTCGTAAACTTTTGTGCGCGATGGTATTTTGACAAGAAATGTGACGTGTGACAGCAAATGTCAACTGACGAACCAATAGCGCACCGGCAAGCATGCGGCGCATGACCCTTCCACCCCGCGCCCCACCGCCTACCTCCAAATAGACCCATAAATCGCCTTCTGCGCAGCTTTACCGCCAGCGTTCTTCTTACATGACGCGAACTATACCTACTTAAATAAATAGAAAATCTAATTATGTTTATGATAAAATATGTAGGTACCTAAGTAGGTAGGTATCCAATATGCAATATAAGGCTCTCTTTTCCATACCAAATAAATATACATAAGTCAAGGAAGTATTATTGCTAGCGTATGTCAACTCACTGACCTAGGTATATATAATTTAAATACCTAGGTATTAGGTATCTTAATCTTAAAACGATTTATTTTCAGCTAACTCTTTATAGATAGGGAGTAAGAGTAAATAAATTTTACAAACGCTATCACATGAGGCTTAAAAGGTACCATAATGTAAAAGAAGTTCTTACTCTGTTCGCAATAGTGTCCTGCGTAGCCCGAGGCACAAACACAGACGCCCCCGCGGCACCGGCCGCGCGGGGCCGCGCAGAGCGGCGGCGCGCAGGCGGCGCGGCGGCAGCGGCCCCCCGCCCCCGCGGCCCCCGGGGCCCCACAGGAGCACCTCGCCCTCCCCCCCTCCACGCTGCAGGAGCCCCCGCCGCAGGTCTCGGCCCCGCACGCTGTCCCGTCACAGTCTTCCACGTTCCGACCCTCTGCAAATTTGGCTACAATCACTAGTCTATTTGAATGAAGTTAGCTCAATGGTTTCAATTGTAAATACTAGTTGTAATTTTTCTATTCCTTGCTTGTAATTTTCGTTGTTAATTAATGTTCATTGAAATTGTTTATTGAATCATTTGAATGTTTATTAATATTTGTTTGTATCTACTTTATTAATAAAATATGAATATTTGAATTTCTTTCTAGTCGAATTTCGGCTACAGCGGCATTGTTCTGTTTTGGTAAGAGACTTCGTTATTTACTGTTTTTTTGTAGGTCAGCTGTAGGCTGTAGGTCAGTTGAATCAGCTGGTGCCCGCGACTTCGTCTGCGCAGGATTACTATTTTGAGTAGGTAATGAAACAATAAAAATATCTGAGTGCAAAAAGTAAATTTTGTGACCAATAATCCTAGATCGCACAAACGCTGGTCTCAACAACATCTGGCCTTTATACAACTATCCGACATCAACTGTCGGTCGAAAGACCCCGGGCATGTGGGCCAGTTGAGCCGACCCGGTACAGGGATGAACGTCTGTAACCATTTGAGGCAATACCACCTTTAACCCCCAAAAGTGGTACCTACTGGAAACTTGAATGTATAATTCCCTACCTCGGATGTTATTTTTTTCCAGAACTATTAAGACGTTGTCAACGTGTAGATTCCTAATGCAGCCCGTGTAAGACTCCGGCGGCCCTGACATCGCGTCGAAAGGAAGCGAAGACAAATCCTTTGCCCCTCCTGAAATACAGAAATACTTATAAAAACATTCTGAGTCGCTATGGATAATGCAAAAGTAGTAGCCACTATTTCCTACTCGTATCATCAATGATTACCAAAGTTATCGACATAGCTCAAAGAATTAGCAATATGAAGTGGCAGTGGGCCGGCCATATCCGATAACCGTTGGGTGGGGTAAATGTGTTCTTAAGTCGAGATCGCGTCTTGGTAAACGTAGTGTAGGAGCTTAACATAGGCCTCTTCTAATAAGCGCTAGCACCCTGTCTTCAGCTTGCCGCATCCAGCTTCTGCCAGCAGTCGTTCGCAGATCGTCATCCCACCTGGCCTGAGGGCGTCATACACTACATTTGCCGGGTCGTCTCCACCCAAGAACAAGTTTACCCTGGTTCTTCACAAGATATGGCCGGCCTACTGCAACTGTAGTTTCCATGTCTCGGCTCTAGGTCATTACGGGACGCAATGATTTCATAGCATTTCTAGAAGATCGAACTACTTTACCAAACGCTGTCCAGCCCAGCTGAAGCCTCCTCCTGACCTTTTTTACTTATAGATCGTCACAATTTATTTATTTATTTATTACAATGGACCGGAAAGGACTTTTACCAGGTGACCAGACCACATCGAAATCTTTTGGACGCTTTACATACAAAATTGATTCATGAAGGTAGGGTTCAGTTCTGAGCGAATTGGTAATAATAATAAATAATCATCATCTAGCCCCAAGCTAAGCAGAGCTTGTGTTATGGGTACTAATGACTGATAATACTTAATACAATACATAACATAGATAGACATTCTTTATTAAACAGAGTTATTAAAGCCGCCACACACTGTAGCCGTGGCCGGGGAGGCTTAAGAATACCGGAGGCGAAGACGTGCGGGTGTATCCTATGGTACCGCGCCGCCGCTACCGCCTCCGGTGTATGTGTAGTCTTAGGATTCAATAGGATACAACTCGCACTCCTTGGCCTCCGGCCCGACCACGGCTTGTGTTGTAAGTATAGTTATAATAATGTGGTCACCGAGGATGATGGTAGCGTTGGTGGCGGTGTGCGGGTAGGCGTGCGCCAGCATGGGCTCGGTGCTGAGCGCGCGGTCGAGCCGCACGTAGAGCCGGCTGCCGTAGCGGCCGGCCTGCACGCGGTGCCACTGCCCCAGCGAGACCACCGCTCCGCTGCGCACCAGCGACGTCACTCCCGACAGACGGTCTGCAAGGTACAACAACTATTCATTATACTCACTAGCCTGAAAGCGTAACTTATATTATAGATTCCAAAGTTTGTCTGGATGGATGTTTGCTCCTCTTTCACGCAAAAACAGACTACGACGGGCTGAAATAGAAATAGTTATAGCCCTGGAATAACGCATAGGCTACTTTGCATCTCATAAATCAGTTCCCATGGGATAGAAATAGCTGCAGACGGTTGCAAACAGTCGTAGCTCAATTGATCCATGTCAATACAGTCACCGCGTCCCCAAGACGCTGGCTGCATTACCACGCTTTATGGCGAGGCTGATGCGCTGAGCCAGATACTCACCAGGTCTCCCGGAGAGCCTCGATACCCCACGGACCTAGGGTCTCGACTCCAAGGGGAGTAAATGCGTACTGTAAATTGTCTGAATGAATAATAAATATAGGCACCTGTCCAGCGGTACTCGAGCAGGCCTCCCTGCAGAGACAGGGCGGTGTGGAAGTGCGGCGTCTGCGCGAAGAGAAGCAGACCGCGCGCGCCGGCCGGCCGGAGCTCCGCCTGCAGCGCCAGGCTCACGGAGGACACGGCGCGCGGCTGCAGGGCGACGTACGACCGAGAGCCGGGCAGGAGGACGTCCGTCGGATACAACTCTGCAAGTACAAATACTACATCACAATCAGAATGTCTAGCCGGAGCTCCGCCTGCAGCGCCAGGCTCACGGAGGACACGGCGCGGGGCTGCAGCGCGACGTACGACCGAGAGCCGGGCAGGAGGACGTCCGTCGGATACAACTCTGCAAGTACAAATACTACATCACAATCAGAATGTCTAGCCGGAGCTCCGCCTGCAGCGCCAGGCTCACGGAGGACACGGCGCGGGGCTGCAGCGCGACGTACGACCGAGAGCCGGGCAGGAGGACGTCCGTCGGATACAACTCTGCAAGTACAAATACTACATCACAATCAGAATGTCTAGCCGGAGCTCCGCCTGCAGCGCCAGGCTCACGGAGGACACGGCGCGCGGCTGCAGCGCGACGTACGACCGAGAGCCGGGCAGGAGGACGTCCGTCGGATACAACTCTGCAAGTACAAATACTACATCACAATCAGAATGTCTAGCCGGAGCTCCGCCTGCAGCGCCAGGCTCACGGAGGACACGGCGCGCGGCTGCAGCGCGACGTACGACCGAGAGCCGGGCAGGAGGACGTCCGTCGGATACAACTCTGCAAGTACAAATACTACATCACAATCAGAATGTCTAGCCGGAGCTCCGCCTGCAGCGCCAGGCTCACGGAGGACACGGCGCGCGGCTGCAG
This sequence comes from Eupithecia centaureata, assembly GCA_944547425.1. Lineage (NCBI taxonomy): Eukaryota > Metazoa > Arthropoda > Insecta > Lepidoptera > Geometridae > Eupithecia > Eupithecia centaureata. Next base: position 758,978 of record OX155694.1, read on the forward strand.
CGCGACGTACGACCGAGAGCCGGGCAGGAGGACGTCCGTCGGATACAACTCTGCAAGTACAAATACTACATCACAATCAGAATGATGCATGAACCTCTGATTTTGTTTTCCCGGATAGCTACAACCCGAGTCTCTTCAAGACGAATGAATAGGTATCTTCTAGACTTTCGTGTTAAATCTTCGGTCACGTCGTCACATACCAACAGGTGAGATTTTGGTCAAACGAAGGTCTATTGTTGATAAAAAAAATAGAAATGACGTGAGCTGAACCATAAATGACAACAAACATTCTGAGTGCAAAAAGTAGATCGCGTAACCCATACAAACGCAGACAGTGCACAAACGCTGGTCTCAACAACATCTGAATTTAGACAGCAATCCGACATCAACTGTCGGTCGTAAGACCCCAGGTCTTACGACCGACCAGGTGGGCCAGTTGCGCCGACCCGGTACAGGGAAAATCTTCCCCTGTAACCATTCGGGGAAAATGCAACCGACTTTTTGGAGCTAATGGCCTGAAATCTGTTTTGAAATATACAAGTCAACATCTTTCCTTTAGGTTCTATTAGATTTCTGTAATAATGATCATATTATTACACATGTAGTATTATTATTCCTACCTAGGTAGATAGGTGAAAGGCAGGAAATGATAACTTCACAAAATGTCCACTATTAACGTAAATATATTGAGGTAAAGGGCGCGGCCGGCGTGCATTCGCCGTGGGAACAAGATTCTGACTGCTAGCGGCCGGCGCCGAGCGAGCGGCGTCAGCGCAAGGAATTACAACGTCAGCGTTTTACATGTAAAGAGGTGGCTCGCACACAATAAGTAGTTATTACAGAGATCGAATGCTTTTAAATATTATGATGCTTTTGACTATGAAAATGAAGCTATATTATACAGTATAATATAAGTAGTTAGGTATCCTTATGAATTTAACTTTTGTAAATATTGTTTGAAACTTAATAATAAGTAAATTTAAAAATCTATTTTAAATATGCTACATTAATTGTAAATAAATCTAATTAAATAAGTAGGTACGTGAAATGTCCCTACATTACTCCCCCGCTGAGACCGAGGCTACTGAGGTCGATAGTAATCTGGGAAGTGCACTGTACGTCCGGATCGAGTCTTCTTTTCATTCGGTACTGACAGTGCAGTATCGTCTACCGGTCCTGGTGTTATTTCCGGAGTACCTATCTTGGCATCATCTCTGGCGATGTAGGCTGCTTTCAGACGATCGATGGAGACAGTTGACTCGCGCTCATTGATGGCCAGCTTGAAGGTTTTGCTACTTCTCTCCAGTACCTTGTAGGGTCCAGTATACGGTGGTTCGAGAGAACGTCTTACAGCGTCTTTGCGAAGGTATACGTATTCTGCATTTTCTAAGTCTTTCGGTATGTAGAAAGTCTTTTTGGAGTGTCTACTTGCGGGTTCAGGAGCAAGCTTAGCCATATGGAGACGTAGTCGGGTTGCGAAGCTTGTGACGTCAGGTACGGTCTCTGGAGTAGATGGTACAAAGAATTCACCTGGTAGACGGAGTGGCTCACCGTACAAGAGTTCTGCTGCTGAGGCCTTGACGTCTTCTTTGTAGGCGCTGCGAATACCCAACAGGACTAAGGGCAGGACTTCTGACCAGCTGGAGTTTTGATGGCACATGATGGCTGCCTTCAATTGGCGGTGGAGACGTTCCACCAAACCATTGCAGGCAGGGTGATAGGCCGTTGTGGGACGATGCTGAGTACCAAGGGTAGCAGTGATGCTGCGGAAGAGCTCGCATTCGAACTGTTTGCCCCTGTCAGTGGTGATCTTGTGTGGACAGCCGAAGCGGGACACCCAGCCAGCGATGAAGGCACGGGAGCAGGTCTCCGCAGTGATGTCGGGCAATGGATATGCCTCAGGCCAACGTGTGAACCGATCGATGACGGTGAGACAGTATCTGAAACCACAAGAAATAGGTAATGGCCCTACAATGTCCATATGGACATGGGACAGGCGGTGGGAAGGAGATGGAAAGGTAGAGGTGGGAGATTGAGTGTGACGGTAGACTTTACTCCTTTGGCAATCTTTGCATTCTCGACTCCATTCTATGCAGTCCTTCTGGGCTCCTGGCCATATGTATCTTTCTGTCACAAGCTTAGCAGTGGCTTTTCCTCCTGGATGCGACAGTTGATGAAGTGCATTGAGTACAGGTTTTCTGAAAGCGGCTGTTATAAATGGCCTATAACGTCCAGTAGAAGTGTCACAATAGATTTCTGTATCGGAGTCTGGAATCTTTGTTTTAACAAGCTTGAGTGCGGTGTTTTTGTTTAGCAGGTCTTGCAGTTCAGGATCTGTATCTTGAGATTGTGCAAGGGCCTTGTAGTCTATGAAGGCTACCTCTTCCACACTTGACAGAGCGTCAGCTACAATGTTGTCTTTGCCTTTAACGAAGCGGATATCAGTGGTAAATTGAGAAATATAGTCAAAGTAACGAAATTGCCTAGGTGAGCACTTCTCGCGGTTGTAAGAGAAAGCGAAGGTGAGGGGTTTATGGTCCGTGTAGATTGCAAATGCTCTGGCTTCAACCATGTGTCTAAAATGGCGAATAGCATCGTAGATGGCCAGGAGTTCGCGGTCATAGGGACTATATTTCTTCTGAGCAGATGTAAGGCGCCTTGAGAAGAATGCCAGCGGTTTCCAAGCGTTGCCTCGTCTTTGCTGAAGTGCTGCTCCGATTGATGCATCAGATGCGTCCGTAAATACAGCCAGTTCTGCATCTGATTCTGGATGGGCGAGCATTGCTGCATCAGCGAGACTTTTCTTGCAGTTGTTTAAGGCGGTTGTCATCTCCTTCGTCATCGTGATTGGCTGCGATGGCTTTGTTTTTGGACCCATTAAAACGACGTTGAGCGGTGCTTAAATCTCCGCTGCTCCGGGTATAAAACGGCGGTAAAAATTATACATGCCGAGGAAACGGCGCATTTCTCTGACCGTCGTGGGCACGGGGTAATCATGGATCGCCTGAACTTTATCTGGGAGAGGACGAATGCCGTCAGCTGATACGTCGTGTCCAAGAAAAGTGATGTGCGTCTTACCAAACTCACACTTAGCGGTATTAATGAGCATACCGTAATCTGAAAGTCGCTGAAAAAGTTGGCGTAGATGCTGGATATGTTCAGATTCACTCCGGGAGAACACCAAGATGTCATCTAAAAATCCATAGGAAAATGGCAGGCCTCTGAGCATCTCATCGACGAAACGCTGGAATGTTTGCGCAGCATTGCGAAGTCCAAAATTCATGAATTTAAATTCAAATAAGCCGAATGGCGTCGTAATTGCTGACTTAGGAATATCAGGCGCATGTATTGGAATTTGGTTGAAAGCCTTCACCAAGTCTATCTTCGAGTAAACGTGAGTACCGGCCAAGGCGTGCGAAAAATCTTGAATATGCCGGATGGGATATTTATCCGGGATGGTACGGGCATTTAGCGCACGGTAATCTCCACAAGGTCGCCAACTATTATCCTTCTTTGGAGCAAGGTGAAGAGCTGAGGACCAAGGGCTTTCTGATCTGCAGGCGGTACCATTTGCGAGCATATCTTCGAACTCCTTCTGCGCAATCTTAAGCCTATCAGGCGGTAGGCGTCTGGGTCGACAGGAGACTGGCGGACCAGGCGTAGTACGTATATGATGCTCCGTCGTGTGTTTGATTTCACGCTGCGTGCCAGAAGGACGGGTTATATCTGGGTACTCACGTAGTAGTTGGTGGAAGGTAGAATCACCGCAAACAGCCTTTATTGACGCGATGTTGATTGACTCCTTCGCCGGTGATGCTGTTGTTGTCAGCTCAGTCAGGCCGTCAATCAATCGGTAGTTCCTCAAATCTACAAGTAGATTATAAAATTTGAGAAAGTCAGCACCTATAATAGCTTTTGACACGTCAGCTACTACAAATCGCCATGGAAACGCTCGGCGTAGCCCGATGTTTAGTTGCATGAGAATGTATCCATACGTAGCTATCAGACTGCCATTTGCCGCGAACAATTGGTATGATGTCTTTTGCCTTGGCTCTCGAACTGCAGATCTCGGAAAGACACATAAATCAGATCCAGTATCCACTAGGAAAGATATTTTTGTTTGGCGATCTGTAACAAACAAGCGGGCTGGTGAACTTAGGCAGTCGTTTGCCGCTACTTCCGGCTGCCGCTGGCATTTTCCGACGACGAGGGCGACAGAGGAGTCGGATATTTGCATGGAATTGTACACCTGGTGGCGCGGCTACCAAACCGATTATGATAAAAGCAGTAATCTGGATTGTGCTGTCTGGAACGGGAACGACTGTTGCGGTCTGGTCTGCGATCGATGTCACGTGATCTGCCTCGCCAGTTTGTCTGCCCCTTAAGCGACGCTATCTCCGATGTTAGTTCCATAATCTGTTTTTGCATTTCGGCGAATAAATCAACATTAGTAGTAGCAGCTACGTGGTTATTTACTGGAGCTATATCACTTATTGTGTCAGCTAGATCTATCACCGTCTCTAATGACGCGTCAGCTTGTGTCGCAATTACAGTTTGAATATTTCTAGGTAAGCGGCTGGCCCACAGGGTTCTCAAAAAATCATCAGGGATAGTTGGCCCGGCAAGTGTTTGTAAGTGACGTAAAAATTGGGATGGCTTACGGTCTCCGAGTTCCTCGTGCATGAGAAGTTGTTTGGTCTTCTTTTCTTGTGATGCCGAAAGTCTTTTTATAAGTTCCGATTTTAATTTTAAATACTTGTTTTCAGCAGGCGGGTTCGTGATAATGTCCTTCACTTCGCGTGCGAATTGATGTTCAAGCTGTGCGATTACGTGATAAAATTTTGTTGAATCCGCCGTTATTCCCGTAATATTAAATTGGCCCTCAACTTGCGCGAACCATACTTCCGGTTCTTCAGCCCAAAATGGCGGCAATTTTACTCCGACTTTGTATACGCTGCCTTCTATACCAGTATTTGGCGGGCTGGTACATGCGTCCTGCGCCGTGACGCTTGTACCGGACGAACCTTCTCGCCCGGCGCGTGGCGGCAAGTTATGTGCTTCATCACGCTGCATTTTGCGGCTCAATTCGGGGTCACCAATTATGTAGTATTATTATTCCTACCTAGGTAGATAGGTGAAAGGCAGGAAATGATAACTTCACAAAATGTCCACTATTAACGTAAATATATTGAGGTAAAGGGCGCGGCCGGCGTGCATTCGCCGTGGGAACAAGATTCTGACTGCTAGCGGCCGGCGCCGAGCGAGCGGCGTCAGCGCAAGGAATTACAACGTCAGCGTTTTACATGTAAAGAGGTGGCTCGCACACAATAAGTAGTTATTACAGAGATCGAACGCTTTTAAATATTATGATGCTTTTGACTATGAAAATGAAGCTATATTATACAGTATAATATAAGTAGTTAGGTATCCTTATGAATTTAACTTTTGTAAATATTGTTTGAAACTTAATAATAAGTAAATTTAAAAATCTATTTTAAATATGCTACATTAATTGTAAATAAATCTAATTAAATAAGTAGGTACGTGAAATGTCCCTACACACACACTTATGTTTCTGGAAGATTCTTGCCACAATACTCTATACAGTACATTCTTAAGTGCGATTAAAGCACCACTTTACACTGAACTATACCAGTACATATTTCATTTATCTAGCTAGACTGTAGGCATACTCCGGACCATATGACCTAATCCTTGTACTTTTTTCTCAGAAATAAAGAACAAAACAGATGACAAATTAAGCCAAAATCAAACACAAAGTCTAACAGAACTGACCGATATCACAATGAGGTCCAGTCTTCCCGTAGGGGCAGTCGCAGTGCGCGTCCGTCTCCGAGACGAGGACGCACTGCCCCTTGCAGCGCGACGCGGCGCGGTCGCACGGGTTGCGCCGGTGCGAGCACGTCGGACCGAACCAGCCTTCGTTGCAGATGCACCTGACAAACGAAACAATCATTTAATAATTATTCTATGTCATCCAACCTATTTTAGTACAGTACTGGACAGAGGCTTCCCCTAATGAGCGCCATAGCGCCCTGTCTTCAGCTCGTTTGTTGCAAGGGGGCCTATTCTGTTTCAAAAGTCAGGTCGAGCTCACCCCGTCAGTAATAAAATAACTTTGAGAATATCCTTTTAACTATCATCAAATCAGTTTTTTTTAAACTTTTCTTTGGGGGTTAAGGGTGATATTCCCCCAAAGAGTTACAGGAGAAGATCTTCCCTACTAAACTCACATACAAACACAATACACATTATACGAATATTCAACTAGGTGCGCACCGCGGCACTGTGGCCCACTTACCCGGGGTCTTTCGACCGACAGTTGATGTCGGAAAGTTCTATATAGGCCAGATGTTGCAGAAACCAACGATTGCGCGATCGAGGAATAATGGTCACGTGATCTACTTTTTGCACTCAGAATTTTTGTTATTTCATTTTAGTTCAGCTCACATCATGCTAGATGTCGCTACATCGCGGCAGGACGGAGGTCACCAGTTTGGGGGTTAAAGGTGGAATTCCCCCAAAGAGTTACAGGAGAAGATCTTCCCTGTAACGGGTCGGCCCAACTGGCCCACTTACCCGGAGTCTTTCGACCGACAGTTGATGTCGGAAAGTTCTATATGTCTAGTCTAGGCCAGATGTTGCAGAAAACAACGCTTGAGCGATCGAGGAATACTGGTCACGTGATCTACTTTTTGCACTCTAAATTTTTGTTATTTCATTTTAGTTCAGCTCACATCATGCTAGATGTCGCTATATTTTCTTATCGCGTATAAAGTCTCATCTAAAAACATTCCTTACCCATATGTAGCTGGAGAGTTAATACAAACGCCCCTCGGCGGCCGACAGGACCGCGCGCTGCACTGCTGCACGCCGCACTGGCCCACCCCCCGGCCGCCCCCCGCGCGGCCCGCGCCCACCGCCGCGCCCCCCACCTCCCACACGCAGCCCCTCCAGCCGCTGTGCAAGGGGAGGTCGTGCGGCAGCTCGCGGAAACCCTCCGATGGATGGCCTCCTACAAAACAAAAAGGATAACTCTGTAAGAACTAAACACTTTCTAGTTCTTCTAAAGACGACCTTATTACTTTCTGAATTGGAATTAAGCGAATGATTCATATCCCGCGGCAAGAATGGAACCTGCAACTCAATTTCAGGCGTAACTTCGCCCAATTCTACAGAAGTCCAAAAACACTTTGATGTGAGGGTATAAAAATATTGTTCTTCAAAAGTGGAACTAGTTTTTTGTTATACTAAATCAACGAAAATTACAATCAATGAATAGAAAAAGTTAAAACAATATTGAAACAATTGAGCTAAGTGTAGACGTTTGCAAAAAGTCTGAAGGTCTTTTTGAAGCTCCATTGATCCACGTCAATAACAGTCGCCGCGTCCCCGAGACACTGGCTGCATTACACCACGCTGTATGGTAATGCTGATGCGCTGAGCCAGATACTTACCAGCTCTCGGGTCCCGCGTTGCATTGACCAGACGCTGAGATATTTTTTTAAGATTCTGTCGAGCGATCTGCATATTTGCACCACTTAAGTTCCTCAGCAAAATCTGCCGCCGCACCAGTCCTCGTGGATGTCCTTGTAAGATGCGAAGGCAAGTGTGTTGAGTTGACGCAGGTAGCATCCTACACAATGGACCTTACTCCCATGGGATTAGTGTTATACCATCGGGCCTCTGGCCATCATCACGGAACAGACCATTCGGTTCGAGAATAGCTGGTACGTTATGAACCAAACAGTCTCTTACCAATATAGAGATAGGGCAGGAGGTTCATGGTGGCCTCGTTCCCGGCAGCGGGCGCGTTGCCGGTGGCGTTGAGTCGTCCGTCCACGGCGAGGCCGGCCGCGCGCCCGCGCCGCCACACGCGCACCGAGTGCCCGCCGCGCCGTGCGCTCAGCGCTCGCGACGTGAAGATACGACGGGGACCTCACAAACAAATAGACAACACATTTAATTATAATGTTACATATTTATAGCTGCTTTAAAAACGGTAACGATCTCTAACTTGATGCCAGCGGAACCACAAATGAAACGGCTAAAATTCTGAGTGCAAAAAGTAGATCACGTGACCCATTATCCTAGATCAACAACATCAGGCTTAAATACAACTATCCGACATCAACATGGTAGAAAGACCCCGGTATGTGGGCCAGTTGGGCCGACCCGGTTCAGGGAAGATCTTCATTTGTAAAAAACCATTTGGGGGACACATTCTTACTTAAAATTTTACAACTGCTTTAAAAACAGTAGTAAAATTTTGACGTCAGCTGAACTACAAATGAAACGGCTAAAATTCTGAGTGCAAAAAGTAGATCACGTGACCCATTATCCTAGATCGCGCAAACGCTGGTCTCAACAACATCTGGCCTATATACAACTATCCGACATCAACTGTCGGTCGAAAGACCCCGGGCATGTGGGCCAGTTGGCCACAGTGCCGCGGTGCGCACCAAGTTGAATATGTGTTGTGTTTGTATGTGAGTTTAGTACTGACCGCTGCCAATATTCCAGGTCAGCATAATGTACCCCTTGACAAAGGTGAGCGCCAAGTGGTGGCTGCGCGCGTCGTGCGGCCCGCGCTGGCCCACGAAGGCGAGCAGCGCGATCTGGTCCATGTCCTGTGTCTGGAAGCGCAGGCGCAGGTCGAACCGGTCCGAGCCGGTTGTGGCCGGCGCTAGCGGGTACACGAGGTACGAGGACACGCCCGCGCTTATTGGGGACAGCGATGGACGGGTTATTTCTACGTCTGGAAATAAAAATTACGTATACATTGATAGCTATTATTTAATTTTGTAATTATTTTTTATATCGATAAGAAAATAAATAAATAATGCTCGACAATCCACACAGAATCATCTAGCCCCAAGTTAAGCGGAGCTTGTGTTATGGGTAGGTACTAACTGACGATGTTTTTTAAAGATACATACTAAATTGTAAAATTATTAGTTTTGTTTTGACGACATCTGAATTAACTTCAAGATCCACTATAATAGCTGAGTTTGTAGTGTAAATAACTTACTGTATTCACAGAAGATGCCGTGCCGCCCGTAAGCACACAGACAGAGGAAGCCGCTGCCCGGATGGCGCACACAGCTGCCCCCGGCCTGGCACGGGTTGTGCTCGCACACAGACTGCTGGCAGTTCGCTCCGGTCCACCTGCACACGACATGTTACTGGATCTCTAGAGAACATATGTACGTAAGCACACAGACAGAGGAAGCCGCTGCCCGGATGGCGCACACAGCTGCCCCCGGCCTGGCACGGGTTGTGCTCGCACACAGACTGCTGGCAGTGCGCTCCGGTCCACCTGCACACGACATGTTACTGGATCTCAAGAGAGCATATGTACGTAAGCACACAGACAGAGGAAGCCGCTGCCCGGATGGCGCACACAGCTGCCCCCGGCCTGGCACGGGTTGTGCTCGCACACAGACTGCTGGCAGTGCGCTCCGGTCCACCTGCACACGACATGTTACTGGATCTCAAGAGAACATATGTACGTAAGCACACAGACAGAGGAAGCCGCTGCCCGGATGGCGCACACAGCTGCCCCCGGCCTGGCACGGGTTGTGCTCGCACACAGACTGCTGGCAGTTCGCTCCGGTCCACCTGCACACGACATGTTACTGGATCTCTAGAGAACATATGTACGTAAGCACACAGACAGAGGAAGCCGCTGCCCGGATGGCGCACACAGCTGCCCCCGGCCTGGCACGGGTTGTGCTCGCACACAGACTGCTGGCAGTGCGCTCCGGTCCACCTGCACACGACATGTTACTGGATCTCTAGAGAACATATGTACGTAAGCACACACACAGAGGAAGCCGCTGCCCGGATGGCGCACACAGCTGCCCCCGGCCTGGCACGGGTTGTGCTCGCACACAGACTGCTGGCAGTGCGCTCCGGTCCACCTGCACACGACATGTTACTGGATCTCAAGAGAACATATGTACATAAGCACACAGACAGAGGAAGCCGCTGCCCGGATGGCGCACACAGCTGCCCCCGGCCTGGCACGGGTTGTGCTCGCACACAGACTGCTGGCAGTGCGCTCCGGTCCACCTGCACACGACATGTTACTGGATCTCTAGAGAACATATGTACGTAAGCACACAGACAGAGGAAGCCGCTGCCCGGATGGCGCACACAGCTGCCCCCGGCCTGGCACGGGTTGTGCTCGCACACAGACTGCTGGCAGTGCGCTCCGGTCCACCTGCACACGACATGTTACTGGATCTCAAGAGAACATATGTACGTAAGCACACAGACAGAGGAAGCCGCTGCCCGGATGGCGCACACAGCTGCCCCCGGCCTGGCACGGGTTGTGCTCGCACACAGACTGCTGGCAGTTCGCTCCGGTCCACCTGCACACGACATGTTACTGGATCTCTAGAGAACATATGTACGTAAGCACACAGACAGAGGAAGCCGCTGCCCGGATGGCGCACACAGCTGCCCCCGGCCTGGCACGGGTTGTGCTCGCACACAGACTGCTGGCAGTGCGCTCCGGTCCACCTGCACACGACATGTTACTGGATCTCTAGAGAACATATGTACGTAAGCACACAGACAGAGGAAGCCGCTGCCCGGATGGCGCACACAGCTGCCCCCGGCCTGGCACGGGTTGTGCTCGCACACAGACTGCTGGCAGTGCGCTCCGGTCCACCTGCACACGACATGTTACTGGATCTCTAGAGAACATATGTACGTAAGCACACAGACAGAGGAAGCCGCTGCCCGGATGGCGCACACAGCTGCCCCCGGCCTGGCACGGGTTGTGCTCGCACACAGACTGCTAGCAGTGCGCTCCGGTCCACCTGCACACGACATGTTACTGGATCTCTAGAGAACATATGTACGTAAGCACACAGACAGAGGAAGCCGCTGCCCGGATGGCGCACACAGCTGCCCCCGGCCTGGCACGGGTTGTGCTCGCACACAGACTGCTAGCAGTGCGCTCCGGTCCACCTGCACACGACATGTTACTGGATCTCTAGAGAACCACATGCAGGTCTCGACAGAACCCACGCACTTGCTCCCCGAGCAGTCGAGACCGTGGGGTACCGAGACTAAACGGGTTTTAAAAAAATATCTGAGCGTGTGACCCGATTTCTGGTGAGTATCATCAGGCTCAGCGCATCAGCATTGCTATACACCGAGGTAATCCAGCCAGCGTCTTGGGGACGCGATGACTGGTATTAACATTTATGTGTTTTGAAATGTTTGCAACAGTCTGCATGCAGTTAGATCGATTGCTTCAATTGCATATACTAGGAGGAAACTGAGTTGGTTTAAGTGGGTCAAGCATGTTTTTTTCAGATCATTATAAGTTTATGTTTCTCAAATAAATTAAAAAGTTTTATTAATTTTTTTTTTAATTTATCCCTATTTCTTGATTGAATTTTTCTTCGTTCGTACTTTAAGACCAGGAGGGGTATTTTAATTCATCGGGAAGCCCTTCGGATTCGATATCGGAAACTTTTGACTATTCAATTCAATTCACTTTATTAATCATATAAGACTATGAGTACTATTTAAAAAGAGCGTAGGTATTCGAAAACTTTTGAGATTTTTTAGATATTAAATCAAGAAAGAAAGAAAGAAGAAAAAAAATATTTATTAGACAATACGACACACACATAATTATAGATAACTAAGACTACGTTACAATAAAACATGATAAACTACCTAGGCAAACATACTACTTAAGTCAAATCAAAATAGCGTTCTAAAGATCTGACGGAAATGGAAGCGAATTCGAATTTGACGTTTCCGTCACGAAACCGAATCGAATAAATTAAAATACCCCTACTGAACTGAAACAACGATGTTTGCGGATGTAGCTTCTGGAACTAAGTTCGTAGACGTTGCTACGAATCTCTACGGGAACTACGCATTTGACATTAAAAAAGATTTCAACGCGCTAGATTATTTTTGTATTTTGTAAACACCTACGGCAGATTTTTTTTTGTATAGCACAATATCTAGGTATCCACTATTACAAAATACAATACTGTTTCAAACCGAATTTGTAGATCGTACTTTGTGGACTGCTAAGAATCGCTACAAGAATAGCATTTTTTCGTAGAAAAGATAATGTCTTTTAAAACGCGCTACAGTTACCGGTTGAAAAAATTTACTGCAACTTGATTTCAGTCGCTCCTATACGTTTACGTATGATCTACCAAATCAAATGAAAACAACTATTTGAAGATGAATAATTTTCAAGATAATTCGTAGTTTCATTTGATTTGGTAGATCATACATAAATGTTTAGGAGCGAATGAAATCAAGTTCCAGTATCAAGTAAAATTTTTCAACGAGGCGAGGGCAATATAATGCAAAGAATATAGAATAGGTCTGCAATAGTAGTGCTGAATGGGCAGGCATATAGATCAACCGATTTAAAACGTTTTAAACCAAATTTCGCCGTTTTAAAGCGCAAATAAATCGTTTTAAACGGTTGAAAACTAGCACACAACTTTGCGTCAAGTCCCAACATTCTGTTTAAAATCAAACACACACTAACAACGAGAGACCGCCACGAAAGTGTAAGTGTGCGCGTTTGGTTTTAAACCATTTTAAACCGAATCAAATTGCTTATTTAAATAAGATTATCAATATCAGTATATGCCGCATGATCAAATTTTTATACAGTTTTTATGTTCTACATCGGTAAAATCAAGAAAATGAAAAACATAGTCATCAACACCAAGAGTATTAAACCGAAAAAAATTTTTTAATTCGGTTTAAAACGGTTTTTTTCGTTTTAAACGGATTAACCGGCCTTACATCTATAGGCAGGCACCTAATCTATATACTAGGTGCCTATTTTTTAGGTGTAATATAGTGCTAGTTACCCGTTAGCGCAGGAGCACGTGTAGGTCTGCAAGAGGTCTGTGCAAGAGCCCCCGTTGAGGCACGGCGCGGACAAGCACGCTAGCGATACACATTCTGAAATCTGTGTTGCTTCTATTGCGTCGCTGAAAACTTCCAGCTTTTTATCATTTACCTGAAACAGAGATTATTGCCCGATCAAATGATGAATCGGAAATGTTTTTTATATTCGCTCGCTTATAATTTATTTAGAACTACCAACAGAAGTTACACAATACACACAAACTAGAGAGAACGTAAGGTCACCAGTCGTGATCTCCCTATTACAGGTAGTTACATCTAGGACATAAAATATTTTGAATCGACAAAGCAAATGAGGTTCTTATCTCCTCACCACCAAGTTTTTGATGCACCCAACAAATGGTTTTATCTCCGCGTCCTTCAGATCAGGTGAGTTTCCCAGATAAAGCGTAGTGTTGTGGTCCAAAGCGCTGACGTTCGCAATCTGCCCGCCGCTCATGGCGACCGAGTCGTTGAGGCGCAGGGTCGCATTGCACTGATGCTCCGTGGGGTACAGAGCCAGTCTGCAATCAAATTTAGCTTATATACATAAATTCTATTCCTAATATGATGATCCTCAAGATCGAAGTCAAGAAGAGACATGATCTTTCAAGACAAATTAATTGTCTTTAGTAGTATTCATATGCGAGGACATTTTAATGGTTAAGAGTTATTTTTTAAGATTAATATTCCTGTTTCTACAGCTGTTTGTTCTCCAAAATAAAATGAAATGAAATAAAGTAGTTATAGAAAGCGCGAGTTTTTTTTATTTTAATCAAGAATGGCGACATTTTGCAGCAGGTTGCCGGTTAGACTTTTCCGCCTAGGGGCAAATGTTTGTATGATCTGCAGAGTTGTTCAGGGTATTCTAGGTTTATTCAATGGATATGGTACCAAAATATCTACATATCTATGTAGATAATTTACTAAGTTTTTAAGTTCCCTTAACACAAGATCTGCTTATAGTTTGGGCGGATGATGTTATTGGTCCATCGGTTAACTCACCTAGTTTCAACTTGTATTGGAAACCCTTTATTAACAAACGTCTTCAGCTCACTCAGAAGCATAGTCTGATAACCACAAGAGAACTTGAACTTGAGTAACCCCGAGTTCATATAAAGCTGCATGTACACTCCGGTGGCTATATCAACATGCATTATCTGGCCGTCGGATAGAAGGGTCTTAGCGTTGAATGCAATGTTTATAGACGTGGTGTTCTGAAGCTTATGCGCTATGAACGAATTTCCATTGAAAGCTGCTGAGGTTATGATAATTTTCTCCTCGCAAAATCTTCCTTCGTAGTTGAAAGCACAATGACACTGAAAAATAAAGTTTATTTTGTTTCACATTCGTTTTGGTCTTGAGAAATGACTGAAGCAAGTTTAAGTTGACTTACCCGAATACCTTGTGGTGAATTGACACAAGTGCCATGGTTGTTACACACTGCATCAGTGCATTCAGACTGCACGGTCGTGTACCCATGGGTCGCAGGTTCAGTAGCAGTAGTCTCCATTACTTCTGTAGTCGTGAACGTGGGCGGAGTGACGAGGTCAGTGGGATGCTCTGTCGGCGAGTCCGTAAACATCTTGTCAGTTGATTCACCGCTCGGTGTCGACGTCACTTCAGCAGTCACTTCGTTTATTGTAGTATCTATCGCTGTTATTGATTCTTCAGTTGTTTTGTCCTTTGTTGGTTCGGTTACTTCTTTGATTGTTGTAACTTCTGTTGTTGTAATATCAGTTATTGGGAAAGTTGGATTTGTGGTTGATTCAGTAGTCGTTTCTTTCTGAGCATTATCTGACTCAATGGTAACTGTGATGAACTCTTCAGTTACAGCTTCCTCCGTTGTAATTTCTGTATTTTTTTCTGTTTCTTTTTCAGTTTCTGTTGTAGTGGTTATATCTGGTGTTGTAGTTTCCATTTCAGCGTTTGTAGTTATTTGATCTGTGACTGAAGTTCTAGCTACAGAATCATTGCCAATAAAGGTACTAGTCAGAAAATTTGTTGAAGTTGTACTGTCGTATATAATAGTAGTGAATACAGATTGTGTTGGCCAGGGGGTTGGGGCAATGTAATTACAATCGTAAGTGCCATCTTCTAAGATGAGACAGTCGCATAAGACACCGGTTAGGTTTGGCGGACAGGAGCATGTAAAGTTGTCAACACCATCGATACAAGTCCCTCCGTTCATGCATCTGTGAACAAGTAAGACTTCATTCTGATGTGCTTTTGTCAACATTTTTGTGAAAACCCATGTCAGAAGTATGATAGTCAGATATTTTTTGATTGTATTAGGAAACCATGTAAACCGAAATTGCTGAGTCAGTAAATTGCTAAGTAATAGCTAGTAGTGGATTTAAACTTTTGCGACGTATACTTACTAAAGTTTTAATCATCAAAGAAAGAAAAACGTTTAAATAGGAAGTACATCCTCCTTTACCTGGGTCCCAGCAGACATTCATCGTACTGCAGCTCGCACCTCTCTCCGTGGTAGTCCGGGACGCAGTAGCAGACCCTCGCGCCGTCCTCAACCACGCACAGAGCTTCGTTTCTGCACGAGTTCTCTTCGCAAAACTCTATTTGGACTTCGCAACTTTTGCCCGTGAATCCTGTTCAAAAATAACTCTTAAAGAATATCTTGATCGAAGTACAAGATTTTAAAAAACTGTTTAGTATACATAATATACTTAGTATAGATTTTTTTAAAAGTTGTGTGCTTACCAAATGCACAAGCGCACATGTAGTCAGCATGCACATCAATACAGACACCACCATTTTGGCAGGGATTGGATCGACATTCGTCTATTTGGTCATCGCATTTTGGACCGGTCCAGCCTAAAAAATACATTCACCTAAATAAAAAATTACTTCAACGTAGGAACACTGATTCTTGGATCTGTTTAAAATGGCCACCGACAGATCGGTAGTATCGGCACCAATGTGAATGGTGATATTTATTTATTTAATCAACACTCAGTAAGGCATTCCATAATTGCTTCTGAATGTTACAACAATATTGCTTAATCAGCATTAACGCCTTGCAAGGCTCTTCTGAGAAACCCTACGCGCAGGAATATTCTCGCAACACGACAGATGAGTTAGTGATCGCCAGACTAATTGACCTTTTCAGCATTCTTTGCGAACGAGGTCCTTATCTAGTACTGAAGTGATGTTTATCCCCTGATGTAATCACCCCTTAAAATCAATCTACAATAATTTTCTCCGTCCATACCTGCTGAACACTTGCAGTAGAACTTAAACCCAGGTCCCTCGATGCACTGGCCTCCGTTGTAACACCTCACTTCCTCCGTGCTATTGCAGACGGCTACATCAACCTCGCAGTGCTCGCCCGAGAAGCCAGGCACGCAGGAACACACGTAGCCGTTGGTCAAGTCGATGCAAGTGCCGTTGTTGTAGCAAGGGTTAGATTCGCACTCGTTATAGTTGGTCTCGCAATTGTCGCCTGCGGAGGTAACGGAAAATACACATTTTTTTGTATTGTGTTTTATTTATTTTTAAATAATAGTACATTACAATATTTAAGTATAAATGTAATTTATACTGTTTCTGCCAAACTGTATAACAGTTTGTCGGCAAGATTATGGTCGTCGTGGGAAATTAGCGGTAATTGTTTGCCAGATACGAAGATTAGTTAAGTTAAAGTTAGTTAACTCAAATATTAAACTGACCTCTTGGGGTTAATTATGTAATTTAAAATTTCTAAATTGTCAGAGTCATTAAGATCTAAAGGAACTTTTGAATGACTATTAAATACCACTACTTTTTCATGATTTAATCTCTGATTTGCATCAACGGGACATGGATATAGTAATTATCTAATTGCTGTTCGAATTGTTGTATAATGGACAACTATGTAGCTCAAAACAGGTAAGGTAAGGTTGGCAGTAAAAATATCTAAGTTATCTATATCTTTCAAACTGTTAATCCAACTATAATATTTTTTTATCTTACTTTGATCTACGAAGTCTTCATGAAGAACATAAAATTACTAACAAAAAAACTCTACTGAAAAGTCGTTTGTCCCGAAGCGGTGGGGTGCCTTAAGTGGTTAGGCCTTATTGATAAAACGATTAAAATAGACTTTAGAGTTTAACATCTTATAACAGGATAAGTACCTAGTCTCCAGACTAATTGACTTAGAGTATTTGTGAGATCCTACGGAGAGTCTACAAAGGTCTCCGAGAATTTCGCAGCCCCTTAATGGTTTAGAAGGCGGGATTAACTGACAAAGACGTAGGTATTATAACCTATGTGTTGCTAGGGAAGGTTAAATTGGGCCTAAAAAAATAAAAGTCTACAAGCTAACGCCATTCATACGATGTTATTGACATGAAAGGTCAATTGTTTGATAGGCCCAAATAAAACTAGAGCAGAACATTATGTTTTGGTAATAACACTAATGGGTTTGCCGTTCGGTTGGTAGGCACTTTATCGATTTGTTATCTCATCTATTATTTTGTAGAAACAAGCTTCTGCACGCGGTTTCGCTTTTGTTTTTCCGGAATAAGAATTGCCAATACATTTTTCCTGCTTATACATTATCGCTCACAGCATAAACGATGTAAAAGCAGGACTTCATTCATACTAGTCCACTGCTCGACAAAGGCCTCCCCTAATGAGCGCCATAGCGCTTAAAGTAGATAAGTAGAGCTAACTGTGACATAAAACCATGCATTAAACTCACTAATGAAGCCCCCAGGAAACTCACAAATAAAACTCTTAGGAAACTCACCAATGAAGCCCTCAGGAAACTCACCATAGAAACCCTCAGAAAACTCACTAATGAAGCCCCCAGGAAACTCACAAATAAAGCTCTCAGGAAACTCACCAATGAAGCCCTCAGGAAACTCACCAATGAAGCCCTCAGGAAACTCACCATAGAAACCCTCAGAAAACTCACTAATGAAGCCCCCAGGAAACTCACCAATGAAGCCCTCAGGAAACTCACCAATGAAGCCCTCAGGAAACTCACCATAGAAACCCTCAGAAAACTCACTAATGAAGCCCCCAGGAAACTCACAAATAAAGCTCTCAGGAAACTCACCAATGAAGCCCTCAGAAAACTCACCATAGAAACCCTCAGGAAACTCACCAATGAAGCCCTCAGGAAACTCACCATAGAAACCCTCAGAAAACTCACCAATGAAGCCCTCAGGAAACTCACCATAGAAACCCTCAGAAAACTCACCAATGAAGCCCTCAGGGCAGGAGCAGTTGTAGGAGGCGACGCCGTCGAGACAGGAGCCCCCGTTCAAGCAGGGGCTGGACCAGCACTCGTCCCAGTTAGTCTGGCACTGCACGCCCGTGTAGCCGTCCACGCAGTAGCAAGCGTATGAGCTGGTGAATGGAGATTTAATACATTAAAAGAAATGTTACTTATTTTTGAAATCGAGTGACGCGAGGAGCGGAAACCGATTGGGTCAAGCTAATTCACAGCATATTGAGAAATTACACATATAAAATTATATACAAACTTAACATAAAAGTTAACTATTGTCAATTTCGTAAGCTGCCCGTGTTTTTTCGAAGCACGAGATAGGTAGGTACAATTAAAATTTTTGAGTGTGCATTATTGTTACGGCTATGAAATTGAAGTGTAGCCTTCAGCTTAAGTACCTACTTTTATGTATTTAGACTAATAATAATCATAGTTTTGTAATTTTCTAGCTGTAAGTTTTCCCAAAACTTCGAAAATAAATAAAATAAATAAAAAGTCCTCATTTGTTTCACTTGCCCCTTCCATAACTGTTATGACACCCTCTGTGCATAAATACATCAAAGGCAGTGCTGTATGCGTGTATACAAGTGTGGGTGGGTATCTCATTGATCAGAACCTCGTAAAATGCTCAAAGAATCCATCGACGCAAGTTGTATCCAACAATAATTATAGCACCAAGTAAACCTGTGGAGTCAGTACTTCTATCGGTGACCCGCTTTTAAACGGTCTATAAATGGTATTCGTAGGGCGTCACGCGAGGATTTAGCCAGGGGTGCTCCGCCTCGCGCGCTGTCTTACGAAGTGCCTTTGTATTTTATTGCTTTAGGCATGGAACTCATTTTTCATTCTTGGAAAATTCAGTTCTGTATAATCTTTTGTAGTTTTTGAGAAGCACCTAATTAAAGTACTGAACACCTCTACGCCGCAAAGGGCATAGGTTCTTCTGGGACGCAGGAGGGTTGCGGGTTCGATTGCCGTCTCAAGACAAATATTTTGGAAAATGACAAATTTGCTTCCCAATATAAATGCCCATAATACAAGCTCTGCTTAGCTTGGGGCTAGATGAAATGTCCAACTTTTAGTATGGTAGTTACTGTAGCTTAGGTACTAGTAAAATTACTTTAGGATTTTTTGCTAAAATAATGGGCTTACACATAATGGCTTTAATGGTTTTAGATATAAATGATATTTTATCTAGATTAGATACCATCTGAACAACATGAAAACTGTTTTACAACTTCGTTTGGCTGGAGGATTAAACGGTGTATTTATTTATCCGCAGTCCTACGGTTCTAGCTGATTTCTTAGTAGGTTAGCTTTCTATTCTAGCCTTGAGATGGTATTTTCGATTCTTATGGTACCTACTCTATTGATATGTATTAGATGAGCTACCTCTAGACTGTTTGCAACTGTAGTGCAACTGCTCATTTGCTAGATTTGTCAATTTTCTTTTATTTATTTCTATTCCTTGATTGTTAATTGTAAATTATAGTTATTGTAAAATATCAGGGTATCTAGTTATACCCGTAGAAGTGTTAGCTACTTAAATATGAAATTTCAAAAAACGACGCTTTCTGGATGCCTAACCCGGGCGGAAAGGCTTTAGTGTGTCCGTCCAGGCCTTAAACAGGACAGAGTTTGGTGGCCACCAAAAGCAACATCTTTCCAAACTAGACAAAACAAAACTACTACAGATGCATTTACTAAAAGCTTATGATAGGTTTAACAAACTGTACGTGCTAATTTTTGCTGTACGTGTAAATTGCGGCGCGCTGAGGAAGGCACACTTTCGATGAGGGACGGGGGGGGGGCACAGAGCAGTACGGAGCTGGGGAGGAGCAGCCCGGCAATGAAGTCTGTGATGTGATGTGGCATGCCCCAGAAGGGGGAGAGTGTACGGGACAATGTGCGTAGGATTTGTAGAGTCTTGAGTCACCCGAGTGGCTCATTTCTCACAGCTTCGGACCATGGGAAGGTGGAGGGAATGTACGTGTTAATTTTGTAAATTCCTTTGTTTACCGGAATTATAATTATTATTCTAGTAGTGAGTCGCGGTTTCACTCGCGTAATTCCCGTCCCCGTGGGAATTCCGAGATATAATATAGGCTATGTGTTATTCCACACTATTACCTATCTCTGTGCCAAATTTCATCCAGATCCGTTCAGTAGTTTTTGCGTGAAATAGTAACAAACATCCATACTTACAAACTTTCGCGTTTATAATATTAGTAGGATGATAAAATAAGTGGTGGCGCCACTTTAGGTCTACTTTGAGCCTTAAAACAAAAAGATTTCGAAGCACAAAATTGTGCATGGCACACCTTTATCAGATTATCTCACCTATTGAGGTCATCGATGCAGATCCCGTGGTAGCACGGGTTGCTGAGGCACGAGACCCCGGCCGAGACCGCGTGGACCGCCAGCACCAGCCCGCACGCCACTTGCACGGCCACTCTCGCCCCCTCGCACCTCATCACGTTTACTGGCATTCGTGGATTATTCAGCCATTGTTATTCTAGAATAGGGTCAAATAGAAAAGCCTCGTATTGGTTTCTTTTCGGCGCGCCTTCGTGTCTTTTTATACTAGTCACTAGGTACATAGTATATAAATAACAAAGTCGCTTCCCGCTGTCTATCTGTCTGTCTGTCCCTACGTATGCTTGATCATCATCATTATCAGCCCATTTTAGTCCACAGCTGGACATAGGCCTCCCCTAATGAGCGCCATAGCGCCCATAGTGTATGCTTAGACACAACGAATTTTGATGCGGTTTTTATAATAGTGTGAATTCTGATTCAAGAGGAAGGTTTATACGTATAATACACCCGCGTGAAGACGGGGCGGGTCACTAGTTATAATTATTAGGGTGAGGTGAGACAGACAAATGAATAGTTGAATTATAGATAGGTACAGTCAACGACAAAAATAACTTATCAAGGGCAGAATAAGAAATGAAAGATAAAGATAAAGATTAAACGGAAATGGACGTATTTTTGGAGTTGACTGTACTTTAGACAAGATAGTTTAAAAAAATTAAGTAGGCAGGTAAGTAGGTACAATAAGTACCTACATAGGTACGTAGCTTAAATCGAATATAAATAAGGTCAATTTATTAATTAAACTCCTAGATATAAAGTCGTTAATATTTATTAAAAAATAGTACTTCTTAATCCACTTACTTACCAGGAATCATTAGACCGATCACCATCATCTTGAAGTCTCTTATATATTGCTTCCTAATACCGAATTGTTATATCACTAAGTTGATTTAGTTCACAATTTCAACACAAGGTTAGTGCCCTCACAAAAATGAGTGGTTCTAGTCAGCATTCGTCACTCATTGGAACATAGAAGCGGGTCTCAATAGGTGTGGTTTACCGCCACGGCCCGTAGCCATGGCAACATAACACACAATAGCCTGTGTTGCCTTTACGGCTCACAAGTTATTGATAAAATTCCAACACCATCTATTTGATCGTCAAGCATCTCGTAGGTAGTATAATTTTATGGTGGTAGGTAGGTACTGCTGAATAATGTATGTACCTAATTAATTAAGCTTCACTAAGGGTTATGCCTTTTACCAGCGTTTTTGGTAAATCTATTACTACTAGGATCTTACTCGTATGTTGAAATCCGATTTGAGATTTTAGAATGACTCAGTTTTGACTACCTACCTACCTTTGGTAACTACCTAAATCTGTAGTTACGTACCTACCTACCTACTTTTATGTGGATTATTTGATGCAACTTTCTAAAAATACCTAGGCACCTATCGTACAAGAAGTAAGTGCTGGAGAGTAAGTACTAAAAAATGTGCTCTATAAAAATAACTACCTACCTAGTCAGTCAACCAGTAGACTGAGCCAGTAGATAAGTAAATTTATCTTTAAGTGCGGATTTTTAAGCAGATTGACAGTACTCCGCCGCGCCGTGTGGTAAGTCTATTGAGATGCGAGGGCATAGTAACGTCTTAATCTTCCATATTTTTGCGAATTTAATTTTTAAGAAGTTTATGTTTATGAACAGTCAGGTCAGGAACTGTTATTTTAATTTCCCGCTGCCATTGACGTCAACCAACATCATCTAATCAAAAGTATGCTTATATAATTGGCCAATGGCATTGGACATTTAGAGTCATCTGTTCCCAGCTGTTTTTGAACCAATCATGATGTAGGAGGTTTTGCGTTCAATACGCTAGGTAGAACACTAAAACGTTCAAAAAATCCAAAAAAATATTTTCTTTTTATTAAATAAAGTTAATCTCATAAACATAAGTATTATTCAGATTTTTAAGAGCATTTTCTATAGTATAATATTCCTAAAAGTTATAAAAAGTAAAAAAAACAGTCTTATGTAAGGTGATTTTAATCTACTTGTGTTGTCTACTTTTCGTGCTGATAGAGTAACCGAACGCACTTCAATTTGAGGTTTCACAAGATGTGAAAGGGTGGAACATTATTTTATTGGTTTCATCGCTTTTGCTTGGTCAATGAGCTAAATCAGCTACCACCCAAAAACTTTCTTTGCTCAAGGCTTCTAGGTTTAACACCAATTACAACGAAACTGTAAATCACCCATGTTTAATTGAATAAACGAATTATTTCTTTGTGTTAAAATGGATCCGGGTATTCTTTGTTTCCACCATTGTGACCACAAAGTATTTTGTACAATAATTCCTGAAAAATGTCCTGTGTGTGATCAAAAGTTGGATAGATACGACTACAATCTCTTGCCGTTCAGGTAAGTAATTTCATATCCTTGCATGCGATCTTTGTAACGGCTTTCTAAAGGTTGTTCCTAAGCGGCCTATTTTTATTATTTTCAGGGTTCCCTATCCGTTTGTGAAGGCGTCTCAACATCCTCGTGCTATAGTGATGAAGCCGACTCATGGGGACTTCCTCAAGTAAGTCAATTTACTTAATGTTGCCTAGAACTTGCTTTAACAGGGTTAGTATTTCGTGACTCATTTTCGTTATCAACTGCAACTGCTCACGTCCGCTTTTTGTATTGTTTCAGCGATTATTACAATTCCAAGGATTTACACATAGGTGTGACTAACTCCCAAGGCTGTATAGTGGAGTTCAGTGAGAAGGGCGTTAGAGGGGTGGATGTGGCTACTAAGAAATGGAACAATAGTAATTTGAGCTCAGAATGGGACCAGTGTCTCCTATTGGAGCAATTTGATGAGCTCTGGAATGAATTATGGGATGGCATACTTTTGAAGGTAACTTTCTTCTAACTCAACTGGTTTTTCTAGTATTTAAAATTGATGAATATTATGAAAGTATATAATGACAGGCAATATAAATGTTTAATGACTTTATTTTGCAGCTTTCATCACTATTAAAAATTATTTCAAAGGAGGAAACCAACACGTGATTTATTGCACCACTTTTGAAAAGTTTATCTAGTTAACCTCATTATGGAGTGATAAAAAGTGATAGTAAAACTGTTTGCAATGTTACTTAAAAATTAAAACATTGTCATGTTTTGAATCTTCTCCTTTTCAGGTCAGTTCTAGTCCACTGTGGGAACCGAGCCGCTATAACGAAGACAGGCACAACTGCTTCACCTTTGTCCTGGCGTTCCTTCGAGCCCTGGACTGCGGGGAGCTCTCCGAGAAGGCGCAGGACCCCAAACTCTTCTGTAAGCAGTATGTTGTTCCACGCACATCAGCAGCAGGGAAGTACATCTCTCTTTATAGACAACTCAAAAGGCAAAGCTACTTTGTTCAAAACCTATGTTAGCCACCACTTGGCCCCTTTGCACCAACAATAGTTACACAAAATATGCAATATGTTGAAGCTAATGTGGTTTGAAATCATTTCATTAATTTTCAAGAACATTTTAATTGGTGCTGTTGTGAAATGTTTAGTTATTCACAGGTCTTGAGAACTGGCATAGAATACCCAAATAACCTTCCTTCCTTATGCAATATGATACAAAAAGCTTAACATAGAATATAAAAATAGGTAATACATAAAAATAATAAAAATACTTCTGCATAGGCACTCAAGATCTGAACTGTTGACTAAAAGCCAACTTATTATTTTTAAATTTCTTAGAAAGATGCAAACCATTATTAATTGTCTTATTTATCCCTATTTATTTACTTACTATATCATCATCATCATCATCAGCCTATATTAGTCCACTGCTGGACATAGGCCTCCCCTAATGAGCGCCATAGCCATACTTACTATATATTCAGTATTAACTGTGATGTTTTGTATTTAGCTATAAGGTTCTTGAAATTTGTGTGCATTTAATTTATACCAAATGACTTAGTTTCAATCTATTAATTTGTTTATCTATCTGTCGTATTTATATTGTTTTCTTCTAGTTATTTTAACTTATTTTATTGTAGAGGCATACATTACCAAATGATTTTATGACATATAGGTAAAGCAACAAAAACTTTGCTTTAATATGAGACCACCAATATTGCCTTGTGTGTCCATATTCATATAATAAGATGCAGAAGAAATCTTATCTTGCCAATGTAACACAAATGATGATTGTATAGAATGATTGGACCGCTAGAAAAACTACCTAATTGTTAATGTAAGAAATGATCTGAACCAATGTAAAATGCATTTGGTCATTGATAAAGAGACCAGTTAGAATTTTAGTGAAGTAAGTGAGTATTGAATATGAGTTACTTTAAAGCTATATTTAATATGTTTTAAGCTGGATTTATAGATTGTTTATGGCCATCATCATTAATGTAGCAGTTTGCATTCATGGGGCGAATAATTTCTGGTTTTTGTTAGAATCTCAGCGCTTCATTCATTCAATTATCTAAATAAACGTTTTTCCACTGGTCGACAGGTTTCATGCACCGCCGATCAGTAAATAAACACTATTTGTATTGTATAAAAACACGAATCGAATTACAGTTTACAAAGTAAGTACTAAGTTATCATTTCTGTGAAAATATCATTCACGTCATTTATTACTCAGTCACTGTGCTCACATTTGCGATTATGGTTGTGGTAAAACACGAAATAGCGGTATGTACTCGTAACACTAATGTTTGATTGGAAAATGTAATATCACATTTCGATCTTGTTGGGGATATTTATCATAAGATCTCCGTTATCGACTAAAAACTGTAGACTAGCTTTAAATTTAATGTATTGAATTTCTAATTTTAATGACGGAATATCTTTTTGTTCAACAGTCATCAATGAAATTGTGTGTCTGAGTGCGAGGTCGATGCACTCAAGACTAATGAAGGCCTAAAGGTTTCTCTAAAATGTCATGGGTTTATACTTTAGACACTTTGACGGTCTATCATGGCCTATGTAACGTTAGGGTCGCTATTTCAGTTCACCAGAAAATATATATATTACTAAGCCCTGTGCTTTTGTTGTCTAAGGTAGAATAGACAAAAATTACATAGCATCGTCGTACATTGCGTAAATTATTGACGTTGAAGAAAGAATTTAAAATGTTTTACGCATTCGACGATGATGTATCTTTTCTCC
This sequence comes from Eupithecia centaureata, assembly GCA_944547425.1. Lineage (NCBI taxonomy): Eukaryota > Metazoa > Arthropoda > Insecta > Lepidoptera > Geometridae > Eupithecia > Eupithecia centaureata. The sequence continues at coordinate 784,638 of OX155694.1, forward strand.
ATTCTACCTCAGCCAACAAGCTCTTTGCTTGGCCGACTGGAAAACTTACCTTCTGATTTATGGATGTAGCCATCTAATGGACGGTAATATAAAAAAACTGACCGCCGCTACCGGTTTTTGACAGCTCATTATAATTCAGGTATTCATAAGAATCTTCCATTGTAGTTAATTGTAGTGTGTGATGTGAAAAGAATTGTTATCCGATTGGTTAGAAGATTATTTGAAAACGCTAAAACTTTCGAAGTTTTAAGATTCAACGAAGGTTTATATCGACTCTTTTGCGTGACCACAAAAAATGAATACGACAATAGAATATAATTATAAACGTTGGTCAGCAACAGATTTCGGTAAACTTTCAAGTTTCAGTAGACGCGAGTAAAAGGAAGGATCACATTTACAGGCTTGTATGAACAGAGTTCATAGTATCGACAAGTGAAAACTCTTTTTTGTATGGGATTTTCATAGTTCCTTCGTAGGTTATTCGCAGGCTATGCGATAGAGGCCTTGTACCAAACCACATAGAAAAAAGATACTTCACGATCATTTTTCAGTACTACCGTTAACCGGACTCAGTTATATGATAATGTATGTATCTTCTGGTTAATGCAATTTAATAAGTTAATATTCTGATATCTGGATTATCTTTACGGCATCAAATGGGTTTCTTTCTCTTCTCTGTATTTACGTTTACTGAAACTTGAAAAAATTATATGATGTATTGAAATTGGTGTAAGCAGGATGTGCATAAGGAATTGCTTTCACGGCGCGAGGATTTGAGCTGTTTCGATTTATTTCAGAGCATAGTTTCAAAAACTTCAAATCATTCGATTGGACCGTAGGTACTCGAATATATCGCATATCTATTCCATGTAGCTTCCGAATATGAATTATTTCGAGACATGTTACTCAGAACTGTAGTTTCAATAATATGATCTGTAAAATACTTCAGTATTCCGACTCTCATACTCCTTATCGTATAGCACATAGTTTTCATTACACTGTACAATTATTATTCTATACCATATCTGGATTTAGATAGATTTACAACTTAAAGTTAAGACTTGAAGTTTGTAAAATGGATCTCGGGGAATGTTTCTAGGTGCTACGTTTGAATAAATTATTTTACAAAATTGAAAAAATCGTTTAATTTCCTAATCCTAACGATTCTTAACGTTTCCACACGTCATGCTGTGTAGTAACTTCAATCGGGCCCTAAAGTAGCTTGTCCTATGGGATGAGTATACATTATTTATAGAATCAAAGGAAATAACTGTTTAGTTACTAACTATAATTATATTTAGTAATCAAATTGGAAGTATCACAAATAGGATCCAATTAATTCTGCAGTCAGAAATGTTCAACTTATTCTATAGACGTTTGAAGTAAATTTTAGAAGAGTTCGTTAATACTTTGAGCGGTGTTCAATTGGTGACCTTGACGGGGATAGATTCCACTCCAACCCAGAAAACGGCGCCGTTGAGGGCCACGGTGGCTCTGAAACAAAATATAGACACTTCAATAAACTTCTAATAGGTAATTTTTTTCTTAGTTCAGTTTCCTAGGTTCGTGGAATGCCGTGGCTTTCCGGATTAAAAAAAAACTGAGGGTCAGGTCGATGCCATGTGTGACCCCGAGAGCTGGTGAGTATCTGTCGCAGCGTATCAGCATTGCCATCGTGGTAATGCAGCCAGTGTCTTGGGGACGCGACGACTGGTATTTACATGGATCAGTTGAGCTACCTCTAGAATGTTTGAAACAGTCTGCAGTTAGCTCAATTGTAGATATTTTATTTGTTTTCATTTGTTTCTATTCCTTGATTGTAATTTTCTTTGTTAATAAAGTAGGTATACTTTGGTGGTCAAACGCTTTACCATGCTTTACAATTACAAGGTCTTCTGAGTCGTAGAAAAGGACAAAAAACAACCAGTACCTATTTATATTTTTTATGTTACATAGACACCAAAACAAAAATACTTACACGAAGCTGTAAATGTAGCCTTAACGTTAAGAAGGGATTCATTCTAAGCAACCTTTGTAGGTAATAAGTAAATTTATTGGAATATATAGGACAGCATCATCTAGCCACAAATAAATCAGTTATTATAAATAACTAGCTGACCCGACAGACGTTGTCCTGTCTTAAATTATAAATATCTTTATTAACAACGAAAATTACAAGCAAAGAAATAGAAAAATTAGGTCTCGACAGAACCTACGCATTTGCTGCCCTTGGATTCGAGACCCTAGGTCCGTGGGGTACCGAGGCTTTCCGGGTTTTTAAAAAATTATCTGAGCGTCTGGTCGATGCGACGCGTGACCCGAGAGCTGGTGAATATCTGGCTCAGCGCATCAGCATTGCCATACAGCGTGGTAATGCAGCCAGTGTCTTGGGGACGCTTCCGACTGGTATTGACATGGATCAATTGAGCTACCTTTAGACTGTTTGCAACCGTCTGCAGTTAGCTCAATGGTTTCAATTATAAATATTAAATTTGAATTCTTCGCACAATTTTCTTCATTTTTTCTTTCATAAGAACCTTCTCCTGATAATAACGAACAGAACAAAAAAAGAATTAGCGAAATCGGTCCAGCCGTTCAGGCGTGATGCCGTGACCAAGGGAATTTATATAATATAGATTGTGTGAATTAAAGAAAGGCAAACAATAAAATCTATACTTATAATAAAACTGTAACAGGTCCAATTCTGTACATTGAAGATATTTGGAAAATTTTTTTTGGAGGGCACTCTATTATCGATACTCATGCCAAAACTGTAATTTTTTTCATTCATGTCTGTCTGTCTGTATCGTAAACGCGCATCACGCCGAAACTACTTGATGGATTGAAATGAGACTCGGCATGATTATAGGTCATACTACGAGGAAGGACATAGGATACTTTTTATCCCGGAATTCAGTAAGATTCCCATGGGAGAGGGTATGAAAATAAAATTCCTTTACCGCGCATCACGCCGAAACTGCTGAATGAGTTGGAATGAAACTCGGGACGATTTGAGTTCATAGTACAAGGAAGGACATGGGATACTTTTTATCCCGGAATTCGGTAAGGTTCCCCTGGGAGAGAGGATGAAAGAAAAATTCTTTAACCATGCATCACGACGGAATTGAATGAATTCGAATGGAACTCGGGACGATTGGACATGGATACATTTTATCCCGGAATTCAGTTTGGTTCCCCTGGGCTATAAGGGTTTTCAAAAATTTCGACGCGTGTGTACGCGTCGTTCAGATGCTGAGAGAAATTTTTGAAAACCCGTATAGACCAGGGGAACTAAACTGAATTGAACTGATAAACGTGAAAGTTTGTAAGTATGAATGGATAGATGGATGGATAGATTGATACGCAAAAACTGCTGAAATTTGGCACAGATATAGATTATTATAAGCTGGAATAAGAAATAGGCTTTATTTTATCCCGAAAATCCCACGGGAAAGGGAATTACGCAAGTAAAATCGCGAGTACTCCAAATACTAATCATGCGCAGACGAAGTCGCGGGCACCAGCTAGTCTTAAATAATAATAATAATTTTAAAAATAAAACCGATGTAGGTACCTCATATTATTCGAGAAAAATTATGAGTGTTATTGTGTTATTAATGACACAAAGAACTCTGATGTGGATGCAACAAAATGTGCAGTTGTGTCGCAACCACAAGCTGAGTTATTGCTATGGTGTTGCAAAGTGTAGGCACTCGTTTGAACGAGGCAGGTCATTCTCAGTGCCACCGACATTGCATTTAGGACTGCGGTAAGGCAGTAGCTACGAGATAGCTTTGGAGACTTATCAAGGCTAAGCTTTTTGTACTTGATATGCTAAAAAAATCTAAACAAGAGTTCAGAACTAAAAAGTTACAAGCTCTTGCATGAAACTTTGCAGGAAGTCGGAATTTGTATGTCTCTTATAAGAGGCATACACTCTACTGTACACAGATATATAGTACTCTATAGAGTATAAATAAGTAGTAAAAATAAGTATACCTACTTTTCCAAAGTTTTACATTAAAAACAGTACCTACAGAACAAACAACTTTTTGACCGTAATTTTTTTTAACGCTGAATTATCCAATTCCATACAGCATCATCTAGCCTCTAAGCAGAGCTTGTGTTATGGGAACTAGATGAGTGATATACTTATATAGATATAGATATTTTTTATTATACATTGAATACACCCAGTTCGCGGGAATCGAACCCCTGCGTCGCAGGCAGACCTTTGCCCACCGCGCCATCGGTCATCACAGTCGTTACGAGGTTTGAGGGTTACGTCACAGTACCTACATAACTCTTACTGAACTCTTACTGAATACATAGTATGTAAGGACATTGGACATTCTATAGACATATGTAGGTACATAAAGTGAGTTTGTACCTGAACTTGATTTCGTCGTTGAATCCAGCGGGAGGCGTCCACGTGTAGACCACTTTCTGGCTGTCCACCCGAGAGTCGTGCTTCTTGTGAGTGATGGCGTTCTGAAAATACAACGTTATAAAGTTTTGGGATGTAAATTGTAATTCATCAGAATATAATATAGAACAGGGGTCGGCAAGTAGTTTTAAGAGGGTTCCGGAATCCGGATACAGACGATTTTTATAGAGGTCCGGAAAAAACTGTCAAAAATGATTAAGGACAATTTTTAATAACACTTTTAGTAGCAAAGTTTCCGACAATCTGCCTGTTGCAACAGTAGAACCATAAAATATTTTTTTAAGTAAGCTATTATAACTTAGATACGGTACCCATCTAAATTCAGTTACCACATTACAACGATAGATATTTTTTACTGTAGGTACATACAAAACACCCAGAACCCCGGAACAAATATTTGCAGACAGTACAAACATTTGTCACAAGGCGGGAATCGAACCCGCAACTTCCTGCGCTGCAGGCAGACCTTCGCCTGCCGCTCGACATCTGTCGTCAAAAAAGGTAATATTTTTTTTTATCGTATAAATCTCCCTGGTGTCCAAGCAACTAGATATTGTCTTCGTACGCCAAAACCGAGATGAATGGAAACACCTCCTTTCAGCTAGGCCTTTGCCGTTGCCTGTGGTGGGAAACTTCTGTCTCATATTATTAAATAAATAATAATAATCAATAATGCTGGACAATCAACACGGCACCATCTAGCCCCAAAGTAAGCTACTCAAAGCTTGTGTTATAGGTACTAGATAACTGATATATTTAATACATTATATACATATATAGATATTTTTTTACTATACATATTAAACACCCAGACCAACGAAACATTTTTCTGCAGATAGTGCACAATTTTTTTCCGAGGCGGGAATCGAACCCGCAACCTCCTGCGCCGCAGGCGGACCTTCGACCACCGCGCCACATCGGTCGTCAAATAAAACCTGCCAAGTGCGACAAGCCAAGGGTTCCGTCGCCTCTTGACATACGGGCAGTGGAGTCCTAGTTACATAGGGTCCCGTTTTACTCTTTGGGTACGGAACCCTAAAAACAAAGTCCCGAACGAGTCTACTTGACGATAATATTATCTGGACGCACGATCGTTGGGTCTCTTATCCATAGAATTTGGTAAAACGTCCTTATCCTGCAGACTTGAAAATGATAACACCGTACTATGTAATAAATTACGGCCCTAGTCTCCGGAATGAGGCACCGGCAATACATCCGGCGGTAACATTTTGCGTGTCGTACAAATTTGATTCCATAATAGCAGGTATAGTAGCTATTAAGTACTAACCTAAGCTGAGTGAAGGGCGCTTGAACCTAGCTTAATGTCCTCGGATTTACTTACAATGCAATGTTACAATCATAGGCTTAGGATGTAGTGAAAAAATTATATGTCTATGGTTGCAATACCTTATTACTGCGCGTACTTGTGCCTACCTAGAGAGTGCACGTTTTTTTGTGCGTACACTCGTGCACTATTATAATATCCTATTTTTAGTCTTCATTGGGATTGGACGCCTTGACCGACCGTTCTAGGAGGACCACCTCAAATAGCGATATACCTAATGTAATTATACTAATAAAAATAAAAATAATATACTATAAAAATAAATGCGAAAGTTTGGATGGATGGATGGTTGTAACCTCCTCACGAACGGATAAAATTAACTAAATGGAAGAGTTTCCTTTGAAATAAAAAAAATCTAATCAGTTCAGCGTCTTCGAGTGTGGGAAAAACAGATTCCGATGAATTGAGAAGCTCTCCTGGCTTTTTGAAGTCGGTTATTAATAAACATACTGTGGTAAGTACCTTCTACAAAACTAAGACTCCTTATCCTCAGGTACTTCACTATATAGTCACTACATAGTATAAAACAAAAATAGGTTATATCAGCCATATGCGGGCTAAACATCTAAGCCCATAGATAGATAAAAAAAAAAAACTCAAAGCCAAGTCTCCGTAGCCGAAATCGGCCAGGAAGAATATATATATATATATATAGTATAAAACAAAGTCGTTTTTTCTGTCCCTATGTCCCTATATCCCTTTGAATGCTTAAATCTTTAAAACTACGCAACGGATTATGATGCGGGTTTTTTTAATAGATAGAGTGATTCAAGAGGAAGGTTTATAAGTATAACTAGTGACCCGCCCCGGCTTCGCACGGTTTTATTATAAGTATATAAACCTTCCTCTTGAATCACTCTATCTATTAAAAAAAACCGCATCAAAACCCATTGCGTAGTTTTAAAGATTTAAGCAGTCAAAGGGACATAATGACATAGGGACAGAAATAGCGACTTTATTTTATACTATGTAGTGATAAAACCGTGCAAAGCCGGGGCGGGTCGCTAGTTATATTATAAATGCGAAAGTTTGTATGGATGTTTGTTCCTCTTTCAAGAGTTTCACGCAAAAACTACGAAACTGATCGGACTGAAAATTTGAATAGACTTGGTTCTAGCCCTGTAATAAAGGCGTACATGCTAAGTCAGTTCTCACAAAATAAAAATAGACTTGACAAGTTTCCATAGAAAAAACGCTTGCGAAGCCGCGGGCAGGTCCTAGTTTTTAATATTGAAGGTTATCGTTCTCAAACTTCCAAGACTACACCTAATGTCACATTATTACACAATAGATCGTTTAAACCATTTTATTTCATTGACAAAAAACGCGAGGTCTTTATAGTTATTTTATTTTTTTCTTTTTTTCCGGTTCCTTGTTCTTTTGTAGCGAAGCAAAGTCACATTTGTCTAGGTCACAATCCGATGAAGATACCTGTCTATCTTGCCCAATCTACCTACCAAGTTAATGATGATTTATTTCTTATAGAGCAATAATTAACCTATCTACGAGTAGCTAGATCTTTGTCTTCAGGCCCAAGATATAAATCTTCTTTGTGATTGAGTCAACATAAAAACAACAAGAAGGTTATTTATTAGCATAGCAATGTTAATCAAAAACATCTGCATAAAGCAGGAAACTCTAATTCTTCGTTAGTGATAAATAACTTGCCTAGTTTAGGCATTATACGCACGATTAAATATGTATACCTACCTATGTAGAGATATATGTGTGTGCTGCAAATCTACTGTTTCACCTCAGTATACAAAATGTGTCATCGTGCGCAATACGAATGTAATGATAATAAAATAACTCTACTAAGAGTATGTAACGTACAAATTACAAGGAGCTACAATTACCTCCACACTTAATTTGTTTTGTTAGGTAATTATTATGCTGTTATTAGCTAGAACTGTCTTGGTACATAAACAAAATGTCGACAAATTCACACAGGAACACATCTACTCCTGAACTAAGCGGAGCTTGTATTAAAGGTACTAGAAAGCTAATTTAATAAACAACATACTGATAAATTACAACTAATATTTACCTACACTTTTAACAAACTCCTAAAAATATAAGCCGTCACCAGAAGGCAGAGTGCCCAGACTATTGTCAGCATTGTTCCGTTGAATGGCAATGCTAATTCGTTGACCGAAATAAAAGCCAGCATTCCGATCACCCGTGGAGTCTATGAGGAGTTTGGTATCTTTTTAAATTGAGTATCCCCCAGGACCCCAAGGGTTTCCTACACGCCCTACGTTAGCTATGCTACTGGTTTCCACCCCAAAAAGCTCAAATAGGTAACCTCGGTCTTGAAGATTGGCCTATTTTCACCGTTTGAAGGGACTCCGCTAATGATGCTGCAGAGCCGGCCCTTGCTGATGTCCCTGCCAGATGTGAAGGCGCTAGAGTATCTATCTACACACGTGGCATCCCAAACTAAAGGCCGACCCATCTTAGAAGGAATCAAATCAGAGTCATACCGTCAGGTTTTGCGTCAGATCTTTTACGATAATTTCGTATAGGCTTAATTTTTTAGGAGTTTGTGATAAGTAGTAGGTATACCTACTAGTTGTAACTACTTGTTTTGTTATCGTTTCACACACTGATACTTATGCGTATTCTTTTATGTTATGTTATTCCTGTTAAATCATGCAATGATGATTTTGTAATTTTTCATAGAAAAGACACTGTAGGTGCACTAGGCACTAATGGGAACATAATCTACAGATCGGACAAATATTTGTCCCGCGTCAGGAATCGAACCCGTCCGCTGCACCACAAAGGCCGTCTGTTGGATCCATGGATAATTGGATAATCAATAAATCGGCGCTCTCGTAGCAAACGAGAGCGCGTTGAAATCTTTTGTATGAAGAATCTTTTAGCGAAGAATTTTATAAAATTATATTTTAATTAATAAGTAATATGTTGATATAATTGTTTTAGAATACAAATTAGCATGCATTTAGACTTATAGCTACTTACTTGTCTTAGGAAATAAATAACTGTCTGTTTTATGAGATCAGAGACTCATGGATGGTGGTGTTATATTATGTTTTATCCAAATTATTTTGGCATCAACACTAAGTGATGTGGCTATGAAATTTTTTAGTAGAATTTAGTGTAATTTAGTTATTGATATTTGTATAGTAGTATGTAGTTAAAATACGGGACGGGCTTAGTTTATTAAAGATCCAAAGTCCCTAAATTTTAAGAATAAAACAAAACCATAGGTAGACTTAGAATTTGTTCAGCCTATGGTCTTCACGGATCAAAACAAAATTGCTTGCATAGTTAGCAGACTCGTACCTTGATTATTCCTAGGTATGCTAAAGTACGCCGCTCATTAGGGGAGGCCTTTGTCTAGCAGTGGACTAATGTATGTTGATGATGCTGCTAAGGAGTTCACTCACCCCTGGCGCGCCGCAGTTGAGGAGCTGAGCGAAAGGATCGTTGGGTGCGAGGGTGAACTTGCCGACGGGGGTGTCCCCCTGGCGCGCTTGCAGAAGCAGACCGCCGATCTTGTCGCTGGGGGTCTTCCCGCTGATCACCACCTCCATCGGAGTACCGGCCTTTACCACCTGCGAACATGGTTATTTGTTACAATATTTTATTTTACAAGAGCGCAAAGTTGCTTTTTAACCGCGTGCTCAATGTTAATGACCGAGCAAGCGAAGGATTTTAAAATAAGAATCCTGAGCGTTGGCGAGAGAATGAAAAGATCATGAAGTAAAAAAATTTTTGCACTCCAGTCATACAAAACGTTGTTTTCATCCCACCTCAGCGACGACATGACTATATTATGCTAGAAATAACTTTTACAGTCACAAGATATTTTTATTTATGTTTAGGTACCTAATAACTACTAGGTACATATTATAACATTATGAAACAATTATGAAAGTATAAGATAAGGATTACAGAAAAGAAAATAAAATAATTAATAAGGTTGCGAGTCCAGATAAAGTTGTAGGTATGATAAATGCGGCACCATGGAGGTTGGCATAGTTTGAGGGACTACCTAAATGAGTTAATTTCACCCGAGGTGTTCAAACACTGTGCTTTGCATTATGAATACAAAGAAATGAAATCGCAAGTTCGCTAAAAAAATTAAGAATAAACTCAACAACACGAGTAAACGAAATGAAGATCGAATTGCCGCTTTCCCACATTTTTTTTAATTCCAGCCTTTATTTTTCACATTCTGCCATTATCATGGTTCAATAGAAACGTCATCATTCAATATCATTTTCTACCCGCTCTACAGGCAACTTCAGACCTAAATTCCAAGTAGGTAATGAAAAAATGAGTAATGAAAAACAAACGATTGTAGTATGTCTGTGTAAGTATGATGAACAGGGCCCGAATTCCACTAAATAAATCACTTCACCATTCAAAAAGTATCGTGTCAAAATGTCAAAACTCTGTTAACTCTTTTTGGTATTCTACTGGCACAAACTTTTTGAGGTTCATTCATAGCTGGGCAACGATTACCTTTATAACTACCAATTTGACATTCTAATTATGAAAGTCTCTTCAAGCGCAAAAAATAGTAGAATACCAAATGCACAAACGTCATTTTAATCATCTTGATTGAATGGCACTATTGAGACCTTTGTTTTGAAATTAGGAATTCGGCCCCAGAACTATTAGGTAAAATTAGCCTAAGCAGTAGTGGAGTACCGAGGCTCTCCGGGTTTTTAAAAAAATATCTGAGCGTCTGGTCGATGCGACGCGTGACCCGAGAGCTGGTGAATATCTGGCTCAGCGCATCAGCATTGCCATACAGCGTGGTAATGCAGCCAGTGTCTTGGGGACGCTTCCGACTGGTATTGACATCGATCAATTGAGCTACCTTTAGACTGTTTGCAACCGTCTGCAGTAAGCTCAATGGTTTCAATTGTAAATACTAGTTGTAGTTTTTCTATTCCTTGCTTGTAATTTTCGTTGTAAATAAATCTAGTCCTAAGCAGTTACCTTAGTGCTTGTAGAGATGGTGTAGGGCGCAGGGGTCTTCTGCGGCGCCACGGGGTGCTTCGGGACCATGTCCTTGCAGGCAGTCTCCGGGGCTCCGGAGGAGTAGCCCTCGGCGTACGCCGCCACCGCCATCAGAACCAACACTTTCAACATTTTGATATCTGCACAAAAATATTGTTTTTTGGCTTTATTAATGACAAATTTCCATTACGTTCTATCTAAATTGAATCGTTTAATATAAATTATATTAATTGTACATATTTAACTAGCGACCCGCCCCGGCTTCGCACGGGTTTATTATACGTATAAACCTTCCTCTTGAATCACTTTATCTATTAAAGAAACCGCATCAGTAGCCGTTGCGTAGTTTTAAAGATTGAAGCAGTCAAAGGGACATAAGGATATAGGGACATAGGGACAGAAAAAGCGACTTTGTTTTATACTATGTAGTGATATTATAATTTGTGACTTACTTATAAGAATTTTGAAAATTCTAACACAGTAACCTTCGCATCAGGTATATACATTTTGTATAATGTAAATGAGGTGTATATATGTAAATGAGAAAAACTACCATTTTTTACCAGTTCAAATGATGGTGTGTTGCTTAAGTTGTTTTGCATATTTTTCAAATAAAAACAAATTTGATTAAACGCGCGAATAAAAACAATGAGGTAAGATCAAGGAGGCTTTTTGTGTGTGTCCCTTCCCACGTGAATCACTCAGAGCCTTTTGTTACGTTACATTACAAGGCGAAGTACTTGTACCTTGTAGTCCAAGTAATTAGGTAGATTTTGCTTATATGCACTTTGACTTGTTGTCGGCAATAACACAGAAAAGAGAATTTTAATTGTAATTTTCGTTGTTAGTAAAGATCATCCATAATGTATGTGCCATAATTTATCTCGTTTTAAGTTTTTCTTGTATGTTTTTTTATTTGTGCAATAAAGAATTAAGAATCATTTAATATTTTCTATGGAAAAAACAAGATTCGATAATGTTTCTTAGGAAGCAAAACTACTATACCAAGATCTATAGGTACTCCAATATCCAACTCGAAAACTAACAACGTAAACGTAAACATGGTAAGTAAATATTTATTGTTCGTTTCTTTACTTTACTAAGATTAAAGTGAATGAAATCCAAAGTGATCGTGAACAATTTATTTCCATAGTTTGAATTTACAACGTATCCAAGAGTTCTGTAAGGTCTAAAGGGAATAAAGCACTATGAATTTGAACTTTAATAAATAAATATAAAAAGAGAGTGTTACAGTAATGTTAACGAGCTCGGACAAGAAGAGGAAAGGTTTCACCAAAGTCTATCTAAATCCCTTAATTTATTTTATTTACTTGCATTTATCGATAAGCCATTGTGTCGTAAAATCGAATGTATTATTTGAGAGGTAAAACAACCGGGTCACGGTCTTGTGTTCTTCAGCGAAGCTGTGACACACCAATACTGGTTCCGTGGAGTGGCGCAACTAACCAGCTATTGCACAAATATGTAAAGTAAACAAATCAAAACAACACATGGATTTTTGATTTAAAAACTGGCCCTGATCTTAATTAATGCATAATATCAAATTATACGATTGCGGTTGACCTACGCTGCACCGGCGCAGGCGATGATGGAAAAGGACATCTATAGTGATGTTGCAACGGATATGTACGACAGTAGTTAGTGCCATAATCTAGGCATTTTGATCTAACCGTGAGTTCCAATTTATTGCAAAGGCTGCACAAAGAAGGTTGGTGCTTTTAACTGATTAACATAAAATTAACTTACTTTTTTTAATTCACAAAAATCTGTTTACAAGGAAGGAAACATGGAATTTCTGTTGCTCGAAATTAAATAAAAAGAGTCTTTACAGGATTCTTAACTCTCTTTCTACTAAGCCACCACCACTACCTAATCAGCTTTTTATCGTAAGCTTTTTTCTGAGTTAGTTATTAAATTAAAATAAATCACTACCAAAGAATTTCAAAATTTTGTTAAGATTAACAACCAATTATGACAGAATATCAATCTGAAAACTTACGCAAGTTTAAGATACAAATTAACACACAAGAAGCAAACCAAAATCAAACAATTTATATTCGTTTTTGATGTGCTTCAAACTAAAACAATAATAACTATTATTATGTGTGAATTTGATTTGTTGCTAACAAGCCATATTTTTTTATTTATTTTATATATCGTGCAAGGGCATTTAGCTATATGGACCGTAGAACAAGTTATATAACATCTGTCTATTTGTTCTAATGTTGTCGGAAATAAATGATTTTTTTGTTATAATATTAAAAATCGTACCTTAGATAGAAGACACGAGCGGTAGGTACAGAGCACGGGTACGGATTGAAATAAGCAGGCGGCGGCTGGCTGAGCTTTATAACTGCGCGAGGTGGAAGGGTGGAGGCCGACGCAAATAATACCTAAGACACAGCTTTAGAGCTTGTCCAGAAAGGGCGAATTCGTCGCGAAACGTCTCGCGCGTGATACTAGACTCCAAATACATCGCGTCCACAAGCATCGCGAGAATTCAAAATACGCGCGTAAATCGCGTGCACTACGCCAGACTCTCGACCAGATACTAGGGAGGGATGACGACGACGCGAGTGCACGTATGGATTCGCGATTCTCTCGCGCGTTGGTTGTTAGTTGGTACGCACCTTGTGGTAGCAACGGTCGCGCGTAATACGCGCGAGAGTATCGCGCGAATTAATCTTTTCTGGACAAGCTCTTACTGTTCGATAATTTGAAATATTCGACCACTTAGGAAGGCATTGATACTTTGCATTGTCATGATGAGATTCGATTCAATTGCCATAATGTAATATTTATCAACTAGCATGTGCTCGCGGCTTCGCACGTTGTTATTTCTATGGAAATGTCTCAAGGCTATTGTAATCCCATATTTATTTATGGGATGGGGATGGGATACCAAATTTCAGCACAATCCGTTCAGTAGTTTTTGTGTTGTTCCTATTTCAAGAATGTAATTGTAAAAATTACAATCAAGGAATAGAAAAAAAACACTAGTATAGGTATCGAATAGAAACCACTGAGCTAGTTGCAGACGGTTGCAAAATAAATACATCCACACACATCCATATACCTAAAGTTTTGTATTTATAATTTTAGTAAGGATGATATAGTTATGTGTGTACGAACGAGTAGATCATATTTTAATTTAGCAAATATTTTGAGCGAGTGATTGTTTGTGAAATATTTTCTAAAACCAGGCTGACAAATGATCGTCAAAATGTTCATTTGATGCATCTTACCTACCGTCAATGATAAAAATCAAGGAAAAAGGTCAATCATTGATCGAGTTCTTAAAAATGTCATCACTACATGGTATAAAACAAAGTCGCTTTTTCTGTCCCTATGTCCCTATATCCTTATGTCCCTTTGAATGCTTAAATCTTTCAAACAACGCAACGGATTTCGATGCGTTTTTTTTTAATAGATAGAGTGATTCAAGAGAAAGGTTTATACCTATAATGAAACCGTGCGAAGCCGGGGCGGGTCATTAGTTAAAAATATCAGCAATTTTAATACCTAATCCTGTGCGGATAGGTAAAACTGTAACATCAACAGTTCCAACGTTGTTCCAAGAAACAATGAGGAAAATTCGTCAGTCATTAATTCCCATTCATCATCCCAAGTCAAAGAACACATTCAACCGCAGAAAAAACCTGCGATTCAAGATGATTCTATACAGTCCGGCTTTCCTAGTTCAGGAATTTCTTATTCACAAGGAATTTCTAACAAAATACAAAACCAAGGAGGAAATCTTTTCAAATAAGGATTTATTCGCATAATACCTATACATAGTACGTGTTACCCTAGGGTTAAAAGTAACTTACTTATCCTCAGACGGGGTTTGCGAGGAAAATAAACACTGAATTCATCACGAATACAAGAAAATATAAATAAAAACGCAAAATAGGTAGGTAACGAAAAACTTTGTGAATTTTATTTTACATAGACCTAAACTCACAGCTTGGTGAGATATTTATTCAAAGTTTATGGTAAAATTAGAGAAATTACTTATAGTTAGAGAAAAGGTTTTCAACTACTGCTTTAGCCTCTTCGCTTATGAAATGCGTTAAATCTATATCTGAATCAGATGAACTCACTGTAATACAAACAAAACTCAACAACGCGAGAAAACAAATGAAGAGCGAATTGTCGCTTTTTTCCCCGCATTTTTTGAAAATAGGTATCTACAGCCTTGACGAATTGGTTAACTAATCTTATTTCAACACCCTATAATATAAACTCACCCGGAAAATCATCATCATCATCATCAATCTATATTAGTCCACCGCTGGACATAGGCGGAGGCCTACAAACAGATTTTTAAGATTATTCGTATATTCCAGGGCTGTTGAAGCTGAAGACAGGGGCTATGGCGCTCATTAGGCTCCCTTAATGAGCGATAATCTTAAAAATCTGTTTGTTTATCACTAAAACATACCTACTTCATTAATTAGTACCTACTAATATGAATGATGATGATGATACTTCGTGCATGCCATGTGTATTAAAACTATTTTACAAAGTACCTCCTATTATTAAATTCATATCTCAACACTAAATAGGTACCTAACAGTCTAATTTTTTTTTTGTGTAAACTAAATCTTAGTTTTTGCATCTATTCTGTGGTCAGAAGCTACACCAACAAAATAAACTACATATCTAAATATGTAGTATATTTTATTGGTGTAGCTTCTTAGTGTTTGCATAGGGTTTCTATTTGTATAGGTAGCTACTTTAAGTTTTAGTAAAGTACTTACCTACAAACTTACCCGCATCATTCGAACCCGTAACTAATCGTAGGCAAATTAATGTTTTGTTATCACGCACTTATTGCAACAATAGTTATTAGTTTAACGATTTATCCTTAACATTTGCTTAAGTAGGTACATAAGTAGGTAGATTACCTATAACCTACGGCGTTGCATCGACGGGGAAACACCCGATTTTTTATGGGTCAGGCCATAAGAATAAATTTTGTCTATTCTTATGGTCAGCTTTCAATTGGTCGGCGTGAAAACTGGACTTCTTATAAGTAGATCTGCTAAGCCAAAGGCCAACTTTGGTAGGTACCGTCCGAATATGGACGGAAGATGGCAAAACAAGCAGGAGATTCTTCGAAAATCCTGAACTGGCCCTATCAAAGACTCAAAAATTATATTTGACTAAGTACCTACCTATTTACTTTGGTTTCATTTGAGATAGTACATTTTTACCCTAGGGTTGAAAGTAACTTATTTAGTCCTATGTCAAGCTGTGGATTAATATATGATGATGCTGATACTAATATTAAAGAGAAGCTTACATACTACCTACTTATTTTACTATATTTTATACTCCTTCTTACAATACGATTGATGATTGATTGTCGACCTCGGTGGCGCGGTGGGCGAAGCTCCGCCTGCGACGCAGGAGGTTGCGGGTTCGATTCCCGCCTCGGAACAAATTTGTGTACGATCTGCAGAAATGTATTCCGATGGTCTGGGTGTTTTCTATGTATAATATCTATCTATTTATGTAATGTATTAATTATATCAGTTATCTAGTACCCATAACACAAGCTTTAAGTAGCGTACTTTGGGTCAAGCTAGATGGTGCTTTGAGTATTGTCCATCAGTATTTATTTATTATTTATTTAATAATACTAGCGACCCGCCCCGGCTTCGCACGGTTTTATTATACCTACGTATAAACCTTCCTCTTGAATCACACTATGTATTAAAAAAACACCGCATCAAAATCCGTTGCGTAGTTTAAAAGACAGGTACGGATTTTATATATAAAGTATTGTTTAGAATCATACAAAACACACACACAAAATAAAATATAAAATGTTTACGAGGCATCTAATATCACACACATTAAATTTCAAAGTTTTTACCTCATAGAACCTCTATACTGTAATAAAGAGTTCCCATGTGGCCATGTTATAACCAAAGAATCTATGACTACGAGTTAAAAAAACCGCACAATTAATTTTTGAACTTCGCGCTTAGCTGTCAGTAAACTGGATTAACATGAAATGCTGAACGTACGAAATCACCATCTCTCCTTCATAATGGCGGTGCTTCACATTTATATTTTGTCTATGGTATAAAATGACAGTTTTTTTTTAACACACTACCCTATCATCGGAAAGAAGTTATAGTCCATCCATACAGTACTGTAAAAAATGCATAATGCAACACTAGCGCACTCTAGCGAATTTAACGTATCCCAAAGAAACGGACGTAGAAGCTTCAATAGGAAATTGGCGCTTCAATAGGAATTTGCCGCGAGTTGATTTGCACTTTGGCAGGTCGGGCTCCGCATGATTAAAAATAAGGTCATTTTTTGTTTGACTAGAGGCTCATCCCAGCTTTGCACATATATTTCTTTAACATTTTGCAATATACTATACTGTTAACTCGGTACTCAATTACCTCGGTACTTTATTTATCTAATTATATGTACGAAACAGGCTCTTAGGCAAGTAAATTTTTAAACTAAAAATATTAACATAACACAATAAAACTGATAAATCTATGAAGACTTATGGGCCAATATTACCAACCGGTAGAGCTGAAGTGATGGCTTGACAAGCTGGGCACCTATGACAAAGTTTGGGTAAATATTCAGGAATTCAGGACCAAGATTAGAAGTTAGAATCTCATTGGCCTTGTCAACTAAACATATTTTTATGTACTAGATAATAACCTCGATATAACTGTATGATGCGAATAGAACTCTAGGTTTCATCATGAGAACAGCTTCGCATTTCAATAGGGAGTAAATTTATTGGTAGTTATTTTAAATATTGGGGTAAGCGGTAAAAATAAGCTAAATAAATATTTGGGCAGCTTAACAAATTTTGGTCGGATGTAAAATAAAAACGACCAGCAATACTTGGATGACAAATATAAAATTTTTGGTAAGTGAATAAATAGCGTTATGGTCTATGAAATTAATACTTTTGGGCAACTGAATAGAAAATGGGCAGCATTAAAGATTATTATCTCGGAGTCTTCAAATCGAGAGTGAATAAGTTCCTTCTGGGAACTGCTTCCTGCTCCATCTTAGGCCACATCTTCACTTACCTGAGATAGTGGCCAAACGCTCGACCATTTTCAATAAAAAAAAAAAAAAAAGATTATTATGTTACAGCAAGTAATAAAATTTTTGAGGTGTATAATAAACGTTATGGGCAAAAGAATAACTAAAAAGTGAAGCAGAAAAAAGCGAATAATATAAGCCGTAATCACTGGTACTGCGTTTGAAATTTTACTATTTTAGGTACTCTTATTGAAAGTCTGTGTAAATTTATTTGTTAAAAATAATCTCAGTAGATACAGTTATTGAGATCATATTTGGCTTATATTTGGTATGTAGATATCTACTTAGTTATTAAGATGAAATTTGGTATGTACTTTAAGACCAAGAATAACTTAGTAAATACTAAGCAATGTTCAAAATCTTTGGGGCTTTCCTACAGATGATCTCTATCTCTCAATCTTGGGAATAAAGAAATAAAGTTATATCCCAAAATGTGCTGCACAGAGTGCGAGAACTTACACACTTACTGTCATAAACTTAAATATTATCATTCATATTTTTTCAGTGTTTTATTTATTTTCCCAATTAAAATAGTAGTACTGAGGTAGAACCCGTGACCACTGTCTCAAAAGCTCTAGCCATAGCTCTAGCACAGAATAATATGATTATACTTAATGATTGACACACCCTGACCAACGGAACACATTTCTGCAGATCGTACGTACCTACATGAATTTGTTCCCAGGCGAGAATCGAACTCTTGCGTCGCAGGCGGACCTTCGGATAAAGTATTATGTGTAAAGTATTAGTAGATATGCGGATAAAATTAGGTATATGTTACTATAGTACTACACTAGCTGGTGCGACTTCGTCTGCGCATGATTAGTAGGTAAATTCGCGGTTTCTCCCGTGAAATTCCCGGAATTTCCCGTGGGAATTCTGGATAAAATATAGCGTATGTGTTATTCCAGACTATACTATACTTAATCTATCTCTGTTTCAAATTTCATCCAGATCCGTTTAGTAGTTTTTGTGTGAAAGAGTAACAAACATCCATCCATCCATACTTACAAACTTTCGCGTTTTTAATATTAGTAGAGGTGGCGACAAGCAATAAAATAAGTAGGTATGTCATTGCTTATCCTACAGCTTGACATATAGGTACCTAGACAAGTAGGACATAGGGTAGTGACATAGGTATAGATAGGTAGGGTGGGTGTACCAGTAACAAACCGATTAAGCAACATTTTCAAAGTAATTTTGATGTTGTGACATAATTAAATATTACAAAAACCATTGCAAAAAAAAGAATAAACTGCTTCTAGTCTACCATAGAATAAAGTAGCTTATTCGGATTTACTTAATAGTTAATAGGTTTTTTTATTTAATAACTAGCGACCCGCCCCGGCTTCGCGCGGTTTAATTATACGTATAAACGTAAAATGATTCCTCTTGAATCACTCTATCTATTATAAAAACCGCATCAAATTCCGTTGCGCACTTTTAAAGATTTAAGGAAACAAACTTTAGGGCCGCCCCAACCAAGTAATATATTCAAAAATATTGATTTAAATCATATGCTGTAAAGGGCCATATAGATCTATATTAATAATTAATAAATAAAATAATATTTAAGGTATTTGATTGGATAAGGATTAATGCTGTATTGGTTAAAATCGCTTCGAAAATTAGCCTTTATTTGTCGTAAAAAGAAAATGACAAAAAAATGTTATTGTGGGATATCCATAAGAGATAGACATATACCATCGCGGAGTTTTCTGTAGAACTTTTTAATGTGTACAATACTTAGTACATTGTTTTGATAAATCTCGTAGGGTTCAGCCTGCGTTTGCAATGTAAGCGGGAAAAATCTAACTATTTACGACATCACATTAGAAACCTCAAAAATAACAGTATTTCTCCAGTATTTTTTGGATATTAATATCCACCTTCCTCTTGAATCACTCTATCTATTAAAAAAACCGCATCAAAATCCGTTGCGTTGTTTTAAAGATTAAAGCAGTCAAAGGAACACGATGACAAAGAGACAGAATAAAAATTAATGTGAAAAGTCGCAATGTGCAGCATCCAGGAGGTGTCTTTGATGATGGAGAGCATCCAGGAGGTGTCTTTGATGATGGATAGCATCCAGGAGGTGTCTTTGATGATGGAGAGCATCCAGGAGGTGTCTAGGATGATGGAGAGCATCCAGGAGGTCTCCTTGATGATGGAGAGCATCCAGGAGGTCTCTTTAATGATGGAGAGCATCCAGGAGGTGTCTTTGATGATTGAGAGCATCCAGGAGGTGTCTAGGATGATGGAGAGCATCCAGGAGGTGTCTTTGATGATGGAGAGCATCCATGAGGTCTCTTTAATGATGGAGAGCATCCAGGAGGTGTCTTTGATGATTGAGAGCATCCAGGAGGTGTCTAGGATGATGGAGAGCATCCAGGAGGTGTCTTTGATGATGGAGAGCATCCAGGAGGTGTCAATGATCATTAAGAGCATCCAGGTAGGAATGAACGAGGGGAGACAAGGGTCTATGATGATTGGGAGCATCTTGGAGATGTGAATGGTTATAAAGAGCATCCAGGAGGTGTCTATGACGATTGAGAGCATCTAGGAGGTGTCAATGATCATTAAGAGCATCCAGGTATGAATGAACGAGGGAAGAAAAGGGTCTATGATGATTTGTAGTATCTAGGAAGTGTCTATGATGATTTAGAGTATCTAGGAGGTGTCTATGTTGACAGAGAGCATCCAGGCGGGCACGGAGCCCCCCGCGGCCGACGCCTTCGGTCTGGACCTGCAGGCCTTCGTGCAGCACCAGCGCAGGGATCGACGCGCCCGCTGCTGCTGGGGGAGACGGAGATCGACGAGCTCATGTTGTAAAAAACATTACAAACTAAATCACGAGTTGTAGACCAAATGGAATACTACTGGAAAAGCATTGAATTCGTGTTCCATTAGTTTTCCAATGACAACTTTTGAATAAAATTATCATTTTCTGATGAAAGAAAATGATATTTGATTGCTTTACACATCATATTACGCAATTAATTGGAAAATAAGTTAAAACGATTGATACAAACAAAAGCAAACAAACTTAGAGGAATAAGCAAACAAAGATTTCAAAAGATTGGAAAAACTTATCGTCGAAGTGCAGCTTACTAATATGGCCGCCCAGAACGAAAAGAATGGTTTTTTTTTTCATTATGCGTTTATTACTGATATAGATGGCATATTTACCGCTTTTATTTTTATTAAACGATTGATAGCAATACAACAGTGCTACCAAATGAAAAAAGTGGCGTGAAATTTGACAGAAGGTTAATATTTTGATTTGAAGGTAGAAATGGTGTTACTACTGGTTCCTGGTGTGGCACTGGTGCACCCACACTTAGGTAAAGTTTTAAGTTAAAGTATTGTTTGCCTACGTACCTAGGTACCTATGTCTGTCTACCTACGTACGTACTGCATATTTCATTTGAAAAGGCGACCCCCGGCCTGGTAATAACTACGGTATGCGTGTATGAGGCGTGTACATGTGCGAAACTGTCAAAAAGTCGGAATTTTCTCTCACGAACCCCCCCCCCCCTTTCTATTTTTCACCAAAATAACATACTGACCTATCTACGCTCTACCATCAAGGAGAAAAACAGAAAAACAGCTTAAAAGTACCTTTACCAACTATAATAATTATAATGAGGAAAAATTTATATGTATTAAAAAAAAAGGGTATCATTTAATCGGTCAGTGAATTAAACAGATTTTGGTGAACAAAAAAATCAATTCGGTAATCTTAATAAATAAAAATGGGCTGCAACAAAGGGCCTGCAAAAATAAAAATTGGGTAACAAGAAAAAATAACAACGGGCTATTTAAAAAATATTTGTGTAGTAAATTATTTTTTATGCATCAGCAAATCATGATTAGCATTTATTGAAATATTTGCCTGCTGTAAAACTAAAAATGGAGCAACCAACTATCAGAAATGAGCAGCAGACCGTGGATCGGATTTAGTTCAGTGTTTGGAAGCTCACTATAAGTCTTTTTCACATAGGAAGCGTTCCCTGACAGATGGAATGCGTTTCATTTCAATTGACTAGGATTTTGGCAAATTGAAATTTCGAAAATTCAAACAATTTTTATTTCATTTCAAACATATGAATTAAGATACAGAAGTATAGCACGACACACAAATTATCCAAAAATAAATTTATTTTAGCCTCCACGCGTAATAAAAAATAGAAATCAATAATTTTATGAAATCCGAGGCAATTTGGTTTGCGTAGAACAGAACGTAATAGAGTTGAGGCAAACAAATATTATTCCAGCAAATCGAAAATCGATTATCGCAAATTAAAATCGTAACTTTCAACATCATCATTTTAAAATTTTATCACGGAAGTATATACCAATGATTATTGCTGATTATTTGTTATTCATTTTCAATTACCTACCTATCTGCTGATATTATTACCGTCCTATTTGTAGGTTATGACGCATTACCTATTGGAAATGCAGATTTTTACTATTGTTTTTATTTATATAGACCTAATTTAATGTTTTACTTTGTTAAAGTCATTTAAAATTAATGAAAATATCTTACGAATAATCGATTTTCGTTACTAAATCAAGTCAAAAATCGAATCAAATTTTTACGATTACATTCTTATAGAAACTTACCTTATAGAATCTTATAGAAACTTATCTTATAGAATCTTATAGAATGTTATCTTATAGAAACGTATAGAATCTTATCTTATAGAAACGTATCTTATAAAATCTTATCTTATAGAATCTTATCTCATAGAAACGTATAGAATCTTATCTTATAGAAACTTATAGAATCTTATGGAATCTTATCTTATAGGAACTTATATAAACTTATCTTATAGAAACTTATAGAAACTTATCTAATAGAAACTTATAGAATCTTATCTTATAGAAACTTATCATATAGAATCTTATCTCATAGAAACGTATAGAATCTTATCTTATAGAAACGTATCTTATAGAATCTTATAGAATCTTATCTTATAGAAACTTATAGAATCTTATCTTATAAGAACTTATAGAATCTTATCTTATAGAAACTTATAGAATCTTATCTTATAGAAACTTATCTTCTAGAAACTTATATTATAGAATCTTATCTTATAGAAACTTATAGAATCTAATAGAAACGTATCTTATAGAATCTTATAGAAACTTATAGAATCTTATCTTATAGAAACGTATCTTATAAAATCTTATCTTATAGAATCTTATCTCATAGAAACGTATAGAATCTTATCTTATAGAAACTTATAGAATCTTATCTTATAGAATCTTATGGAATCTAATCTTATAGGAACTTATAGAAACTTATCTTATAGAAACTTATAGAAACTTATCTTATAGAAACTTATCTAATAGAAACTTATAGAATCTTATCTTATAGAAACTTATCATATAGAATCTTATCTCATAGAAACGTATAGAATCTTATCTTATAGAAACGTATCTTATAGAATCTTATAGAATCTTATCTTATAGAAACTTATAGAATCTTATCTTATAGAATCTTATCTTAAAGAATCTTATCTTATAGAATCTTATCTTATAGAAACTAATAGAATCTTATCTTATAAGAACTTATAGAATCTTATCTTATAGAAACTTATAGAATCTTATCTTATAGAAACTTATCTTCTAGAAACTTATATTATAGAATCTTATCTTATAGAAACTTATAGAATCTAATAGAAACGTATCTTATAGAATCTTATAGAAACTTATCTCATAGAAACGTATAGAATCTTATCTTATGGAACGTATCTTATAAAATCTTATCTTATAAAAACTTATCTTATAGAAACTTATAGAAACTTATTTTATAGAAACTTATGGAATCTTATCTTATAGAAACGTATAGAATCTTATCTTATAGAAACGTATCTTATAGAATCTTATAGAAACTTATAGAATCTTATCTTATAGAATCTTATCTTATAGAATCTTATCTTAAAGAATCTTATCTTATAGAATCTTATCTTATAGAAACTAATAGAATCTTATCTTATAGAAACGTATCTTATAGAATCTTATCTTATAGAAACTTATAGAATCTTATCTTATAGAATCTTATCTTAAAGAATCTTATCTTATAGAATCTTATCTTATAGAAACTAATAGAATCTTATGTTATAGGAACTTATAAAATCTTATCTTATAGAAACTTATAGAATCTTATCTTAAAGAAACGTATCCTATAGAATCGTATCTTATAGAAACTTATAGAATCTTATGTTATAGAATCTTATGGAATCTTATCTTATAGGAACTTATAGAAACTTATCTTATAGAAACTTATAGAAACTTATCTTATAGAAACTTATCTAATAGAAACTTATAGAATCTTATCTTATATAAACTTATCATATAGAATCTTATCTCATAGAAACGTATAGAATCTTATCTTATAGAAACTTATAGAATCTTATTTTATAGAAACTTATCTTATAGAAACTTATCATATAGAATCTTATCTCATAGAAACGTATAGAATCTTATCTTATAGAAACTTATAGCATCTTATCTTATAGAAACTTATGGAATCTTATCTTATAGAAACTTATCTTATGGAATCTTATAGAATCTTATCTTATAGAAACTTATCTTATATAAACTTATCATATAGAATCTTATCTCATAGAAACGTACAGAATCTTATCTTATAGAAACGTATCTTATAGAATCTTATAGAATCTTATTTTATAGAAACTTATAGAATCTTATCTTATAGAAACGTATCCTATAGAATCCTATCTTATAGAAACTTATAGAATCTTATATTATAGAAACTTATCTTATAGAAACTTATATAATCTTATCTTATAGAAACTTATCTTATATAAACTTATCATATAGAATCTTATGTTATAGGAACTTATAGAAACTTATCTTATAGAAACTTATAGAAACTTATCTTATAGTAACTTATCTAATAGAAACTTATAGAATCTTATCTTATAGAAACTTATCATATAGAATCTTATCTCATAGAAACGTATAGAATCTTATCTTATAGAAACTTATCTTATAGAAACTTATCTTATAGAAACTTATCATATAGAATCTTATCTCATAGAAACGTAAAGAATCTTATCTTATAGAAACGTATCTTATAGAATCTTATCTTATAGAATCTTATCTTATAGAAACTAATGGAATCTTATCTTATAGAAACTTATAGCATCTTATCTAATAGAAACTTATGGAATCTTATCTTATAGAAACGTATCTTATAGAATCTTATAGAATCTTATTTTATAGAAACTTATAGAATTTTATCTTATAGAAACGTATCCTATAGAATCCTATCTTATAGAAACTTATAGAATCTTATATTATAGAAACTTATCTTATAGAAACTTATATAATCTTATCTTATAGAAACTTATTTTATATAAACTTATCATATAGTATCTTATCTCATAGAAACGTATAGAATCTGATCTTATAGAAACGTATCTTATAGAATATTATAGAATCTTATCTTATAGAATCTTATAGAATCTTATCTTATAGAAACAAATGGAATCTTATCTTATAAGAACTTATAGAATCTTATCTTATAGAAACTTATAGAATCTTATCTTATAGAAACGTATCCTATAGAATCTTATCTTATAGAAACTTATAGAATCTTATCTTATAGAAACGTATCCTATAGAATCTTATCTTATAGAAACTTACCTTAAAGAAACTTATAGAATCTTATCTTATAGAAACGTATCTTATAGAATCTTATTGAATCTTATCTTATAGAAACTTATAGAATCTTATCTTATAGAAACTAATGGAATCTTATCTTATAGGAACTTATAGAATCTTATCTTATAGAAACGTATCCTATAGAATCTTATCTCATAGAAACTTATAGAATCTTATCTTATAGAAACGTATCTTATAAAATCTTATCTTATAGAAACTTATAGAATCTATAATAGATTCTATAAGATACGTTTCTATAAGATAAGATTCTATACGTTTCTATAAGATAAGATTCTATAAGATTCTAAAAGATAAGTTTCTATAAGATTCTAAAAGGTAAGTTTCTGTAAGATTCTATAAGATAAGTTTCTAGAAGATAAGTTTCTATAAGATAAGATTCTATAAGTTTCTATAAGATAAGATTCTATACGTTTCTATGAGATAAGATTCTATAAGATAAGATTTTATAAGATACGTTTCTATAAGATAAGATTCTATAAGTTTCTATAAGATTCTATAAGATACTTTTCTATAAGATAAGATTCTATACGTTTCTATAAGATAAGATTCTATAAGATTCTAAAAGATAAGTTTCTATAAGATTCTAAAAGGTAAGTTTCTGTAAGATTCTATAAGATTCTATAAGATAAGTTTCTAGAAGATAAGTTTCTATAAGATAAGATTCTATAAGTTTCTATAAGATAAGATAATATAAGATAAGATTCTTTAAGATAAGATTCTATAAGATAAGATTCTATAAGTTTCTATAAGATAAGATTCTATAAGATTTTATAAGATACGTTTCTATAATATAAGATTCTATACGTTTCTATGAGATAAGATTCTATATGATAAGTTTATATAAGATAAGTTTCTATAAGATAAGATTATATAAGTTTCTATAAGATAAGATTCCATAAGTTTCTATAAGATAAGATTCTATACGTTTCTATGAGATAAGATTCTATATGATAAGTTTCTATAAGATAAGTTTCTATAATATAAGATTCTATAAGTTTCTATAAGATAAGATTCTATAAGTTTCTTTAAGATAAGATTCTATAAGATTCTATAAGATACGTTTCTATAAGATAAGATTCTGTACGTTTCTATAAGATAAGATTCTATAGGATACGTTTCTATAAGATAAGATTCTATAAGTTTCTTTAAGATAAGATTCTTTAAGATTTTATAAGATACGTTTCTATAAGATAAGATTCTATAAGTTTCTATAAGATTCTATAAGATACTTTTCTATAAGATAAGATTCTATACGTTTCTATAAGATAAGATTCTATAAGATTCTAAAAGATAAGTTTCTATAAGATTCTAAAAGGTAAGTTTCTGTAAGATTCTATAAGATTCTATAAGATAAGTTTCTAGAAGATAAGTTTCTATAAGATAAGATTCTATACGTTTCTATGAGATAAGATTCTATAAGATAAGATTTTATAAGATACGTTTCTATAAGATAAGATTCTATAAGTTTCTATAAGATTCTATAAGATACTTTTCTATAAGATAAGATTCTATACGTTTCTATAAGATAAGATTCTATAAGATTCTAAAAGATAAGTTTCTATAAGATTCTAAAAGGTAAGTTTCTGTAAGATTCTATAAGATTCTATAAGATAAGTTTCTAGAAGATAAGTTTCTATAAGATAAGATTCTATAAGTTTCTATAAGATAAGATAATATAAGATAAGATTCTTTAAGATAAGATTCTATAAGATAAGATTCTTTAAGATAAGATTCTATAAGATAAGATTCTATAAGATTTTATAAGATACGTTTCTATAATATAAGATTCTATACGTTTCTATGAGATAAGATTCTATATGATAAGTTTCTATAAGATAAGTTTCTATAATATAAGATTCTATAAGTTTCTATAAGATAAGATTCTATAGGATACGTTTCTATAAGATAAGATTCTATAAGTTTCTTTAAGATAAGATTCTATAAGATTCTATAAGATACGTTTCTATAAGATAAGATTCTTTCTTATCTTATAAAATCTTATCTTATAGAAACTTAGAATCTTATCTTATAAGATAAGATTCTATACGTTTCTATAAGATAAGATTCTATAAGATTCTAAAAGATAAGTTTCTATAAGATTCTAAAAGGTAAGTTTCTGTAAGATTCTATAAGATTCTATAAGATAAGTTTCTAGAAGATAAGTTTCTATAAGATAAGATTCTATACGTTTCTATGAGATAAGATTCTATAAGATAAGATTTTATAAGATACGTTTCTATAAGATAAGATTCTATAAGTTTCTATAAGATTCTATAAGATACTTTTCTATAAGATAAGATTCTATACGTTTCTATAAGATAAGATTCTATAAGATTCTAAAAGATAAGTTTCTATAAGATTCTAAAAGGTAAGTTTCTGTAAGATTCTATAAGATTCTATAAGATAAGTTTCTAGAAGATAAGTTTCTATAAGATAAGATTCTATAAGTTTCTATAAGATAAGATAATATAAGATAAGATTCTTTAAGATAAGATTCTATAAGATAAGATTCTTTAAGATAAGATTCTATAAGATAAGATTCTATAAGATTTTATAAGATACGTTTCTATAATATAAGATTCTATACGTTTCTATGAGATAAGATTCTATATGATAAGTTTCTATAAGATAAGTTTCTATAATATAAGATTCTATAAGTTTCTATAAGATAAGATTCTATAGGATACGTTTCTATAAGATAAGATTCTATAAGTTTCTTTAAGATAAGATTCTATAAGATTCTATAAGATACGTTTCTATAAGATAAGATTCTTTCTTATCTTATAAAATCTTATCTTATAGAAACTTAGAATCTTATCTTATAGAAACTTATAGAATTTTATCTTATAGAAACTTATAGAATCTTATCTTATAGAAACTTATAGAATCTTTTCTTATAGAAACTTATAGAAACTTATACAATTAAAGAGTTTTTAAATGACAAGAATGTTGACGAATGACCATACTAATAATTATTTTTAACTGACAATTTCAACTAACTTCATTTTTGACATGTATATCTGATTCCGTTTTCTGTATTTTTGATTATTTTACATAATTTATTTGTTAAGATGCATGTAATAGACTAATTGCACGCCCATAAAGGGCAAATTACATTGATACAATATCATTTTTTGTGTACCATCTCCAAACATGTAAATTATGCAATAAATATACTTTGACTTTGACTTTGACTTATCTTATAGAATCTTATCTTATAGAATCTTATTATAGAATCTTATCTTATAGAAACTTATAGAATCTTATCTTAAAGAAACGTATCTTATAGAATCTTATCTTATAGAATCTTATCTTATAGAAACTTATAGAATCTTTTCTTATAGAATCTTATCTTATAGAAACTTATAGAAACTTATCTTATAGAATCTTATCTAATAGAATCTTACTATAGAATCTTATTTTATAGAAACTTATAGAATCTTATCTTATAGAAACTAACCTTAGGAAAATAAATAAAACAATGAAAAAATATGAATGTTAATATTAAAGTTTATGGTAGTAAGTGTGTAAGTCCTCGCACTCTGTGCAGCACATTTTGGGATATAACTTTATTTCTTAATTCCCAAGATTGAGAGATAGAGATCATCTGTAGGAAAGCCCTAAAGATTTTAAACATTGCTTAGTATTTACTAAGTTATTCTTGGTCTTAAAGTACATACCAAATTTCATCTTAATAACTAAGTAGATATCTACATACCAAATATGATCTCAATAACTGTATCTACTGAGATTATTTACAACAAATATATTTACACAGACTTTCAATAAGAGTACCTAAAATAGTAAAATTTCAAACGCAGTACCAGTGATTACGGCTTCTATTATTCGCTTTTTTCTGCTTCACTTTTTAGTTATTCTTTTGCCCATTACGTTTATTATACACCTCAAAAATTTAATTACTTGCTGTAACATAATAATCTTTAATGCTGCCCATTTTCTATTCAGTTGCCCAAAAGTATTAATTTCATAGACCATAACGCTATTTATTCACTTACCAAAAATTTTATATTTGTCATCCAAGTATTGCTGGTCGTTTTTATTTTACATCCGACCAAAATTTATTAAGCTGCCCAAATATTTATTTAGCTGACTTTTACCGCTTACCCCAATATTTAAAATAACCACCAATAAATTTACTCCCAAAAAAAAATACCTTTAAACTCATACTACCTAGACAGAGCGCTGTCAACAATGATTTTGAAGCCGGTTTCGTAAACATGTGTGCTCGTACTGAGTGTTGCCGTGCAGGTGTACTTTCGCATGAAATGTGATTCCATCCTGCTTTTTATGTCGCGAGATTGGTTTGAACACCCTTTCAAAACATAATTCGGCACTTTGTCCCTCTAAATCTCGTAATAATTTTGCGTGACACTCGGCGCTACGGCTTAGCTGGACTGACAAGGTAAGGCGTAATTTCGTCATATATGTGTGTGTGTAAGTGTGTTTGTACACGCCAAGGCTTAATTTTATCATTCATTTCATTTATTTCAGAAAATTCGATATACATTTTTTTTTTCCCACATGTGGTACCACAGTTCAGCTTCGCTGTGAAGACTACCACTTAAGTTATAAAACGCGCGAAAGACCTCTGTTTTTTTCATTAATTCTTCGAATATCATTCACATGGATGTTGCCGAGTGTGAAATTTCGTACGGATATTATGTATTGTAGTTAGTACCTAGATAATTTAGTTTTTTAGTTTTGGTTAGATACCTATAGGTCAGAGCCAGGGTGGAGCAAGCGCCCCACCCTGCCCCACCGTGGCTACGCCCATGCTTGTAACTCGAGAGCGGCTGGACCGATTTTTATGATTTTTGTGTTTTTGGATTTGTCTTCGTCGGGAATAGCATATGTATTATGTTTAAAAATATGATATTTGACAAATAAATAAAGAAGAATGTCCAGAATTGACCTGTCATACATTTTGACAGAAGATGTCGTGTATATCATTGAAATTCATTGAAAAAAAATAGTTTTTTTTTTTATTTACATATCACAAACTTTTACTGAAATCAGTAATCAGGAAAAAAAGAAAATGCATTTTAATTTCAGTAGGATGGACCCAGAATACTTCATCTTCAACTTCTTTTTGTATGGCACCGCTTGCTTTTCGCCACGACTCTGCCAGTGTCATAAACTTCTAAAATAGAATTTGTCGGTTTGTTTAGGGGAAACCGAAACGTCTGAGCTAATTAGCGCTGTCAAGTTAATGTCAACTCTATTCTACCTGTCAAAAAACTTCATCAGCGCGTCACTTTGGATTGCTTTCATGCAGTCAGTCTACATATTTAATAAGGTCTTCACACACTGAAGCCGGAGGCGGAGCGGAGGCAAAGGCGTGCGAATTGTAATCCATGGAATCCTATGAAAGCCTACACACACACACCGCAGGCGGTGGCGGCGCGGTGCCATAGGAAAAACCGCCACGTCTTCGCCTCCGCTCCTCCGCCTCCGGCTTCAGTGTGTGGAGAGTTTTAATCTGGGCAGTATACTTTCGTTTACGTTTCGATGTGTACCTACTGTGCAATTTTGTTTCCGTCTTAACTTTGGCTTTCACAATGGGCGCATTTATAAAAAGGATGGATCTGGAACGAAAAATAATTCACTCTTTGATAGAGCTCCGAGATTGTCGTTGTCCGTCTCTGATGTAGCGATGGGTAAATCGGTTTAAAAACACAACTCGGTTAAATCGGTTTGAAAAAACAAGCAAATCGGTTTGAAACCGATTCAAACCGATTTGCATCCAAATCGACAAAACAAATGGCAGATGGCGCCGAAATAATATTGATCTACCTATGTAATCCAGATTGAATAGTTGGTAGTTGGTGTATTCTTATTGTAAAAAACTAAAAAAATAAGGTATTTCATGAATGAAATATTCATAAAATATGTAAGTACCGTATTTTTTTCGTTGTCGAGTTATAAAATAAAAAAAATAAAAGAAATTTAAAACCAATGTTTTATAATAAATGCACTGCCATAAGAATAAACAAAAACAGTGGCACTACTCTGAACTTTTTCATACAGCAGGCAAATAACTCGATTCATTCATTAATGTTTTGAAAATTGCAAATCAGCTCGTTCGATCAGAGCGCCCGCAAACAAATAAGCAACTGCTAGATATCTCACTCACACTCACGGCTCGCGACGATGTCGTGTCGCTCGTGTCTGTTTAGCGGCTAGCTATTACTTCGTAGTTCGTTCGTTCGACTCGACTCGACTCGAAGACGCACGACTCGACGCGGCGAGCAGCAGCGGTTCAAACCGATTTAGCTAAACCTCTGAGTCGGTTTGACTCGTTCGAACGTCAAACCGATTTGAACCGATTTGGTAAACCGAGTTGACACATCGCTACTCTGATGTTAATTTAACCTGAAAATTCGTTTTCATCGTAACTTTTTTTCCTGATTGGCGATTTTGAAAATATTTATGCAAATTATATAGGAATTATTAATGTTTATTTTGATATACTTACCATGAAAATACATCACAAATAAAAAAATCTGAATGACAGGTCAACATATGTATGGAGCGTGGACATCCTTCTTTCCCCGCGGGCGACGCTGCGGGGCGCAGCTAGTTAATAATAAATATTGTATGGAATTTAAGTGAAGTGAAACCAGTGTTCGTTTGTAGTAGTTGAACTCCGTGGTTTTAGTTTTTTTATCTATACCTTACTACTCTACTTTGTTGTCTTGTCTATGCTACAGTAGCCATTTCGGTGTGGTTTGGTGGTGGTTGATTTACCAAAATTGAGTGAATTTTATCGAGTTATAATTTAGGCGGGAAGCCGTAGCTCTAATTTACTGCTAAATAAAATGAGCGTGGAAGAAGATGTAATGAAAATACAAAAAAAGTTGACCAAGATGACTTCGGAAGACGGAACGGTAAGCAGTAACTAACAATATTGATGTAGCCACAAAATGGTTTTCCACATTTCAATAGGGTTTTGTTTGTTTTTGTTAGTTACCGGTAATTTAGCTATAGTTGATGATTGCATCTAGAGGCTGTTTATTTATTGTGGAATTTGTATGACATTGTTATTACGTATACTCAAAGATATATTTATTTTATTTTTAGGGACAAGAAAAAGCGCTTGAACTGCTCAAAGCTTTACAGACAATGGCTATAAACCTCGAAGTTCTCACTAAAACAAGAATCGGGATGACAGTTAATGCCTTGCGCAAGTCTAGTCAGGACGAGGAAGTTAATTCTCTATGCAAAACTCTCATCAAAAACTGGAAGAAGTTTTTGTCAACACCAAATACTCCATCGAAAGACAATGGAAGTTCCTCTAAATCCAGAAAAGACAAGGACAAGAAAGACGATAAAGAAAAAGACAAAAAACTACCAGCATCTTTTCCTCCCCAGTCAAATACTACAGATGCTGTCCGCCTAAAGTGTCGTGAGCTGCTGACTCAGGCTCTCAAAACCGATGCTGAATCATGTGCAAACTCATGTGCCACTCCTGAGGAACTCGCTGAAGAACTCGAGGAATCCATTTATGCCGAATTTAAAAACACAGACATGAGATACAGAAACAGAGTTAGATCACGAGTTGCTAATTTGAAAGACCCTAAAAACCCTACACTCCGCACCAATTATCTGAATGGAGTGGTATCTGCAACGCGTCTCGCTAAGATGACACCTGAAGAAATGGCCAGTGATGAAATGAAAAAGTTGCGTGAAAAGTTCATCAAGGAGGCCATCGATGATGCTCAGCTTGCTACTGTCCAGGGAACTAAGACAGAGATGCTGAAGTGTGGCAAATGCAAAAAGAAGAACTGTACATACAACCAGCTGCAGACCAGGAGTTCCGATGAGCCTATGACCACATTCGTACTGTGCAATGAGTGCGGCAATCGCTGGAAGTTCTGTTAAGTTGCTTTTTAACACTAACTAGAATTAGTTCTAATTTTACCTTTTGTGGTATTCTGTAATGCTGTGTCACTATTGCATTATGTATGAAAAATGAAGTTTGTCTCAGCTATTTTATCTGCTATACTTAACATTGTTTTTTTAGTGTTAAGTTGATAAGGGGACTTTAGAATAAATTAATCTTCCTAAGGGAATGCCTAACTTTCATTGTTAATATTATTTATTATATAGATACTCCAATTTTCAATACAAGGATTGCATGCATTTAGATTGAACAACAAGTTTTAATCACTATATTTTATTAAAAACCTCTTACACTAAGACTGTCCTTAGGACTTAAAAAAAACTGGCACTTAGTCAAAACAATACCTTTTTTATTTATAGTTAAATAGATAATGATAAATGTGCATTTAAAAATTTATTTATTCATATATATTTAGCTATAACTAAATATTTAGCTGAACATATATCATTTACTACTGAATAATAATTTTAAAAACAATAGGGTAATCATTTTAAATACAGTGTAGCTATTTCACCTCTACTAAGTAACATAGGTAAGTATTTTCATGATTAAGTTTAAAATAAGGTGGTATTTTGAGAATATTGAGATTTCAAACTATAATTAAAACAAAAATACTGTCTATTTATAAAGCTATGGTTAAAATGTACCAATAGAATTTATCCTTATTGACCAAAATTTCTAAAATCTAATATGGCAAGCTACACTTTGGTGTACATTATACAATATATCTATCTTCAAATATCCAATTTTAAATAATAAGACACTAAGGTAGTCTTATTCACGGCAGATACTTTGTTGAAAATGGTGGAATACATAAATGGCTACAAAAAACAAAGACATACAGATACTTATTCTACCACAAGTTCCCCGGTCTTTACCTTAACAAATATTCTATCATCATTGCACGGTAAAATTATATTTTTCATTTCTAATTTGAGATCAACTGGTTCGTCGCCTTCCTCATCCACTTTCATTATAGTAAAACTGACATCATCGTTAGCTAGGAAACACTCAGGTGTAAGAGTTTTATTAAAATTAAAGTGTGTTTTTATGTGCTCCCTTAAGAAATGAGATTGCACAACTACTAAGTCACAATAGGAACACTTGTGACCGGAAAAATTTAGAACATCAGTTTCATCATGTCTTCTATAATGATTGCTCAGAGCATCTTGGCGCTGATTCGTGTAAGGGCAGAGGAGACACATGTGCATTTTGCGCTCCTTCACCGGAGAAGGTTCAGCCGCACTTGCATCTTTACCACTATTCACAGATCTCCTAAGCTGCAACAGCCGAAGGGTTTGCTGATCTCTGACTGAGAATTGTTGAAAATCGGATTTAGGTGTTCCTTTAGGCATAGTTTTGATTGCAAGCTTAATGTTCTCTGTGTCGTCTTCTTGTTTTACTTGTTCCTGAGTTTCGAGGTCACCGTTGGTTCCTTTAAGTCTTTCGGCCTGAGCCTCGTCATTCATTTGATGCTTACGCATGTGTTGGACATAGTTCGCGTAATATTTAACAGAGTAGTCGCATAACTCACATTTATATCTTTGTTTAGAACCGTGAAGAGATAAATGAATTTTGTATTGTTCACGCTTTTCAAAAGCTGAAGGGCACTTATGGCATTTGTATCGTTTTTCCTTTTGACGTCCGTTTTTCAGGTAAGTGGGATAGATGAATTCAGGATTACCATGCATCAGATATCCGAATTGGGGATCAGCTTGTAACACAGGCGGAAAATGATCATTTGGTTTAACCAATTTGTCTTTATCAGTCAGTACTCTTTTTTGAGCTTCAGTCTTTCTTTGAAATAGGTCTGTTCCTGAAAGAGGAATGTTTTTGAAATCTAAATCATCGCCAGATTCGTATTCGTGATTCGGAGATTTACTTTCATTTTCATGTAAAATTTCGTGTTTAGCCAAATTGCCCACGTTCTTTACAGCGTAGCTGCATTTCTTGCACTTGTGCTCTCCCTCGCCACCGTGCAATCCCAAGTGGTACGTGAGCGCAGAACTTTTGAAAAACTTGGCGGGGCACTCTTTACAATAGTACTGCTTGGGTGTGTGTTTTGTTTCCGTTTTTTTCGGCAGAGGGTCCACGTGTTCATTACTTTTGTAATTGACTGCAACTGACCAGGTCAGTTCAGAAGATTCGGAACTACGATTGGATTCCAGTCGAGGCTCCTTATAAAGAGAATGAGAATTGTGTATAAACTTGAGCATGCTTGTCCTTAGATTGTGCTCGTCCGAGTGCACAGACTGGTGAGCGATAAGCTCTGCTTCCTCGGGCACCGAGAATTCACAATTCTTACATTTATTACTATTTGAAAGGTCATGAGATTTTACATGGGTCTTTAACTCGCTTTCAGAGAAATATCTGGCTGGACACTTCTGACAAAAGTATAAGACTTTAATATTATTAATATCATTTCCCTCAACAACTGCGTCATCTTCTGGAGTACAATCTTCAATCTTTTCATGTTCAATAACTCTCCGCAGCCGCGATATTTGATCCTCATCGGAAACGTCTTCTTCGACGAAGCTGTAAATACGACCGTACAGGAGGCCGTGCTTCTTGGAATGTTCCGCCAGTCTCGTGGCATTATCACATGTGTATTTACATTCTAAACATTTGTATATAATCACTTCGCTATTTTCGAAACCGAGACAGTGAATCTTCTCGTGGTTAGGTATCTTACACTTCTGAGAGTTAACGTATGAACAATAGCGACATTTGTACATTTTGTGGAATTCATTTTTCGCCGATACCCACACATGAGGGATCTCGTCACTGAAGCTGTCCGATCTGTCTTTGTGAAGAGAGGACGTGGATGCTTCAAGTTCCGCCTCGCTTTCGTTCTTCTTGGAGACGATTCCGTGAACTCTCAAGTGTTGGTGGAGCAGATGTCTCTTGGAGACGCTGTAGTTGCATTCGGGGCATTTGTAGGGAGTCTCGGCGGAGGTGGAGCGATGGAACTGCTCGTGATACATGAACTGCGACTTGCTGTTGGTTTCGTAGGGGCACTCGTGGCACTTGTGCCGCTTGTTGGCGCCGCTGCCGGCGGACGCCTCGTGCAAGGGCACCGCGTGCTCGGGCAGGGGAGACTTGCAGCCCATCGCCTTCGCGATGTAGTCTTCTGGGTCAGTGATGCCGTGCAGCAAAAGGTGTTGGATGAGATCTTGCTCATCTTTGACGAAGTAAGGGCAGAAGTAGCATTTGAAAATGGACTGCGAGCTGGGGCGGTGCTGCAGTAGGTGTTCCTTGAGGAGCGACTTGTCGTTGGTCCGGAAAGGGCACTTTGAGCAGAAGTCGCTGAAGGGCTCAGCGCCTAGCGGCGGGGCGGGCTCCGGCTTGGGCCTCACCGTCGTTATCACTTTTACTATCCCGTCGTGCTTCAAGCGGCAATGTCTCTGTAATTGCAAAAAATAAAATAAATTATGTCGCACTTTGACGAAGGTTAAAAAATTAATAAAATACCTATACACCAGCCAAACTCGACGTAAATATATGTAAACAAACCACGACACAACAAACCAAATAAAATTAAAAGTGCTTTATTTCCTTTAGATCTTGCAGTACCTACTCTCGGAATCATCAAAGAATTCAAATCCCTACTAATAATATACGTACTTATTACTGTCAGTCTGTTATGCTTAAGCGTATGAACTACTGGACCTATTTAAATGTTATTTGGTACAGAGATAGTCTAGCTAGTCTGAGAAACGACGTAGTCTATATTTTTTAAAGAAAAAGTATATTATTATTAAAAAAGCGTTAAAGTATTGAAAAAGGGGATGTAAGTTAGGAAGTTTTAACTAGGAAATGAAGTGATCATCACTTTGATTTTCGTTCACTACAATCAATTAAAGGTAACAAAAATAAAAAACCCATAGTAATTAAGAGACATGCATTGTTATAAAAAGGATTCAAGTCAAATTATTGAAACCATGAGTAGAATAATAAATCTTGGTCCATAAAAATAATAAAAATTACGAGTCCTGTAAGGTTTAAAGGAAATAAAGCACTTTGAATTTAAGCCTAGTTGTGGACAAAGCTAGTTTTTGTTTTTTTAGATTTGGCTGGAATATATATTTTTTTTGAATTATTTCCTGCCCAAATATACCCAATCAATATGTTACTTAACGTGTATAGTCATTCTATAGACTAAAAAACTTTAGGTAGGTTATATTTTTACAGTTTTTAAACTAGTAGGTAAATAATTTAATCGCGTTGTGAGAAGAGTTACCGATTCGTTTTACATTAAAAATGACGCTATTATGAAATTGAGATAGGAAGTATACCACTACCCAGTGGCCAGTGGTATATTTGTGAAAAATTAAATAACTGGATTTTTTAAACCAATGTGACAAAAGGGGTAAGTATGTGTAAGTGAAAAGTGTATAAGCTGACCTGTATGACGTGTTTCCAATTGGACAACTGGTTGCAGTGACCGCAGCGGTAGGCGAGATCGGCCGGGTCCACGGCGTCCGCCTTCCTCTGGTCCTCGAGGCTGCCGTCCTTGGAGTGCTGCCGCACGTGCTCCAGCAATGCTGCTTTCGACGGGTCCCTGGAATCGGAAAACTTGGTGAGTTTAAAGTAACCTTTTTGTTGATCTATTGTCCGTTCCTTTTCAGCTTTGCACTCGTTGTTTCTATGGATATGTTCAAATTGTATTGTTATTCCGTGATAAAATACAAAAATACAAAGGATAATAGTAGCCCATGTTTGTTTATTAAAGGTCTCACATTTATAAATTAATGGGATTAGTTTTTAGTTTTGTCTGTCTGGCTAGATTCTAAGTCGTTCAGATTGACATCAGTGGCTTTCTTACTAATAAATGCGACATTAAACGTCTTGTCTATTACCATTTTACGACTCAATGGATGAAGGGGTCATACCTAAGATCTAGCATTACTACGTTCATAAAACATCTTTGGGGTCATACATAATTAAAGTTAGCAAGGGAATATTATGTTGTCTCGGGACAGGACTATTTGATTTAGGAAAAGCGCTTGGCTCAAGCTAGAAAATCATAGAAATTTTTGCAAAAAAAATGACGTGAACTTACTTGTAATTGCACTTTTTGCACTTCCACAAAGTCCTTTTCGGTTTCTTATCTTGGCCGTCCATTGAGTTGTATTGATCAGCAAATTGTGTTTGCAAGTTGAGCGGTTGCATATCGTACGATGTGCTCACGACGTCTCCGGTATCGTTCAGTGACTCATCTAACTCCATCGAGGCATCCACTGTTGTGTTCTGATCGATAAAGTGGAACTCAGTTTCACCGCTTTCGTTTAGAACCGGGACAGCTAAGAACTTGTTGTATTTGCTGTAGTTTCTTCGGCCGGTTTCGTCAGTCATCAACACTTTAGCGTCATTGTGTACCGGATCTCTAGCAGACTTCAACTTAATATGTTTGGTGATATCCCAGCGCCAATTGGACTTGTATTTACAAAGCGAACATTCGAAAGGCTTCTTGTTCAAATGCCCCACGATATGAACGTGGAATCTAGAGGCAGTTGCAGCCCAGAACTTACAATCTGGGCATTTGTAAACGTTCTTTCCCTGACTCAAACTGTTGGGTGATAGATTCATGCCTTCGTTCTCATCGACTATTTCTGCGTCGTAATGTCTCTGGGATTCCGGCATGGTTGAGTCATCGTTGATGTTGATATCGAGTGGTCTTTCGAATTTGTTGCCTTGTTTGATGTTATTCCAGACAAAGACGACATTCTCCATGGGGTGTGGCTCCGCGTCCTTGTCGTGTGTCGAGGTGGAAGCTGCGCCGGCGTCGGGTTTAGTTTCGGCGGCGGCGGGGGCGCTTCCTTTCTTGTCGCATGTCTGCATGTGCACGTAGAGATCAGCGCTGGACTTGCAGCGGTGCCGGCAGTGCTGGCAGCGCGTGGAGCTCATGCCGGGGTGCGCGCTGTTCAACATCACGCGGTTGCCTTGCGCTGAACACTTCTTTTCGTGCACAGAATGCTCAGAAAGGCACTTGCTCTCGAAGCCGCAGTTTTTGCATTTCAATGATCCCTCTTTGCCGGTTTCCGTTAGTAGTCTTTCTTTCAATTTATCGAAAAATGACTCATTTTTCTTGCGAACTACGGTTTCTTTTGGCGTGTTGTTTACGGGCGTCACAGTGATATCTCCAGGTAGGTTTTCAAAGGTGCTGCTAATTTCGGAGTTATTAGATTCTTTGAATTTCTTAGCTGGTGGTTCGCCTGATGACTTGTTTTGATTAGGGGTGGATGCGTTTAGGGGGATCAGTTGTGGGATAGGTCTGGGTGCTTTTTTGTTCTGTTTGTTGGATTTATCTTCGTTGCCCGAGTTCGGGGAGTTTTGACCGGATGTCCCCTGAGCGGATTGATTGTCATCTCTGTTAGAGTTGACCTGCGATGGGGCAGTGTCATTGGAATCGCTATTACAGCTTACTATTTCCCTTTCTGCGTATTGCTCCATTAGGTCCTGTAACAAGATAAATAATAACATATTATTATATTCACAATTCACACAGCACCAATAACTCGTATAGTTACTTAATAATACACAGATATTCTGCAGATCGTACAAACACTTCCGCAAAATCCTGCGTCGCAGTCGGACCTTTCCAGCTGCGACACAGATATGTACGAATGTATAGATATTATAAGAAACAAAATATTTTTATGAAGCTACCTAAATCGAGATTGATTTTCATTAATTTTCCTTTCTTTACATCGAATTCGGTACCTATGTATCGTAAAAAAAAATCGAAACACCCTCAACTTTATAAGCCAACAAATCTACTATCTATAAATTTATTCTAATACTAGCTGGTGCCCGCGACTTCGTCTGCGCATGATTAGTATTTGGACAACTCGCGATTTTACTTGCGTAATTCCCTTTCCCGTGGGGTTTTCGGGATAAAATAAAGCCTAAGTATTTCTTATTCCAGCTTATAATCTATCTCTGTGCCAAATTTCATCCAGATCCGTTCAGCAGTTTTTGCGTGAAAGAGTAACAAACATCCATCCATCTATCAATCTATCCATCCATCTATCCATTCATACTTACCAACTTTCGCGTTTATCAGTTCAATTCAAAATTTCTCACAGCATCTGAACGACGCGTACACACGCGTCGTTCAGATGCTCTGAGAAATTTTAGAAAACCCATATACCCCAGGGGAACCAAACTGAATTCCGGGATAAAATGTATCCCATGTCCAATCGTCCCGAGTTCCATTCGAATTCATTCAATTCCGTCGTGATGCGTGGTTAAAGAATTTTTCTTTCACCCTCTCTCCCAGGGGAACCTTACCGAATTCCGGGATAAAAAGTATCCCATGTCCTTCCTTGTACTATGAACTCAAATCGTCCCGAGTTTAATTCCAACTCATTCAGCAGTTTCGGCGTGATGCGCGGTAAAGGAATTTTACTTTCATACCCTCTCCCATGAGAACCTTACTGAATTCCGGGATAAAAAGTATCCTATGTCCTTCCTCGTAGTATGACCTATAATCATGCCGAGTTTCATTTCAATCCATCAAGTAGTTTCGGCGTGATGCGCGTTTACGATACAGACAGACAGACAGACAGACATGAATGAAAAAAATTACAGTTTTGGCTTGAGTATCGATAATAGAGGGCCCTCCAAAAAAAATTTTCAAAATATCTTCAATGTACAGAATTAGACCTGTTACAGTTTTATTATAAGTACTAGCTGGTGCCCGCGACTTCGTCTGCGCATGATTAGTATTTCGAGTACTCGCTATTTTACTTGCGTAATTCCTTTCTCGTGGGATTTTCGGGATAAAATAAAGCCTATGTGTTATTCCAGCTTATAATCTATCTGTGCCAAATTTCATCCAGATCCGTTCAGCAGTTTTTGCGTGAAAGAGTAACAAACGTCCATCCATCTATCAATCTATCCATCCATCTATCCATTCATACTTACAAACTTTCGCGTTTATCAGTTCAATTCAGTTTGGTTCCCCTGGGCTATACGGGTTTTCAAAAATTTCTCACAGCATCTGAACGTTCAAATGCTGTGAGAAATTTTGAAAACCCGTATAGCCCAGGGGAACCAAACTGAATTCCGGGATAAAATGTATCCCATGTCCAATCGTCCCGAGTTCCATTCGAATTCATTCACTTCCCTCGTGATGCGTGGTTAAAGAATTTTTCTTTCACCCTCTCTCCCAGGGGAACTTTACCGAATTCCGGGATAAAAAGTATCCCATGTCCTTCCTTGTACTATGAACTCAAATCGTCCCGAGTTTCATTCCAAGTCATTCAGCAGTTTAGGCGTGATGCGCGGTAAAGGATTTTTACTTTCATACCCTCTCCCATGGGAACCTTACTGAATTCTGGGATAAAAAGTATCCTATGTCCTTCCTCGTAATATGACCTATAATCATGCCGAGTTTCATTTAAATCCATCAAGTAGTTTCGGCGTGATGCGCGTTTACGATACAGACAGACAGACAGACAGACAGACATGAATGAAAAAAATTACAGTTTTGGCTTGAGTATCGATATTAGAGTGCCCTCCAAAAAAAATTTTCAAAATATCTTCAATGTACAGAATTGGACCTGTTACAGTTTTATTATAAGTATAGATAGATTATCTGAATTTATGTCATTGGTCATTATTATTGTGACGTGTCGATTATTTTATGTAAACTAAAGGATTGCGAAAGCTTTCATTCTTCAGCCGTCCGCAAAGAGTACAATATATATCGGCCGTCCGTTTCCGGACTCGAATTTTAACATTTTGCGCTTTACTTGTGAAAATAGACCGTAAGTGTTATTGAAGCTATGTATCTTTTTCTTTCTTCGGAAATTGAGAAGATTTTCTTTTTTTATTTATTTATATTTGTATAAACAATACTATACAATAAATATTACATATCCTACTTGGAGCATGATCGTATGTGCATAGCCACGATAAACTGCGTCCGTTCGATTATCCCCTTTCGAACTCTTTCCGCCCCCCTGTTGTCACTGTACCTACTCTGTCGATATTTAATTACATAGAGAGGGAACTACGAACGCGCTGACGACGCTGCTTGCTTGTGCTTTTAAACTACTAAACCACTGCGAGGGCTTAAAATAGTAAGTTTTCTCTAAATAATTGCATACCTTCTACTTATTCTCTTGATTATTTTGTTAACACATCAACGAAACGAAAGCTATAGTTATTATACTTTAGCGATCGTTTTATGTTGCTATTGTAAAGTTGCAAGTGTTAACACCTGTTTATTAGAAGAATATTTTTAGCATGATTGGAGACATGAAATAATTGTTTGGTAGGTATCTAAATAAAGTAGTTGATAATAAACTGAGATAACGTCTGATCGATAGATAACGATAGGGTCAACAATCTAATAAGAACATGCAATGAAGTGACATGCATAGATGATGCAAGAGGACGCGTGAGAGTGCAGCCGCGCGCGGTGATTAGTGTTGCGCGATAGGAGCGGTGACGTCAGCGGGCGCGGCCGGGCGGGACTTACCGAGAGGTGCGAGGAGCGGGAGTCTCCGCTGCCTTCCTCCTCCTTGGGGGCGGCGGCGGCGGCGGCGGCGGCCGTCAGGTCGCTGGCTCCGACGCGGTTGCGGCGCCGGCTCGCGTTGGTGACGCCCACCGGCGGCGTGTGATGGTTCATCTCGTGCACCGTCAGACTCTGCTTGATGTCCGCCGTGAAGGTGCACTTGGAGCACACGAAGCTGCCGCTGCCGCCGTGGTTCTTCATGTGCCGGTCCAGGTTCCACTTGTAGGGCGTGCGGAAGTCGCACATGGTGCACTTGATCATCGGCATCGAGTGGTACTTGACGTGCTTCGTGTAGCGCGCTTTTATGTGGGTCACGTAGTTGCATTTGTCGCACGAGAAGAACTTTCCCTTCCCTTTGGGCGGCGCGGAGTCGGCGCTCCTGGCGGCGGCGAGCTCGGCCTCCTCCGCGCGCTCGCCCTCCTCCGCGTCCATGTCCTGCGAGTCCTCGCACTCCTCGATCTCCTCCAGCAGGTCCTCCATGTTCTCGGCTGCGCTCTCCGCGGCGCCGGCGCCGCTCTCCACCTCCGTTCTGGCGGCGGACGGCGCGGCCGCCGACGTCGTCATCCCGTGAACCATCTTCGTGTGTCTCAACAGTTTCTGCTGATGCCTCGACGCATAGATGCAATGGTGACACTCGTATATTTTAAATCTTCCGAAGTGAACGTCCCGCGTGTGCACGAGATAAGCGCGCGGGTTCTGCGTATTGTACGTGCACTTCGCGCAGTTGTAGTTTCTCCGTATCTTGCACTGCGGAAGTTCGAACTCCTCCGTCGCGTCCGAGGAGGCCTCCGAAGAGACGTCCACCGAGAAGCGAGTCTCGAGCGGGCGCGCAATCGTAGTGACCTC
The DNA here is from genome assembly GCA_944547425.1 of Eupithecia centaureata. NCBI lineage: Eukaryota > Metazoa > Arthropoda > Insecta > Lepidoptera > Geometridae > Eupithecia > Eupithecia centaureata. The sequence goes on from OX155694.1 coordinate 828,562, forward strand.
GCCGTCCTGCACGCTCAGCGACGAGGACATCTGCCGTAGCATACTCCGCTGCAACAGAACAATGGGCGGTGTCGGTTAGATGTGCCGAGTGGCGGCGCGCGGCCGACCGGCGCGGCGGCGAGGGGAGTCACGTGCGCGCGCGAGCGGCCGGGGAGCGGAGAGACGCGTGTGCGGAGCGCGAGGCCGTCGCCGGCTGAATGAGCCGGCACCGGGCAAGCAGCGGCTGGCGGGCCGCCGGGGGGACGCGGAGGGTCGCGCGGTCGGTCGCACCGACCTCATGCTCCTATGTTTGCGTCCTCGGCGACGCCGGGGGAGCTGCCACGAACGAACGACCTCCACTCGCTAATGAGCCTCTGCTCTTTGGCGTTATCACGTCATTATTTTATGCATGACCTCAATGTTAATGAGCAGCATAAGCATGTTATAGAGCTATGTATGAGCGGTCTGGGTGTTAAAGATACTGGACCTTCAATAGACACGAACTTAACGCGGCAACGCACTATGGGAAAATTGCGTATGTTTCGTCTCAAAACTCCGTATCTCAGTTATTTCAAAACTAAATGATCTGTAATTTTGCACACATATACGTGAAAGTATAAGGTTTAATAGAAAAAATAATAATTTTGAAAATTATGTTTATTAATTTATTTAAAAAATAAAACTTAAAAAAAATACATACATTTATAAGAAAAAATACTTTTTAGGTAATTTACTTAGGTACATAAGATAGAATTAAATATCATTGTATAAACAGTATCTAACGAGAAAAAAATAATGTACAAAATTCAACAAAAAAAATTCATTTTCGTTGACAGAAGAAGGGACTTGGCTTCATCGAAAAGTTCTTTCGATATTGTTTCTGAGGCATTTCTCAAACTTGATATATATGGATCAGAAGTGTACAATAAGGTATGGAACACGTCTGTATTGGTAGCCGCTCTTGAACACTTTCTAGAATGATGAAGTCTAAACTTTTTGTAATCCTTGTTGCGGGATTCTTGAGCGTCTTCGGACAATTGTCCGATAGGTAAAATAGCATAGTACTCAATGGTTTTTACTCCGTGAATAAGTATTTTATGTACGGAGGAAGGCATATAATATACCAATTATAATTATTTACGTACAGTTGGGCGGTACTATATGCGTATTCACCGAACTTTTTTGAATCAGTGGCCATTCCAGATGACATAGTTTGTAGTATAATATACATTCGTTTTATAAGTTCTACGTCTACACCTGTAATGTCTGCAGAGCAAGAGTAATTCTGAAAAAATCTCCGAGCTGTGTTTCCGTCATTACTATTTCCAGTGCCTTGTCGAGGTTTATCGATATGCAGTCCCATTTCCTCCCTAAACCGCTTTTGTACCAGTTTTTTCTTTTCGTTTTTGTTTTTTTATCACTGTAATGGCCATTTTATCAATTTAACCTTAATAGATAACAGATGATTATGTGAGAAATAAAAAGATATTGGAAAAAAAATATTTTTTTATCTCGCGATATGTTTTGGCACCGTGTCAGGAAAGGCGCAAGTATGCGCAACTTTTTTTTTTCTCCTCATGTAAACTAATGTATAAAGGTCGTAATACAACAAATATCTCGACATCGGCAAACAGCGGCAAACGGGTAAGCCTCGTTAAAAAAAAAAGTAACCCGAAAATTATACCATCTTAAACTATATCGGTTAATTTTAATTTATTTATTTATTATACATAATATTATTTAAGAAACGTTATGAAGAGATTATAAGCATTTCAAAAATGTATAATACTTATACATTTATATCAAAACCTTTCGAGTAATGTGGCGTTGAATTGTAGTAATGTATTGTGCCAAAATCACATCATTGAACATGAGTTAGCTTTGATGCCTTTTTATATACATTATGGTTAGCAAAAAATAATTAAAAATATATAGAAAAGAAAGCTTATTTATAAGACTAAATTAAATAATTAGTTTTACTCCATAACAACGACTTTCACGTGAAACGGTTTTGAGACGGCCTTGTATGGGGCTTTCCCATAGTGCAACGGTTTAAACTAAATATATATATACCTATCTAGGTATATACCAAATCTGATGTAAAAAATAGTCGGGAATTTCTTTACCAAGAGGAAGGATAAAGAGCGAAAGGCCCTATAATGCAGTTAAATTACCGAACACAGTACCTTTTAGAGGGCGCGTTGTAGCTATTATTGTTGCGAATGGGGTATTCAATAGGATTTTGCATTCATAGGACCGGAACAGAGCATACTTTAGGAGAGGCATAACCGCAAAAAAAATGTTTATTACAAGGAAACTATATAAAGCTTAAAGAAACTTTCTTAGAGAAACCAAATACTTAATCTACATATCAAGACACAAATCCTTTCATTAATTAGTTCATTAGATCGCGAGGGTTCCTGATATCGCGAGTAAATTATTTCCAAAACAGTACACATTCATGAATTTTTATCGCATTTACCTACTGTCTCTCAATCGTGTTCACATTAGAGAAACCAAAGAAATAATGTTGAACTTTATGTTCTTCAAGTTATACCCCGGGAGTCCCATGAGTAATACTGAGTCTAGGTGTTGTTAAAAACGAATATATACTATAAGTTACACAAATACTTCATTTTCAGCGCCAAAATGGGTAGACCTCTAGACCTGTCGACTTCTTATTTCTTCGTTTTGAGACGCTAAATAGATATCATATCATAAGGGATTTCACCTTTCAAAACAATCGAACGCTAAAAGATTTTAAGTTTACACGGTCCCCAATCTTCGAATTATCAACAACTAGCGACCCGTCCTGGCTTCGCACGGTTTTATTATACATACATATATATAAACCATCCTCTTGAATCACTCTATCAATCAAAAAAAAAACGCATCAAAATCCGTTGCATAGAAATAAAGATTTAAGCGTACAAAGGGACATAGGGACAGAGAAAGCGACTTTTTTTATAGTACACTAGCGACCCGCCCCGGCTTCGCACGGTTTTATTATACGTATAAACCTTCCTCTTGAATCACTCTATCTATTAAAAAAAACCGCATCAAAATCCGTTGCATACTTATAAAGATTTAAGCGTATAAAGGGACATAGGGACAGAGAAAGCGACTTTTTTATAGTACATATTAGTGATTACGGTAGAGTTGATATAAATAAAGCTAAATTAGGTAAACTATAGTCGCAATAACATAGAATCTCATCGCAATTCATAGTCCAGAATCTAATTTAATAAAATTGTGGGTAAGTATGAAATTTCTTCTGTAATTTGTCTTGAGCATAAAAGGCCTACGAGGCAAGGGAAAGTAATAGATCATTGAAACCTTCATAACTGAATGCGTTTCTATTACAAAGATCTTTAAAGCTATAGAAAAAAACTCGCTCCTCTTACAAGCATTACAATGGGCTTTTATGATTACTTTTGAAGGAGTCCCGAGACTTCCTCCTTGATTACAACGCGATACCGTGTTTTCAATTTCCTCCTTTAGTATTTACTTACATTACATCGAGTGGAAGGATTCGAGGGCCTTTGGCCAGCAGTGGGACAAAATGTATTTAAGAAAAAAAAAACTAACTTCTTTATTACAAAAACTAAAGCGCGTTGAAATCTTTTCTTAGAATACACAAGAAAACAAAAATATTAGATACATTAATTTTAACTGTCTTCATTCTTCACTCTTATTATAATCGGTTATAAGACCTAGAATCCCCTAACGACTATAACGCGCGTGTGAACTCAAACGGAAACCTAACTTTTGTAAACAAGTGATAAGTTCGAGTCTCGCGGACCGACTATAGTTTTGCTCAACTTTAGCAAAGTTTTACCACGTGTTCGAATTTCGCTGTGTTTGTTAAACCTGCAGATTTAGCTTACGATGTTAATATATCCAATAAGGTATTAATCTTAATTCAATTCTACCTGAGTTGAAAGTTTATCATCAAGTACTTAACAGTGACGGTTTAATGTACGTTAATCGTAGCTCATTAAAATTTCTGTTTTGTAGTTCGAAGTACTTAAGTAGCTTTCATGATAAAAAGACAGACTTCGGCTGACATAGCAGGACGGCCCTGAGCGTTCGACATGACGTGAGGTAGGTACTTATGGATGGTAAGAGGCAGCTGCGGCACCGGCCGGACGTGTCCTCGTGGGCCGCGGGGCGAGGCGCGGGGGGCGGGGCAGGCGGCAGACAACTCGACAAGGCCGAGGCAGGAAACGACCGGAGAAGGCATCCCAGCCGGAGCACAATGAGGCGGCGCGCCGCAGGGGGAGCCCTCGCAATCGATATGGCGTCGCTAAGGTCCGTTGGCCGCTGCGAGCGGTTTGGAGCGCTGCAGAGGCGGATGCCCTTGCCCCGCGCGCCCCGCAATCCCCGCTCACCACACCTGCTGTGTATTTATAGAGCCGAGACCGGGGATGCAGGGATGCCATGCCGGGCCCGGCTCTACCACGGTCGATGACGTCTACTCGTGCCTTTATCGAATGCACGCGATATTCCGCTCGGCCGCCGGGCTGTGGCCGCACCGGCCTCCGTCGCGGTGGGTGACGCCCGTTCGTTTATTTGTCACAATGAACACTAAAATAGCTTTCGCTCCTCGAGGACACTCCTCTGAATGCTACACATATCTACGACTAACTAATTGCAATCCTACTCAACTGTACCAAAACAACTAAGCTTCTGCAATAAGCACTCATCACGACACACAAAGTTAAAGACATAACTATTTCCATAAAATCGCATTATGTAACTCAATAATAATATTCCTTTCGCTCTCATTCGGTTCGAGTTCAATTCCCGGGACCAACAAGTCATTTGAAGATATCGAGGACGCTTTTGCTTTCGTTTGATAGTCGAACTGCTCGTACATTTTTCCATAAACATTTTTTACGGCTATCATACCTATTAAAAAGGCGCAAAAAAACGTGTTACACGCTTCGCAATAACTAGGTTAGTTAGTACTCGCACAAGTTGAGCCATCCGAATGCCTGATTCGGACGTAGGTCTTTATTAAAATAGATGGGAAAGTACAAAACCGACTATGGTTTGTCGTTTTGTCGGGAATACACCAAAGCATATTTTGTGCAGTTTTATGCCAAACGTGTTCAGAGAGCGTACGACGTATGAAAACGACGCCGATTTCTTGGATAGATACCAGTTTTCACGGCTACGGCTGCAGTAGATAACGTAGGTACGTAGTCACATTCATTTGAGTCGACGGTAATGTTCGTCCGCCGTCGCCGCCGCCGCGCCGGCCGGGGCGCGACCGGTTGGCTCCACGGGACTCACTCCCGTGGACTTTAGGAGTAATGGATGTGAGACAGAGGGTCCGTATTCGAATCCTAGGAGGGTGATTACTCTATATTTTTTCTATTCCACACAACTTCGCAAGCGATTGTGTATCTTTATTGATATTTAGTGAATCATATGTTACGAGTATGTTATGTTATTATGATGCATATAAAATTACTTAACAAAAACGCCACAAATTGATTTACGTAGGTGTCTTCTAAAAATTAAAGTTTTACTTCGACTGTTGTGAAAATTTAAAAGCGGCTAAGTGAGAGTCGGATTCGCGCACGAAGGGTTCTGTTCTGTAGGTTATAACAAAAGACAGGACGGACAACGGAGTCTTAGTAATAGGGTCCCGTTTTACCCTTTGGTTACGGAACCTTAAAAAAGTAACATTGTGATCAGTTTCCATACCTTTGGTTTCGGTATTGCTCGCAAATGAATGGATGGAAATGGGCAATGAAAATGTTGTAACTATGTCGAAAGCCACTGACTGGCGAGGACTGACCAGTAGGTACACAATAATCGATATTCCTAGAAGAAAAATGTAATATGAGCTAATGAAATGAGATTGGCTATCAGAGCTCGTTGGCGATCGGTATTATTAACGTCGCCTTGCCATGCCACCCGCTGGCCGCCGCTCTCTCAACATTAAACCGCAACTTGTATTGTAGTGCACTGACATCGTGCTCGAGCTATATACTCGCTCTCACATGTGTGCGGTGCGATCGCTCGGGTACGTAGAGTACCTACAACACATGCTTGTATAGAAGTAGGTACATATATCGGCCTGTTTCGTCATTTGTTTGCGGGGCGTTCTTGTAGGAGACCGCTGAGTCGGCAGCGCAGGCATTCCGAGCGTGACTAACGCGAGTACCTGAGCGGAGCGCTCACCTCGCCGCGGCCTCCACTCACTGACCACTTCTTGAATACAAACCCGTTCTTGTCCTTATATGTAGCTGCCTCAAGCACGAAATAGATCGACATCGCTTGGCAAGAACTCGCTTTCAAAAGAAACTAGAAATCGCCACGACCCATCTATCACTGATGTTATGGAAAGAGTCGGTGACGCCGACGCGAAAGATGTTTAAACGTGAATGATTTATGGTTCAAGGCTAGACCTAGATCAAGGTTAGGTTTCCATTGCATTTTAAATATTAATCGCGCCTTTTGTCGCCTGCTAGTGTTCAGGTTTTAAATAATCGTTACCTATTTTTAAGTCGTGTCAATAGTCAAGCTTCCCTGTAACCCTCGATCGTTCACCGGAAAGCGCGCTAACCACAAAGATAGGTCACTCGTTTCACTACTCTAAACAAAGCCATGGAATTACGCGCGTCCATTATCTTCTTGCATACCTATCTGCCAACATAAAGGACATACCTACCTCACTTCAAGCTCATATAGCTAGGTGCTTACGACAATGAGCGCGTAAACAACAAGTCTTTGTTGAAATACACGCCATCGTCAGCAGAACAACCTAGTACGTTGTAAATAAGGTAAAGCCGGTGGTAATCACGCATGTGATGAAGATAAAGGCACTCGAGGACGCACTATCTGACAGGTTTTATTGCGAAGACACCTACTCGTGTAGGTACCTATACCTACGTCTACATTATCTGTAGACTTTATAGTGGCATGAGGCTGGTTTTGATAGGTGGTGCAGCGTTGGTGCGGATTTTGCGACGCAAATAATTTGCGCGCCAATTGACCTTTCGTCGGACATCGTCGTCGGCGTGCGGCGGAGGGCGCGGCTCCAACACGCTATATATAGCTGCGCGACAACACGCCTCGACACGACACCCGCCGGGGCCGACGACAACGTAGGCACTTTTCCTTTATCACCCGCCCGACAGCCTCGAGCCTGGATTTTACGGGAGCTTTGCCAGAGACGAAGGGATGTCGACCCACACCACCCTCCGATCGATACGGATGGTCGCCGCAAGAACACCCTGCCCTCGTGTGGAATGTACTCGTACCCACGGGATGTAGGCGAGGCGCACTTTAACATTAGGTTGTAGCGTGCTTGTTTAGCGGAGTGGTGACTCCGCCAACGCAGTCGGGTAAAATAGGTTCAACTCGAATTGCAACTTTATATTATTTGAATGCATCATCAGCGATTCAGCAACTTTTGCTACTTGGTCGGTAAATTACTGTTATATTGAAGGTGTGGTCGAGCCGTAACATTGTAAACAGTCAGCACGCATCAGCGTTAAAATAGCATCGAAACAAAGGCTAACGATGTTTGTGCTAACGAGGATGATTGCCACTGCGGCCAGGCACCGGTCCGACTGGTAATTAACATGACCTTGGAGCATCGCTGGGCACTTGAAGCGCTCACATAGCGCACAATGAAAGAAGTGCAACCGCAGCCGCCACCGCCGCTCGGCACGGCCTCGATGGCCAACTCGGCAGTGGTCTCGAATGGAATTCGTACCGAGTGGCGGGTGGCGTGCGCTGCGCTCGTTTAAAGATGGCTGCGATAAGGCGCAGTGACGCTCCTCGCGGGCGCGGGCGGCGCGGCGGCGGCGGCGGCTGCGGCTGTGTGCGTGCCGGTGGCGTCCCTCGCCCCCGCGCCGCTGCACGTTCCGCAACATGTGCGGAGCCCCGGCCGCCGCCATCCGCCCGTCGACAAACAGCCGACCGCAGCTCCTCTCGCGCCCTCCTCGGCTGATAATGCCCTTATCTAACCACCAGATAGCAGAGGTGCTGCACGCTCGTTTAGGTGTCACGGACACCGATCGACGTCGGTATTAGCTTGTGCACGAATACAATCACAGCTGCTTGTTTGTGTTATTCTAGCGATCTACCTACTCTGACTCAATAGGTAGGTATTCTATCGCTTGGCTGCAATTAGCAAACGTTGGTTAAATGAGAATGAATGAACGAACGAATGAATGCTCACGCCAGTTTTGCATCAACCCTATAAACTTCGAGTTGTTAGAGTAAGGTAGAGAGAGATGGCTCTACCAACTCGAAGTTTATCCAAGTATCTAATTAGTCAATGACAAAAATTGTGCGTTAAAAAAGTTATAACCAGAGATATAAAACAACCCAAAACATAAGGATTCTATAAAAACGTGAGAAGCGCAGGTTCGATTATAGCACTGTTAACTTTTTGGTACCTACAGCAATACGGCCTCTCTATCGTCAACGACAAGCGGGCGTGCCTTACATTTAAACATCTATTATATTTGTTACGTAAGGATCAATAACGAAACACGAGGGAGCAATCTATAATCTTAAGAAACGCGGGTTCCTGTAAGAGTAACTGCCCGAAACATATTCGACATAGCTCCGAAGAAACTATGTAGGTATTATTAAATTACCGACCAAGTGCGTGTCGGGCCACGCGCAGAGTTAGGTTCCGTAGTATCACGGTTCATTATTTATTTATTTATTTGGGAAACAAAAAGCTTATATTTAAGTAACAATAGGTCCGTGCGCTAGAACAAATGAAGCTAGGACAGTTTCCATTTGATTATCTCTTACAAACGTATAATTTATTGTACACAACTAACAATGTTACCAATACTAATAATAATGGTAATGTTACCCATGGTGTACGCAAAAAAATAACTACCTACCACTTTAAGCATAGCGAAGGTACAGGTCTTTAAAAAAATCAGGATTTTATTTTACCGTGCCCAATAACAGCTTCCTAGTAGTCTGAGCCAAGCCGCGCAGGGACATGGCGAAACTGAGGATTTTGTTCACTATGGACGGAACCCTAAAAAGACAACTTAGTCGGAAAAAAGTTATAGTTATATTTAGTTCGTTAAGGTTCCTAGGGGAATCGTAAGCTGCTGGTGGTTGTGATTCATTTGGACAATGAGTTAACTTTCTATAATGACATCTCTACTGTTCGTTTTCGAGTTTAACATTAGTTTACGCTCCCAGTACGCTTCTACGAGTTTCTTCGAGGGTAGATAGAAACCAAAGCGGTCACAAAGTGTCGCAAGAAGCCGTTGAAGTAACATAAGCGCAGCAAATTATCAGGGTCGGGCAACGACGACTGGGTTGCACGACCGACAGTCGACGGTATCTATAGTATGCTGTTGTACACACACGAGTAGGTATAGACAAACAACCGTGCGAGGGCACTTGCCTTACCTCATAATAACACGGAAAAATACGATCACGGACTAAGCAAAAGGACAACCGCTCTACAATGCAATCTGCAACAAAGCTATCCAAGCAACCGATGCCCGTGTTTGCCGACACTTCTAAGAAACGGCCGGTAGCTCAGGACAGGAGAGGCGACTAAACTTCTCTGAACGTAGGTATTATTGTCCAACGTTCGCAAACGTCTGCTTAATCGCATTCCTTTATGCGCAGCGCTTGAAACAACATTGCATCGCACCGATCATTGCGAACAAAGAGCGCCCCTTCTTTTATCCGCCTTGATCGTTGTTGAAACATGGTGTGTGGGTATGGTGACCCGCCATCTTGAGACGTGGTTGGAAACAAGTTTCGATATGCGCAAACGAAGCCAGCCGGCTGCCAGCTGCTCGTGTCAGGTGGTAGGCGGTTTAACAACGCAAGAAGTACCTACCTGACCAGAACTCACTCCTTAATGTTAGACCTAGATACCACATTCTGTTCGGTTGTGAAGCGATCACATGCGTACACTAATTAACACTAGCTGTGGGGCAAGGTACTCTAGCTTTGTCAATTAGGTGACGGCACGGTTGGTTTGATATAGGCACATAAGTACCTACAAAGTGATAGCAACATCCATGAATCGACATATTTTCATCGGTGTCACTCTATGATTAAGTATTAGGTATACTTACCTACCTTTTTTATGATGATGATTTCTCAAACTCTAGATTTTTTATTTGGCTGTCCTCTGCAGAGGCTGGCTGCCGCAGTGGCATATATTCGGCTAGGAAGGCGTCACCATCATCATCAATATTTATTGATTTTTTTATATAAAATGATTCACGTTGTACACCATAGGAACAATGGAATTGGAGACCATGTTTTTCCTACAAAACTTCATCTTAGCCAGGCCATGGTGTCAATTTAAGGATAAAATGGCATTTACGTATCATATTGTAAAATAAATGTGAATAAGAGCTCTAGCATAACGCAGCTAAACAAACCTTGCCGTAGGTAAGTTTTTTTGGATTTTGTCTTGTGCAAAATGGGCCTGACCTTGCATTTCTGGACACTTTTTCAAAGTCCTGATCAAAGCATCGTGCGCTATAAATATATCATAGCGTGAAGCTGAGCGTTGAGTGAGGTCATCACAAATGTGAGTCCGTTAAGTGTTCGGCGTCTCGGAAAGACAACACGACGATATGGAATGGAATCGGGGCGAGCGAGCACGCATACATTACGTGCCGCCTACAAGCAGTAGGTACGCGGCGACGGCGGCGGCGTCGGCTCGGCAGCCCGCGGCACTACGCATATACCGAGCTAGCTATACAGTGGGTATAGCGCCGATGCGACGCTCATCGTTGTTGGCTGGATGCGCGATGGCTGACGCGGATGCGACCTCTTTTCGTTTCAGTGACATTGCGGTCGCGCGCACCCGCCGCCTCCGACGGGAAATGTTTAACTACAAATTCATCATAGCACCAAGGAGTACCTACCATGAATCGATCAGTAATTCATAATTTTGCCCCTGAATGCTCTCAAAGACTATTTAGATATTTATTTTCAGACGCAAAATATCAAGCATCAAATAAAAATGATTAAGGTGCTAAGGTACGATGAATATGATAAGAGCTGAACAACGCGTTACACTATGTTATTCATCCACTTGATTAAATTCGGCAGTTTTTAAATTCGTCGTCATCTAAGCTTTTAGTGACCCCCGTAACGAAGCTCATGTAGATACTCAATAATGTAGGAGTAACCAGTGCGCTTGACAACGCCTCTACATTTTCCACGAGTGTAATTCGAGTAGGTACTAGCTCAAGCCTGTGCGGCTTCACAGAATCCTCAGCAAGGCTATCGCTGATAATGTTATCTCGCTCGACTCGATGTGGCAGCAACGCGCTTCTAATGCATGCAACGACTTCAAAACATTCTGATACCAGCCACCTATTTATACTCGACCACAAGAAATAGGAAAAACACTACAGATGTATGCACCTACATTATAAAGCGTTATGCCCTTAATTTAATAAACAGACAAATCCGCCGAGTTGGAATACGAAGAATGAATACGATATAACATTCCTTCGACGTCAGCAAAGACGGCAGACTCGTGGCGTGTACAATACAAGCATAAGAAAAAAGTACAACAGCCCCCTGGCTAGCCGAGCCCGCGGGACTGCGGCGGGAGGCCGCGCCCGACTCGGCCACAGACTACGGCGTAGTTCCCTCGCCTCTGGTACATTCGACCATCCGAGCCTACGCCGACCTAGCTATACCTACCGTCCCACCGACTGATTACGTAACCAGCCGCCTCTAGCCTGCTGCGGAACGGACCTAACACGAATGTATTCACGAAGATTTTCTTAATGCGCACCGTGGCTCGAGGTTGCTGAAGGTAACTGAATAAATCACCGAATCAGGACCTGACTCGACTGCGAGACCGTTTGCCTTTAGCTAATTAGACAGTTTTCGACTAGGCTAAGTGATTCGCAAGTGGCTTATTCCGTCTGAATCTTTTCTTTTGCTTATTCAAGTTTTACAACAAACACGAACAGCCTTGAAGAGAAAAGTACCTACGTTAAACATATGAAAAGTGTAACGCATTATCACACTGTAGGTCCCATAATTAACGCCTAAAACTGCAGAATGTAGTCTCCAATATCAGAAAAAAAACTTCAAAAACAGTCGAAATAATGCACGACGGGCTAAGAGGAAATGGCGCTGGCAGATATAATTAAGTACACAGCGGAGCGGGCGCTCTCACTGGCCGTCCCACGTCTGCTATGGGTAGATAGTGTTAGTATGGATTCTGTGTGTGTCGCAAAAGGAGCAAAAGGCCGGGGCGGCGGCGGCGTGCAGCTGCATTGCAGCTGGCCCAACCCGTCGGCCGCGGCGGCTGCAGGCACTCAACACATCAAGGAATTATTCAACTGGATAAATGCAGGTGCATACTAATAGCACACAATTTTTAAATTCTGTGTCTATCAAAGGAAGATTGGTTCGGTGATGTGCGGCGGACGAAGGAATGCAACGTAGGGGGATGCTGGTTCGATTATTGGGACAAGTGTTTGTAGGATCTGCAAATGTGTTTGCTGTGTATAACATAGTATAATAAAAAAATATCTAAGTAATGTATTTTATTAAGTATATCAGTCATCTTATACCCATAAATCAAGCTCTGCTCAGTTTGGGGCTGGATGCTGTGTGGATTGTCCAACATTATTTATTTCTATTTTTTTATTCGTGATACCTCTTAGCTTTCATAAGTGGACTAACAATATTAAGAAAGCCAACGGCGACATACCTTGTATTTGCACATATGATTGCACACCGATGGAATTTTTTATCTCAGAGATAAAGGCGACCCATTCCCGGGGACTTTAAAAGTATAACCGACCCAAATAAGATAAAAGAAAAGGGCCGGAATACGACCCTTGACTCATTTGGACAGGATGCGAGCGCTCCTCAACTTTCAGGGCGAAATCTGTCGCACCGCTACGCCAGCGAAGTCGTCGAAGGGAGTGGGTAAATTACCTTACCTTACCTTTCTACGCTTTTATTTCCTGAAGTTCAAAGTACCTTCCTGAATTTGTACCTTAGGATATGTACTATCACATGCGGAAGACCCAAACAATTAAAATGGTAATTTGGTATTTGAGAAAACACGCCTTGAACTTCTGGTATGATAAAAAATGACTTTATTATTGTACTAGTATCTGCCCGCGGCTTCGCACGCTTTTTCTATATAAATGTTTGAAGGCTATTTTTAACTAACCATGGGCCATTAGATAATGACGATGATGGCATTTTGAAATTTAGGTTAAAGCGCGTGAGGGTCACGGCACACTGAAAGGGAATCGTAGGGAATCACTACTAATATTATAAACGCGAAAGTTTGTATAGATAGATGTATGGATGGTTGTTCATCTTTCATGCAAAAGTTCCTACTGAAGGGATCGGGCTGAAATTTAGAATAGACGTAGTTCTAGACCTGGAATAACAAAACTTTTAATCCTACCAATCAGTTCGCATGGGATAGAAAAACCCTTGAAACGTTTGCATAGAAATAACGCGCTGCGAGATGGTAGTTTGAAAATTTTCATAGCAAATTGATATAAAATTTACGCGAAATCATGAAAATGTAAAAAGCTCACGAATTTTCTCGAATGCACTCAGACCAATTTAGATAATATACAAAATTCAACCATTTTTTGTACTTTGCTGTAGCTCGACGACTGCTGTGGCGCAGCGGATGAAAGTCCACCTGCGACGCAGGAGTTTGCGGGTTCGGTTCCCACTTCGGAACAAATGCTTGTATACGATCCTGCAGACATATGTTCGGGTGTTCTTGATGCTTTCTATTCTATCTATCAATAGATATTAGTTATCTAGTACGAATTACACAAGCTCTGCTTAGCTTGGGGCTAGATGATGTTATGCGGATTGTCCAACGTTATTTATTGATGCCACGCAGTTCCATTCGCACAGTTCATTGTCAAAGACATAATGGTTTCAGCGAACCGCCAATCGTCACGGCATGCAGTGGTTATTCCAAGTCTGACCGAAGGGAAAATGAATGAGTGCCAACAAAAATACTTAGCAAATAAATATATTGCAGAAAGAGGAAACATGGAAAAAGAAATAGAAAGACGTCGTTGATGACGCACCTTGTTAGACAATTCAAAGCTTATTGATAAGTATTGAAAACTAGTATCTGCCCACGGCTTCGCACGCGTTGTTTCTATAGAGACGTTTCAAGGTTATTTCTAACCCATGGGAATTGATTTATGGGATCAATTATCACTTTATTTCTTATATTATTTTGATAATTATGTACCTACCTATAGTATTAAATTTGACTTGTCTAAGTGCTTATTTTGTAAGCCTAAAGAAATAAAGATATTGATTTCTGATTTCTGGATGAAAGAAGCCTCTGTTTTATTCCAGGGCTAGAACTACGTCTATTATAAATTTCAGCTCGATCCGTTCAGTAGTTTTTGCATGAAAGAGGAACAAACATACAAACTTTAGCGTTTATAATATTCGTCAGGACTCGTTATAATGATAGTTGTGCCTTTTGTACTTATGTCTTTTTTACTTTGTTTAGAACTTGAAATTATTGCTACAAGCCTCAGCTACAAGCATGCTGAAGCCGCCCCGCCATGCGCCGCATCTAACGAATGTTTGAGTTACCATGAAAGTTGAACATTCCTATACCCTTGCCCCTCCTCGGGTTATCTGCCTAAAAGCTGATTTAGCAAATCCTTGTTGTAAGTCCGGGCGACTGCTCACCAGGGCGCGCCGCCCCCGCCACCTCACCTCCCTAACCTTAGTTCTTGTGCGACGGATCCGACCCTCCCAACCTATTTCACAAGATTCAAAGAGTCCCTTCTTTGTACGCTGTTTTCTACCCACAGCCTCGGCCATAAAAGCGAGAATGGCGCAAGCACGAACGGTACGAAGTCGAGAACATTTTGAACGACGCGTCTAGGGTGTAGTAAGTGGTGGGACGGTGTCACGGAATATCAGGGCGTGTTTGTAGCCGTATAGAGGCGAGGATCGCGTGTGTCGTGAGTAATACACGCTGTGCGCTGGTTGCTGAAGACAACACCGGACGAGCTCCGGATCCCGTCGCTGAGCAATCCTCGCGCATTTCACGAACGCTTATACTCGACAACATATTTAGAAAGCCTGCTTTTGCAGAAATCCTAAGCGAGATTTTTGTGATGTTCATTGTTGAGAGAGCGTCTTTATAAGTGACCGCATGCAATGCGTGCACGCCGCCGCGGCGCTGTGATGTGACCGATGTCATCATCGTGTGATAGAAGGTAAAGGAGGATTTAACAGTTCAGTATATGACAGCCAACTTACCTAGGCATAACTCATTCGTTTATTTTCCTAGTGGTAAGTAGGTACGTACTTAGTGCAGTTGCGGTGAGGTGGCAGCCGTGTGATAAGTAGGTAGGTCATAACTTAATATAGATCAACCGACGGACGACGCAATAGCAAAGACATAGTGCAGAGCCCGAGGTCGGGCGGCCGCGTCGTCGCCGGCTCTCGTCGAGCGACCCTACGTCCTCGCGATAAGGCGCACATCGCCATGCCCGCTCGTTGACCTCACCGTACAGCCCGGCAAATAATAAATAATGTAACATTGATAAAGTAGTCGAAGCGACGATGACCGGCTATTATTTAGGGAGTCGTTTGGCTAAGACGTCGGGTCATCGCGCTGTGCCGCGGAGTGCTGCGCGCCTGAGCAGTGGACGTCGCCGGCCGCCGAGGACGGCACCGGCTATTTCTGGTCGTCCGGCGCGTCAGGACCTAGCGGAAATAGCCGGTCGCTCAGCCGCCGCCGCTCCTCCGCTCGGGCGCCGCCGCCGACGCGACATGTGATAAAGCAACAACATACCTGCGTGCGGCTGAGGCGACGTCGTCCTTGCGCAGCTGGAACAACACTCGTGTCGGTGGCGCGCGGCGGACTGGCGCGCGGCCGGCAGCAGCGAGCGAGGCGCCGCGGCAGCAGCACCCGCGCCCCCCGCGCCCCGCCCCGCACCCGCTGCATTCCGCGCCGGGACACCGATTCCTCTGACATCAGCCGCCGCCGCCGCCGCCTCCCGCACTATCTCGCACAGCGCCGCCGCCGGCCAGCCTCACCTCTGCCTGACCCTCGCACCGCGCCCACCCAAACAGGAGGCCTTAAAGCTACCTACACTAATGGTAATCTTTTATGAAGTTACTAGCAAAGGTAACGAAGCCCTCACGGGGCTGCTACAAAGTTCACCTTTAGCTTCATATTACCGTCTTCATGGATAATTTAATTATATATAGATAGGCCTATTATAAATTTTCCAAACATGACTGGATGTATAGTCCTAATCCAACCTCAACCTCACCCCCACGGCGCACAGTGGATCGAAAAAGCCCTTCCTATAGACATAGAACTTTTTTTTTCTAAACATGCTTTTTCTTATTGGAAACCAAGACAGAAACTTATTAGAAGCCGAAACTTTATCATATTTTATGAACCTAGGTGATAATGACGCAGAAAAAGATTTTTTGAACTTTAATTTGTATGGAGAAAAACATGAAAATCGATATTTTTCGGCTCTCGTGCGAGTGCCCGTTATTTCCTCCGGCATAAATAATGTTCCTATTTTTTACTATCTTTTGACATATAGCACATATGGGGCACTCGATGGACTTCAGGTGAAAAAAAATTAAATGTATTTTTAAATTTTCATTTTGCATTTTATTCATTATACAAGGTACATTACGACCTAAAAATAATATTTCAACTCACCTAATTATTGTTACAGTTTTAATGCAATATTTCACCAGCCATACTTTATAATTTTACCTGATAATTCCATATTTTACGGTGGTTTTATGATATTTAGCCGTTAAAGACGATACCTATTGTATATTTTTTTGTTAAATGTACAAGGGGCCATTAAGTTAGGTACTCGACCTTATCATTGTTACAAAATTTACTGTAATTAATTTAATTTATTATTTTAATTTTTTTATGTAGGTACATAATACGTGTTTTTTAAATAATTATTGTGTATGATAACTTGTAATATAGAAAAAATTGCCTTGTGTTTAAAAAAATAGTAATATTTATTTCGTGTGAATTGTTTAATCGCCTTTGTAGTTTGTAATTATTATTCTTTTCTTTTTAAAAATAATGACTGTATTTGATAATTATGCTTTTACTTTAACTAAATATAAAAATTTAATATATTTTCATTATTATGATAGGTGAAATATTACATTAAAATTGTAACAATAATTAGGTGAGTTGAAATATAATAATTTATAATAAATAAATAAGTAATGTACCTTGTATAATGAATAAAATGCAAAATGAAAATTTAAAAATATATTTAATTTTTTTTCACCTGAAGTCCATCGAGTGCCCCATATGTGCTATATGTCAAAAGATAGTAAAAAATAGGAACATTATTTATGCCGGAGGAAATAACGGGCACTCGCACGAGAGCCGAAAAATATCGATCTTCATGTTTTTCTCCATACAAATTAAAGTTCAAAAAATCTTTTCTGCGTCATTATCACCTAGGTTCATAAAATATGATATAGTTTCGGCTTCTAATAAGATTCTGTCTTGGTTTCCAATAAGAAAAAGCATGTTTAGAAAAAAAAAGTTCTATGTCTATAGGAAGGGCTTTTTCGATCCACTGTGCGGCGAGAATCGAACCTGCAACCAAGCTTCGTTGCAGGTTCAACCAAGTAAGCAACGGCATGGGTAATCTGTTAGCTGCCGAGGCCGATGTGGCAAGCGAATTCTGTTTTATAAATACTGAGATAATTCTAACTGTGATAATGATCTGCACTGACATCTAAATACTTAGATAGGTAGCGAACGAAAAAATATTCTATTATAATCATTTCCATAGGCCGTAGAGCTAGGAAAGGTTTTAACGTCCGATGTGGAAAGGCAAGTGATGGTCCGCCTGCGACGCAGGAGGTTGCTGGTTTGATTCCCGCTTTGGAACAAATGTTTGGACGATCTGCAAATATTTGTTCCGGGGTTGTGAGTGTTTTCTATGTAAAACAAAAATATCTATCAATGTACGTAGTAGTTAAGGTAAGTACCTAAATACGTCACCTAGAAGGTACCTACTTACCCTTAATAATACAAACTTGCTTATCTTGATTGGGACAAGATGATGTTGTGTTGATTGTTCAGGATTAGTTAGTATTGATTAAATATAAATAAATAAATATGTAATTCCGGACAGTCCACATAGCATCATCTAGCCCCAAGCTAAGCAGAGCTTGTGTTATGGGTACTAAATGACCGATATACTTAATACAATACATTACATAGATAGATATTTTTTTATTATACATAGGAAACACCCAGACCACGGAACAAATTTCTGCAGATCGTACACAAATTTGTTCCGAGGCGGGAATCGAACCCGCAACCTCCTGCGTCGCAGGCGGACCTTGGCCTACCGCGCCACATCGGTCGTCGTCGATTACCTATATATAGTTACCTACATTGTACCAACTAATTGACGAAAATACTACTAATACTCCCACTACTGCACATTGAACTAATATTACCGACTAGCTACCGCTACCGCAATAAAAACTCAGTGCTATGAAAGAATCTTCCAACCTCCTCCAAATAAAGGCATCTTGTGTAGCCTGCCTGGCTATCCCATGATAGGATTTACTTTTTTATCTTTACTGATACCTACTCTGATATATCGCGCCTTGGCGCCAAATCAAATTTCATGATTTCAACCAACTTCTTGTAGGATGGTTCTACGTCTAATCTCATGATCCGAATTGGTTGAATATAAGTCAATGTCAAAATTACCATATCACATGTGATGTGGCAACACTGCCGTGTGTCATGTCGTCAGTCAGTCAGTGTCCTGCGTCACTCAGTCGCGTGGTAATTGTGTGTTCTGCCCTGCCTGCCTGTTTGTTTGTTTATTTTGCTGTGTTTGACCAAAACAAATTTTAAATTACGTCGCTAATATTATTGTTTCTTCTCCTAAATCAAAGAAGTATTTTAGTTACCGGGCTTAGGTATCCAACCAATCAAACTAAAGAAACGTAAGCTCTCATCTCGTTCAATCTAAAGAGGTTGTGCAGTGCCAGCTGAAGCAATGAATATATCGATAAATACCGTAATGAGCCCATTTTCCTTCTTCTGCATAGCAGAAGATGAGAACAATAATGAGCATGGGCAAATCGTAAAACAAATGTTTCATGATTTCGAAAATCCCAAGTCCACCAAAATGGATATCACTGACATAAATCATGGACAAGTAAGTAGAAAACTTATCTATAAAAAAAGAAGGTATGCAGCCTTAAGCGAGGTTTAGACTAGCAATAAAACTTGCAGAAGTTGACTTCCGCAAGCTGTTACCACTGTCTAAACAGGTGTGGCAAGCTAACTTCTGCAAGTTTTACAGCTTGCGGAACTTGCTACAAGTTATAAGTGTAAACGCAAAAAAACGGCCGCGGCAAGCAACTTCTGCAATTTTTTCAGCTTGCCAGGCTTGCGAGTTTAGATTTGCAATAAATTTTGCAGAAGTCGACTTCCGCTAGCAGTTACTACTGTGTAAACTGTTGTGGCAAGCTAACTTCTGCAAGTATTGCAACTTGCACAGACTTGTCGGAAGTCACACATGTAGACGCTATTTTGACATTGCAGCAAGAACTTCTGGGTTTATTTGTTTGCAAAATAAAGTTTTGTATCTTGCACAAGTTGTCAGTTAAAAAGTATGGGCGCGAAATCAAATTGTGCAGCTATAAAATTTATTAAAATTAATCTATTTCTATTAAATTATCTCTATTAAAATTAATCTGTTTCCAACAGCTAGGCATTTTTTATGTTTCGATAATAAATGCACAAACACGTCTCTTCTTCTTCTTTTTTTAATATATGGCTCTACCAGATGTAGAAACAATTTTGGCAATAACCGTTTCAATAATATTTAGTAAATTTTAATTTTAAACGATTGATTTAATTTTAATTGAGCTTCCTTAAGACTGTTTGCAACCGTCTGCAATTAGCTCAATGGTTTCAATTGTAAATACTAGTTGTAATTTTTCTATTCCTTGCTTGTAATTTTCGTTGTTAATAAAGATGTTGGTTACTTAAAAAAAAAAAAAAACGTAGTTATTGTATAGGCGTATATACCTACTCATAAAATGTATGAGTATACAATTTACTGTACATTTAATGTAAACAGTCTTGCAAGAACTTGTAAGCGAGATCTTGCTGGTGACTTCCGAAAGCGACTTGTGCTACAAAAATTGCAGGCAATCTAAACGGACCAGAGAATATTTGCTCAAGAAATCGCATCAAGTCATTGCTAATCTAAACAATCGCACAAGAACTTGCAAGGAAGATCTTGCGGGTCACTTGCGAAAGCGAATTGAGCTACAAATATTGCACGTAATGTAAACGAAGCAGCAAGTACTCGCTCAAGAAATTGCAGGAAGAACTTGCTAGTCTAAACCTCGCTTTAGAATAGCGTTTTTAATTAGAAAAAATTATATTCATTTACCTGTTTTATTGGATTGATTAGACTATAACAACTAATTTGACTGATCTAAAAGATGAGATAGCCAATCTTCTAGGACAACTGTAGTGGATTGTTGCCGGTGACTGATACAACCATGAGATTTACGACATGTACCTAACAAGATCCAAATGTTGTAAAGTTGTGCCTTTTTCCGTGGGGGCTTTTTACCGCAGACCTAGTGTAACAACTGTTCAACTAATCTTAAAAATCTAAGGTTCTAAACACAAAAAAGGTTTGACTGGCATTTGAGAGACTGGTGGTTTAAGATAAAATATTTGGAAATCTAACTTAAATATAACTGCTTATTTTCTATTTATTTCCAGTATGTTGCTGTCTTGTGGAAGCATAAATGGGTCAGAGGCATCATCTCCATGGAAGTAAACTTTTTGATATGGCTCATTGACCATGGAGTCTTTATCCACCCTTCTCATGACACAGTCTATGTTAATCTACCCGCAGAGTACAAAAAACTGCCATCCAAAGTGTTTGAAGCCAGCATTCATGGTGTGGCACCTGTGTGTCTGGTAAGTTAAAAAATTACTATGATAGTTAAAATCCACCAGACTTATTTAACCTAATACTGTCATTGCCATACTTGGACATGTTTAATCTGAGTAGTAAAATTCGACTGATTTTTCCCTCTGAAAAGCTACCTTACACACACATTTTAACCTTTTTGACTACTAAAAAGACTGAATGAACTCTATTTGTAACATTTTAACCTTTTTGACTTCTAAAAATACTTAAAAACACTATTAATTTCTTAATTAATAGTGTTTTTAAGTATTGCTGTAATATTGTAAGTATTGGCTGTAATGTTTATGTCATAATTTATTCAATTTCAGGAGCTAGATGACATGTGTGAATTTCAGAAGAAAACAGCACTAACTTGGAATCCAGGAGCTATAGCAAAAGCAGAAGAGTTAATTTTTAGTGCTAGAAGCACTTTCTTTGTGCCTGTTGCTATGATTGCTACAAAAACGAATGATGTTGTAAGTAAACTATTATGTAGGGTAGGGTCAAACCTGATGGCGAAAGGGTCATCAGGTTGGCCATGCAGAAGATTCTTAGGTTCTCTGTCTTCCTAATTTGTTCTATGTGACAAGTCCATCAAAGACGGCCTACCTTTATGTATTTAAGTTTGTGACATATGGCTCTTAGTACATATTGTAAAGCCCATGGTTGTATCTCAGTCACCAGCAGAGATTCATTACAGCGCCAAGATTTGTCTAAATTTTTTTCTTTCAAATGAGTAGGTTGGCTATTTTAACTAATTTTTTTAATCTTGACTCCTCTCAGAAATTCCTCAACTTCATGAATCTATGTCAATTATTTGGGGCACTAAATTTTCAATAGCATTATTATAATTATGTACCTACTGCATAAGCATGTCTGTAAAAGGAATTACCTTTTGCTTGTATTTTTAAACAATCTATGATTTAGCAGAGACCTTTGCCTAGCAGGGGGATGAAATTGGTTGACGAAAATATAGTTCCAGCTCATCTCTTTATTAATATTTTAGGTTATTGGAGACTTGTATCTTGAAATCAATGGAAAGATGGTGAATTTCGTTGATGAAATGAGTTCTAAAGGCGACTCGCCAATGCACATGCATATGGAAAAAAATCAGGAATTCTACATAGAGAGTAAGTTGCATCACTAGTGTTATCACTACTTAGTACACAAAGTCGCTTCCCGCCGTCTGACCCTATTATATTCTATGTATTCTTAGATCTTGAAAACTACGCAAAGAATTTTGATGTTTTTTTACATAAATAGTCACGTTTATGTGTATAATAAACCTGTGCGAAGCTGGAGCGAATCGCTAGTGTTCAATAAATGTTACATACACAACAATTACCTAGCCCCATCATTTTTAAATCCTATTATTTCATATGCGAAATATTGTGATTTGCTATTTTAAACTTTGGTTTTAATTTTACAGATTTAGCAAAGCTCTACACAACCAGAAGACTGCATCGAGCGTGTTTGTTGAAACCCGAATTACCTGTCAAAGACTTGCCAACTGTAAACACTGAAATAACGCTGGCTGAGTACAGCGCCATCTGTGATCAAGTTGAACCACTCCATATTGAGGACGACTCTGACACCGACTCGGTAGGTGGCAGTAGTGTAACATACATAGAAAACACTAATAATGGGCCACAAAAACAGCTGAAACTGACTCAGTACGAAATAGAAGAATATTCCAATCAATATATTATTGTAAGTGGAAGAGAATTCAATGTCCTGACAGTTCTCATCAACAAAGCAAGAGATCTTTATATGTGTGAGAAATATAAAGATTTGAAGTCTGTGGGCAGGGCTACTACAAGACTCCGAGCTTAATCATTGGATTTACTCCAGCTTTAAGTTAAATACTGTTAATAGTTCCTCAAATGCTCATAGTATTTCGTTGACCTAGTCACACGTAAAATAAGGTTTCTTTGGTACCTAATAATGTAAGCAAAGTACTGATTTGATTTAAGTATTGTTGATTTGTTCTCGATGCCTTACTGTGTTACGCAGTTTGCTTGCGCGTTAACTTGTTTGTAAGCTAATGAATATTATTTACTAGGTACAGTCGTAGTTAACTCTGACTTTTACATGGTAGAGTCACGGATGTTATGTTAACCCCCATTCCTATTATAAAAATGTTTTTGTTAATGAATACCTCATATATTTACTTACAAAGGCTCAAACAAATATGGGTATTATCTCGCTAATCATACTCTTAGTAATTACGAAATAAGCGAGAAACTAACTTATTACATAAATATTTTGTCTTTATATTAATTTTGTTTTGTATGACATAGTTACTTTATTATAACTCAATAAAAAACACTTATTATAAATTTAAAACATTTTATTTTGTATACTTACAAATAGAAATTCATCCCTTAAGTAATAAAACTTAATTTTAACTTAAATTAGTCTGTACATTGTCACTGTACGAGGGAATACGGCAGTGTGTAGAGATCCCATCGTCTTGTATACAGACTTGATGGCTATGCCATCGTAGGCATTAATACAATCTCCGACTATTATAATTGCTCAACTTTGAAACTTCTATCGAATCTAGTCGCAAATACAACAGTCTGGAACTATTAAGAATCAGATAATAAATATTGTTAGATCATAACGGTTACTGTAGTACTGGATGTTGAATTCGTCCTATGGTACTGCTCGAAACGTGATAATTCCAAGTTGCTAATGTCTGACCCATCCACAACAGTCTTTCCAACGATATCAATTTAACCAGTGGACAAAATAACACTAAAATTACGCTCCTGTAATGTCGCGGATAAGTCAGAAAGGCAGTGTGACGATTGGAATACACGTTTCATATAAACTAGTGGAAAAATCACAGTCGGAGTCCACGGTTCGTGCTGGCGACGTAATTCAAAAGCTCATCCGAGTCTTCACAGACTACGGGCTTCTCGTGGTAGCAAGCGACGTCGTGCCAGGCGATGCCATCGTTGTAGACGTTGTTGAGGATGCTGAGACAGGACTCCGTGGTGCCGTTGATGTCGAACTCGGCGTTGTCGGGCTGACGCTGCTTCTTGTGGCCCGTCTGCGACCAGGGGTTGTAGCCCCAGCCGTTGGGAATCTGGAACGGGAAGAATTTATTGTTACCAAACCGACTGATGATATTAAAATATTTAAAATCCTGTGTATTGTGTGTAAGAAGAAATAGCTGTTGTCTCGATTACCTATCTGGTAAACCGAAACAATCGTTGGAACACAATTATCAAAGCTTAGTATTTTACAGAAATGTTGACTATTCTGTGTAAGATCGCTATAATTTATGCAATAGCTGCGTTTCGTAGCATCTAAACCACAACCTTTGTACGAGTTCATTTTGTCGCATCATGCTTTCTATTCAGACACAAAATAGTCACTTTCACGATTGTCGTCGCTTTGTTGCATATAACTACGGGAAACCAGCACTTACCGATACTTTTAAAATTCCATCTCATTTAATAAAATATCAATAATAATAATCAATAATCAATAATAATCAATATCTTTATTTCTTTAGGCTTACAAAATAAGCACTTAGACAAGTCAAATTTAATTTGCCTCAATTTTTTGTAGTTTTTATCGTGAATGTTTTCCCCAGTTTATTTTTGGGTAGATACCTTATCTTAGCAGATTTAACTTACCGCGTTGGTGGGTGAAATCTTTTCCCGGTTGGCGGACCAGAACCATCCTAGGATGTTCTTGGGCTCAAGATCTCTGCGCGATTCGCAGCCCTTGAAGTCACACAGACGTCCGGAGGTCCAGATGTAAGGGACATCATCTGCAAACAAGGTTTTAATACATTAACACATGTTTCTTCGTGTTTTGCTGAGCTAACCACGTAAAGTTCCTACACTACATTCGGGCACCAGTCTTGATAATTTTTTGGTTCAAACTTGACTTAAAATAGTTTTGTTGGAACCCAGTTCACTTACTCTGTTGGATGAGTTTAAAGATCAAATTGTTCTCTTCCTGCGTCTCCGTCGAGACGAGGTCCATACAGTATTCCCGGCAAATGTTGCGGCCATCGAGCCAGTCGAACTTCTTATTCTTGAGCTCAGGAACGTGCCCCGTGTAGAAATAGTGATGTCCCCGGTAGAAGAACTCCTTTGGTCCTAGAACAAATAACACCGCCTTGAAACGAGGTGAAGAGTTGTGCCTGACCTCACTTCCGTCGCTTAGTGTGAGTGATGAGTTAGTTCGTGTATTCACTCATTAGCGCAACAATAATAATGACAAGCTACATACTAGTCCCACAGGTCGTGTACCCACCCAATATACCACGGTCATGACATTGAAGTCCCTATCAACAATAGCATTACAATGGAATGTTTGTGTCACATCATATTGCGCAATAAAAGATACGTCTCTTACATAATGACGGCGCCCACGCATTGCTTCGTCGCGACCTTTTCTCGTTAATAACAACGACATTTTTCAAGATCTGTCCAAATAATTTAATCTGCAATCCTTGGTCCCAAGCAAGGCAAATAGAGAACTTATGCAACTTGCTAGCTTTGGAGGTGTTATAAAAGAAGACGCCCCTTACATTTTTGTGGCTATACCTACAACGCAAATGCTTGAAAGGTTTACAATGTCATTATTTACTCAAGCTAAGCCTATATTAGGAGTAGAGGAACAGTTGTACTAGACGATGTTGCAAGAGTTTGCGGCGACGACCGGCGGCGTCGACGTCGGCCCAAACAGATGCGTCGGTCACGCGGAGCGACATCTGGGCCAAGGATCGTCTACCGGATGCGCGCGAGCAAGCTCACTTCCATTGTTCACGAACAACCCCATCGATCCTGCGTCGAGCAACTCTGACATTTGTATGGTACAGTCACAGATGATAAGTTAACCCCCCTTTCCCATGCTAAGAATGAATAAAATCGGAATCTAGGTATAAGGCTTTTAAGGAGATAAAGCGATAATGGAAGAAGTCAAAACTTACAACTTCTAGATTGTAAGTTGGAGGAGGCCTTTGTCCGGATGTCCCCGTTTTAAAAGGCCGTATCCTTCTAAATCTGCCTATGCTCAAAATTATTAAAAAATTACGGAATTATACAGCGGAATAATAATTTAGCGCAATAGATAATAAATTACAGACAATTCAAAAGATCGGTAATGAGACTTGATTGCACCGTGAATGTGTTAAGGTTCACACGACCGGTACATAATTATCGAGCGGACCTTGCCTGTGCGGTGTGGGACAGACAGACGAATGTGCGATTGTTCGCGAACGATATGCCACCGTACTGTTATCTTTGTTCCTAGGAAGTTTGCGAAACAATAGATTTATGCCCTGCAATTCTTGTAACGTTTTCCAAGAATAGGTAATTCGATACAGACAATCTCGACCAAATGATGCATAAGTAGACCGAATCCTAAACTCGGATTTGGAAGCAATTATAAGACCGCCAGCAATTTATGAAGCATTCAAACGAAGATGACCCTCAGTCGATATAACTTGCATCAAACTCCAAGGTTGTACTGTCTAATCGAAATAGCTCCTATGTCGAACTTAGGTACTTACATTAAGCACAATGAATTTTAATAGGTGCTGTACGTATCGCAGTTTAAAGGCCGAGTTGATTGTTCGAAGGCTGGGTTACAAAATTATCTTTAATTTTGTTAGCGATGCCTTTATTCACAGCTCATAAAAGATGATTTATAGATTTTGATAGCAAAAACCTCAAACCGTTCCTGTTGTATTGCATGTGTTCGTAAAAAGATTTTACATTGTTGGTAAGTTTTAGCAGTAGGTATTATATACCTTTGTTTTTGCCATGTACAAAAATTTACCTACTTTAGGTAGATAGGTACTTTTATTAAGATCATGTTTTTAATTTAATTGCCTTGTTGTTTTAGGTAGTGCATGCTGGAAGACCTTTAAGTAAGGGAAAACATAGGTCCAAATTGTATTGCTGTTTAATTTTTTTGTGTGATTCTTTTGTTGGGATTCCAAAATAAATAAACTGCCTACCTAATACAGCGAAGTGATTGCACCCAGCACCTTGGGGATGCTTCTGATTGGTTGATTTGATGATTGATCAGTTGAGCCACCTCTAGATAATTGTTCCATTCTTTGACTGTAGTTTTCTTCTGAATGAAACGTAATGACCAACGTGAATGTCCGATTGAGGTCTCTATAACATATGTGTATTTTGATTCATCACTACATAGTATAAAACAAAGTCGCTTTCTTTGTCACTATGTCCCTTTGTATGCTTAAATCTGTAAAACTACGCAACGGATTTTAATGCGTTTTTTTAATAGATAGAGTGTTTCAAGAGGAAGGTTTATATGTATAATAAAACCGTGCGAAGCCGGGGCGGGTCGGCAGTAAAGAAATAAATACCTAATGCTTCACAATCCACACAACATCATTTTGCCCCAAGCTAAGCAGAGCTTGTGTTATGCTAGATGACTGATACAAAATACAATGCATTACATAGGTAGATATTTTTTTATTTTAGTAGGTACTTAACACAAATGCCTAGCCTCGGTACTAGATAGGTGGGGTCTAGGGTTCAAGCAAGTTCCAATCAATAATAATTTATGGCAGACTTCTAAGTATCATAAAAACATACCTAATGTTTTCCTTTCAAATACTCAACGTAAGCCTCTGGAGATTTCGCTTCACCGCGAATTTAGGATCGTTTTAGTTTTATGGATCATATTTAATGGATCAAATCTTATTCTTACGAAGTATACAATACACATAATTACATACTTTGCGAACGAAGTAGGCAATTCCGTTGTTGGCTTACAATTATATCTAGTTGTAAGCCTTACATAGAATCTACCTGGACAGCCGTGACCCGCAACCGAATAATTACGATCTACTCATCACAGTTCTTATTATCTTGCAGTACATTACGTAAATAAGTAGCTGATAATTAATGCAACTGGGTGTCTGTGAGATATTCCTCTTTTGTCAAGGTGGAAGATCTACAATTCTAAATAATTATTACCTTGAATCCTTGTCCTTACAAATCCTTACCTAATAATATTAAACGCGAAGGTTTGTATGTTATAGATTTATGCATGTTTGTTACTCAATCAAGCTAAAATTACTGAACGAATCGGGCTGAAATTTTAAGTAGTCCTAGCCCTAGAATAAATCATAGTTTTAAACTACTGTTTTAGCCATTGAATGATTTGAATGTTTTTTTTATTTTGTGATACTTATATAAAATTTTACTTTTCTAATTAAAACTTCGTTTATCACTACATAGTATAAAACAAAGTCGCTTTTTCTGTCCCTATTTCCCTATATCCCTTTGACTGCTCAAATCTTTAAAACTACGTAACGGATTTTGATGCGTTTTTTTTAATAGATAGAGTGATTCAAGAGGAAGGTTTATACTATAATAAAACCGTGCGAAGCCGGGGAGGGTCGCTAGTTTTATATAGAAGGCATACCTACCCCTCATTGTGCGTAGATACCAACTTAAAATTTCCGCCCAGACTTGAAGTAAAAAAAAAACTATGCATGCGAAAATATTGAAAGTGAAAAATAGTTAGGTATTTTACTGAATGTATGTAATGTATGCAATGTATCTGCGATGGTTATTGGTTAGCAGTTCCATTACAAACATTGAGTGTTTACTGCGGTCTATTACAGAAACAGCGTGGTCTTAGCACATAGTTGCTGATTCCGGGGCCTATAGAATCTCATCTCGTAGCTAAAGTCCAAATCCTTTTAAAATTACTGGTTTTAGGTTTAAAGAGAAACCTCGAAATACTCGGGCACTGTACCTGAGTACTTAATATGTTCAGTGTCGTCTTTATTTTGTTTTCATCTTTTTCTTTTCTTTATTTACGTGGCAAAAAACCCTTCGTCAAAATTAACTATATATTTAGGTACTTCCTTACTAATATAAATGCGATCTATTAATATTATAAATGTAAAAGTTTGTTTGGATGGATGTTTGTTCCTCTTTCACGCAAAAACTACTAAAAATTTGAAAGGGCCTTAGTTCTAGCTCTAGAATACTTATGATCCCATAAAGCAGTTCGCATGGGATACAAATAGACTTGAAATTTGAAATGTTTCCATAGAAACAACGCGTGCGAAGCCGCGAACAGATACCAGTACCCATATACAAAACGCACCAAAACATTTCATCACCTCTTGGAGGAATATTCCAGCAATATTAAATTTACTAAAATACCTTACTTGCCTTAAAATTGATTACCAATCAACAAACACTAATTTTCTTTACTATAAATTTCACAAGGCATGGCTCTACCAGTTTTAAGCGATCTTTGACTTTTAGACCTCCATTATCAAACTACAAGTAATTTGGCATTTAAATTGAGCTAACAAACACCTAGATTGCCACTTAATGATCTTTGATTACCTTAACCTATCATTAAGGCATAAGTACTCTATCGGTTGCGCTAAGAACTACTTCAAAATTGCTGTTTATAAAAAAACTAACGACCCGCCCCGGCTTCGCACGGTTGTATTATAAATATATAAACCTTCCTCTTGAATTAGTCTATCTATTAAAAAAAACCGCTTCAAAATCCGTTGCGTAGTTTTAAAGATTTAAGCATTCAAAGGGACATAAGGACATAGGGACAGCAAAAGCGTCTTTGTTTTATACTATGTAGTGAAGAATCTATAATTTTGTTAGCTTAGCCTTTTTTGCATGTTTTCTTTTTAACTTTTCTATAATTAAGGTTAATTAGTACCTATTGATTTGACATAATTAACTGATACTGAACTGGAGAAGAAACTTGCTCCTGAAACACAGTTTTAAAAATATTTCAGCAGTTTATGGATTCATTATTGTTTGTAAAAATATTATTATATCAATAAAAACTACTTTAGTTTCCTTTAAGATTAATAAAATACATACTATTTTTGATTTTATAGGTACCTTTTGGCGACTTAGTTCTATCCTGAGGGTCAATCAGGTATTTCCGCTTCAGACAAGTAACACGAATGTTTAAGTAGCTAAGTAATACCATGGACGAACGATATACAGGTAATACTTAATAAGTTTTAGTGAATGTGTAGAAATTCCCAAATACATATTCAAAACATGTTTAAAGCCTTCATGATGCAACAACTACATTTTTAAACCAGCGTTCGTAATAAGTAGGTAAGTTACGTGTTCCCACGTAACCGGGTTAGGATAGGAAGAAAGTGAGCGCATCCGCGTGTCATTGACCCCTGCAAGGTCGCGCTAAGCTTGGAGGACGTTGAATGAACTTACTCGTTATTCTGTGCTTTTTATACAGTAAAGTGCACGTGACTGTATTTGTACTTGACTTTGTAGTTGACTGTACTTGATGCATAAAGATTGCGATAATTGTGCGAATGGGAATAGGATAAAGTTTTTTAAAATTCCGCGATCAGCTTATTATCACTACATAAAATAAAACAAAGTTTTTTTCTCTGTCCCTATGTATGCTTAAATCTTTAAAACTACGCAACGGATTTTGATGCGGTTTTTTTAAATAGATATAGTGATTCAAGAGGAAGGTTTATACGTATAATAAAACCGTGCGAAGCCGGGGCAGGTCGGCCGGCGTGGTTTTATAGCAAACGAGACAAGTCTCATCTTCGGTTTACGACCTGACGCCATGCTCGCAATTTAAATGGGCTATAAATAAGTTCGAGGCCACTACAATACTTGTCTATTAATTGCATAAACTAAGTGGTTCCTGGATCGCCTCTTTTATCAAGATGGCATGTACCCATGTACGACTTCTTCCACTAATGGACAAACATTTTAGTGAAATCAATATACCAATTAACAACTTAATTCTTACAAGCTTCTGTCCGCGGCTTCTAACACACTTTTCTTGGATAAAAAGTAGATTAATTCCTTCTCCGGGATGTTATCTATCTCCCTGCTAAATTTAATTTCCATCCTTTAATGTCTTGAAAGGTAACAGACTGACAGAATTCATTTTAATTTATTAAATTGGTATTTGGAATCCTCTACGGGAGAGTGCGAAGCATTGATATAAAAATGTAGCATTCTTCTGTGCAAACACCTTCAAAGCCAAAGAAGAGCTAAGATACCATCACCCCGAAGAAAAACTTACAGTTTCTAGCAGATGCAAGGGTAGAGAGTGACTATGAACGCTGCATCTTCAGGGCGATCACATTAATAGGCCTATCATAGCCGCAGTGATAAGAAAACTAGGTACTTTGTGTGAATAAAAAAACGGTTTTGTAGTATTATGGTTTTCATTATAATTTATTGTTTTAAGTTTCAATTGTCTATTAGTTTATTTTGTAAACTTAAAGAAAAAACGTTATTGATTTTGGATTTTAAGTGTATTTCTACGCTACATACTACATAAACAGAACAATTATATTTTTATTTTTATATTCATATAAATCTCCGGCAATACATTTAAAGTCATTTGATGGGTACCTGGTTAATTAATATTTACTATTAACTGGTTAATTTCAACTATCAAAGTTGAAATTAACCAGTAAAAAAATAACAAACCTGCTCTTGATGAAAAATAGTATTAGGATTGCTATTCACACACCATTAGGTTTTTTTACAAGGTCCGGGCCGGAATAATTTAAAACCGGAGTACAAACTTGTTTTAGCAGAAGATTCTAGTATTATTCTTGCTTTAGATCACATTTGTACTTATTGATACCAAATCATTATCATATTCCGTTTTTATATCTCTTTTATTAGTTTTATCACGATTTACAAATAAATGATTCAACAACGCATTGCAAATATTTAGCCAATTAAAATAAGAATAATACTCGGAATATGTTTATGTCAATAGATGGCATAGTTGAATAACAACTCTAGTAGAGTTATGTGTATGTCTGTATATTCACTGTCTGTATATTGATAGGCACATCCCAAATCCTAATCCAAAATTATGAATACAACTTCGGTAAGAAGACCCGTTGAATTTTTTTTGATTTCGAAAGAAAATTGTCGAAAAGAATGTTTGCTACGAAAGTGCTACGATGTGCTACGCCGTAGATCTTAACGTGATAGAAAAGTTTTCTTTTCACAAGTTCCTTTTTAAATTTCTAAACAGAGGATTTTAACTTTTTTCGTTTATATAGAGATCATCAGCGTCTTCTACCTTCGAAGCAGGTTTTGTCGGACAATTGTAAATTAAAGTACTCACTGTTGGCGCACTTCTGAGGGTCTGGCAGCGAGAGGAACCTGCCAGGCTTCTGAGCAACGGCCAGCGTCGCCAGCAATGCTGCGCATACCAGCACCAACCACGTCTGCATCTACAACAAAAGGATTCAAAGTTAAACCCCGGATCTAGTGAGATAATTACGTACAGTCAGACAAAAAAGTCCTTCAACTCATCCAAACAAAACAAATTAGCAAATTTTATAATATTTTTCTTTGAATTTTTATATTATAATCTTAATTAATTTAATTTGTATTTAGATATTTACTATTTCATGTTCTTTACTTATAAGTGTAAAGTAAAAAAATGACGTGTAATTCTAGTAATTTACGAAATAAATGACTATTGACTATTGACTAGCACTCTGACTGACTAGATGAACAACGGAATCATGTTTTTGTTCTACGGTTACACAAATCAATTAACACATATTTTCCAAAATTATTTGAATATTTAGTAAAAAAAACGTTTTATATTCTTGCAAGCACTGAGAAGGAAAGGAGGTCCCTAGGTTTATCGCTTTACCCGCCTAGCATTCATAATAACTTGAGCATTATTTTAAAGTTTTTATAGTAAAACTACTAAGATTTTCGTAAAATATTCATAAATATTACTGCAGTTGAATGTTTTTGTTTATCTGACTGCAACAAAGTAATATAGTATTTTCTCAGAAGCGCATTAACACGGATGCCTGATCATTAAGTTTTCGTCACTGTATTAAATTATACAGCATTCTGTTTGCCAAGATTTATGATTTATTCTGCGTAAACATCCATGTTTCTATAATAGACGTAAGCTAGAGGTTGTCGCTATCTATTCTCGGAAGCTGAGATCGCATCAGTAATGCAGGTACGTTACCTATACATATAGTTGTTTGAAATACCTTAGCTTGAGTGGCCTGTCATCACGATCTCGATAAGGTAAGATGGACATCGTGATCTTTCAGGGTTACTTTTAATTATCTTCCGCCACCTAACAAGGATTTATAGGTCGATTAAAGTTCAATTTTAGTATTGATCGACGGATCTAGTTATAAGTAATTATAACTTAGACTGTGTTTATTTCAATTACCGAAGCTTTTAACTAAAACTATCATGTGAAGCTTTAATTTGTTCGTTTGAAATCAGTCTGGGTTTGCGCTTTCGCAAAACCTAATTAAGTAAGTATTATGTATTGCGTGAAATTCATGTATAAGGCATGTGATACAATGTATTTCTACAGTCACCATTTTCAATATCATGGCTTGATTAAAATTAAGGCAAGATGACTAAATAAGATGACAATGAAAATATAAATCAGAAAAAATACGATTTCGACAGGAAGTTCGTGCAATATTTTTATATTAAATTACTACCCAGAGTACGAAGGCTTACGCGTTATAATTACATAATTTATATTTCATTTAAAATTTTGATATAATTAATGCCAAGAAGCAGTAAAATATGTGTCCCTAATAACTCATTACATGATACATAGTAACACGTCATACAGAGAAATTCAAAATGTCGTGAAGTAATACATTAATTCACAATTTAAATTTTTTTTGAATTTCTCTTCTGTCTCTTTGATTAATTTACGACATGTGGATTTTGAGTGCAGTTTGTATATCTATTGATATTTATTTAATATTCTGAAGAGTTCAATGATATTTGTATTTCAGTGTAGCAATCACAAATTCGTTGTGAGGCTCATATATCATAAGTAACACAATGTCCAGCTGTATGCCTACAAGTAGGTGTCGCAAGCGCCGAGGCCGCGCGGTCATCCGTCAGCCGAGCTGTCACGAACCTCCGCATCTGTTCGTGACACACAACACTATCATGGATTAGATATGCTTTACGGTGACTAGCATTCTAATCACGAATTGTCTAAGTCTGAGACAGGTCCTGTCGCGCGATCACTGCAATCTCACTGGATCATGTCTCAGTGACGGTTACTACTACTAGTGGACAAAAGATTGAAGCGAAGATAAAATCCAATTAACACCTTCTTTCTTCATCATCACTACATGGTATAAAACAAAGTCGCTTTTTCTGTCCCTATATCCCTTTGAATGCTTAAATCTTTAAAACTACGCAACGGATTTTGATGCGGTTTTTTTAACAGTTAGAGTGATTCAAGAGGAAGGTTTTTACGTATAATAACCGTGCAAAGCCGGGGCGGATCGCTAGTGTATTATAAAAGTTTAAAATTTGACTTGTCCAAAGTCTTTATTTTTTAAGACTAAATAAATAAAGTTATTGCTTTCTGATTCCTGGTTACAAGAATGTAGATCCCATGAAAGTTTATTGTGGGTGTATGAAAAACAACCAACGTAGGTAATATTGATGTGATGGGTTTTACCTAGCTATTCTCAACATGGTATCAGATTTTTTAAATTTCACGTAAGCAAGAGATAAGTAAGTAATGTAATAAATAATCGTACAATACCCATGTTTAATGAAAAGGTCGGGCGAAAGCGGTATTATGTGACCAATTAAGGTTAATTAGTATTCAACGCCTCCAACAGGCTGTTCAGATCTCATCTGTGTGAAATACGTCCACGTAATGCCTGGACATGTCGTCTGTACAGCCAGGAACAGAAGTCTTTCAAACTTTACACAATTACCACCAAAACAATATATTTACCTACAAAGCTTAATTCTTTGTATAAGAGTCGTGTCCAAGAGCCTTCTATTTCCTTTAACCTTCTAAAGGAAATGAAGCTATATAGCAAGTTTTAGTAATAATATAAAATAAATTTTGTTTGGAATCCAGCTTAAGTAATCCTCATGTCCAGTTGTCGAATCCGTGATAATGCTTAAAATGTTTTACCATTGTTAAAAGTTTTTGTCATTTAGGACCATTTAGGAAATAAATTTAGAACAGTGGTACAAAGTTGACAGAAAGCTGATGCTGATGGGACGCTCGCTTTGGTGGGTGACCCGAAGTGGTAAAGCTACTTATGCTGACGACTGTATGCATTGACCAACAAACACATAAGTAGGTAATTGACATAAGAACCTACTGTAATCAAAACATTAACTCACGTATGTATGACGAATCGGTATTTTGAGCTGTAGGTTGAACAATCGAGTTTCACTTGATGCATACAGCAACACCGTTTTTTCAGATTTTGACAAAGGAGTTTTTTTTTTAATGTTGACATACATCGTCTCGACGCTCCCAGTTTTTAAATTAGGAATTCAACTATACTTAAATTGTGGGCATGCGGTTCATAACACTCATCACTTAAATTCATAAATAGAGGCAACAAAATAAGAAAAAAACTAGATTTAAAAAAAAAAAACTAATATCCGACTTCAAATTACATCAAAAGTGGTCAGAGTCAGTTCATATGGCAATGGCACCATAAAAAAAGTACCAGCTTTTAAATTAAAAAGAACCATCAAATCCATTCACATTGAAAAAGTTTAGCAGTGACACATGAAAAAAACAATAAAATGCAGTTGAATTAAGAACCTCTTTCTTTTTTTGAAATATTTTTAAAAGTGATCGGGACCAACTGTCTCAAAGTGATTGCAAAAGACCCAAACAACTGGTCCATACAAAAGATATCAACGCGCTGCTGGGCGTCGTCGCGTAGAACTTTAGGACACGCAAAATACACATTATAAATTAAAGAGACAAGGTATTTCTACCCAATTACTAGATTTTCTATAAAAAATGTACCCACGTAGCTAACCTGCTCACTTTCAAATTAAATTCATCGATATTTTTACCTATTAAAATATCTGCACTTTTTTAAAGTTTCCTTTGTTATATTCTCAAATCTTGTTTTGACGATAACAAACAACAATAAATATCCAATTCGGTGCAGTCGTTCTGAAATTTTTGCATATCGTCATTTTTATACCTTTTTAAGTAAGGTATATTAAAAAATATCTGTGATTTAAAAAAAGAGGTTCGTCTAAAAATAAATGTGCTTATTGTAATCGCATCGTAGCATGAAATCCTGTTGTATTGTATTACATTAACAAATAAGGAAATCGAGATAATAATAGATTTTTGCTAATTGAATGAGACAAGATTTTACCGCAGCTTGGAAATACTAGGTACCTACTGTTTTTGTAAGAGCGTACTTATAGGCAGATACATTATGAATGTAAGCGAGTTAACGACAATAAAAAACAAGTTTCTTATTAAAGGTTAAAATAATAAAGATGTTTATATGCCATAATATAAGATAAAATGTTCTTTTGTCTTACAATTAAAATATGTCCTTATATATATACCTAACCTATAGGCATGCAAATATTATCTGTAAATGGTTAGATACTCAAATGTTATTTTTTTAAATTTACTTATAAGTAAATGAAGTAATTGATGAGATGACAAATGTGTGAAGAACAGGAAAGTTTCATCCTTTAACGAGGGACACCATCAGGGCAAGTGTGTTTTCACAATGATTAATGTTACACTTCATTAATCATTGTAAGGACCCACTTGCCCACCACATTTTATAGCATACTTACTTATAACTATTTTGTATAGTAAAATTATAAGGCTTGTTTAAAAAACTATAAGTAAATCGAGTTTCAAATTCTATGAAACAAAAATTAGCCAGCATACTGAGCGCGTCTTGCGTAGCTTCATTTGCTAATAATAACAACACAGAAGAAGATAGGCATTCTTAATTTTACGATCACTTCGCAATAAGAAGCTGTGAGTACCTTGCATAATACAGATACCTTTTAAAAACCCTTTTTTTACCTATTAATATTCTGTTTTATATTAACTGCAATATGAGAAAATTAGCTTGGACAAGTAAAAATTTATCAAAATATTTATTATAAGCTAAAAATATGAAAAGTAGGTAGACTATGTTTTATTACAAGCCTAGAATTCATAAAAAAAGGAGGAGGTTCTCAATTCGACTGTATTTTTTTCATTTGACTTAAGCGGACAACTTTTTTCGGGGTGTTGATAATTATTTTGTTTTGAATGCTAGTAATCGTCGTGTTATCATCAACATAGTATAAAACAAAGTCGCTTTCTCTGTCCCTACGCCCCTTTGTACACTTAAATCTTTAAAACTACGCAACGGATTTTGATGCGGTTTTTTTAAATAGATAGAGTGATTCAAGAGGAAGGTTTATACGTATAATAAAACCATGCAAAGCCGGGCGGATCGCTAGTTATAAAAAAATAATATATGCTGGATAATACACACAGCATTACTTAGCCCCAAGCTATGAAAAGTGTGTGTTATTGTATTACCACCACACGATTATTCTCCATACCAAAAATATACATTACTAGCGACCCGCCCCGGCTTCGCACGGTTTTATTATACGTATAAACCTTCCTCTTGAATCACTCTATCTATTAAAAAAACCGCATCAAAATCCGTTGCGTAGTTTCAAAGATTTAAGCAGTCAAAGGGACATAAGGATATAGGGACATAGGGACAGAAAAAGTGACTTTGTTTTATACCATGTAGTGATATTCGGCGGCGAAGGTACGCCTGCGACGCATAGATTTCGATTCCTGCCTTAGAACAAACATTTGTACCATCTACAAATAATTGTTCCGACGTTCTGGGTGTTTTTACGAAGCTCAACTAATGCAAATCAATACTAGTCTTCGCGTCCCCAAAGGGACACGGGCTGCATTACCACGCTGTATGGCAATGATAATGCAAGACGCTGGCTGCGTTGTCATAATAAATTATAAAAAGATCCATCGCTCTTATTATTAGGTACATTTGTATAAAGCCTTGAGTATTGCGCAGCTTTCGTGATATCTAGAAGATATGGATTGTCCATACATCGTTATGGAATGCGTGTCGACACACCACAATAGATAAACATCGCCAATAATGTGGATTGTAGTAAATCTACTTGCACAATAGGTCCTTCAATTAGAGTTGGTGTATGGCATTGTTTGTTCGTGGGACTAAGCTTTTTCAGTTTAACTATATGTTAGGTAGTTAATTGAGATTCAGTCGCTTGTGTATGTATAGCTCAACCTTTGACTTCATCTATCTGGTACAGCTGAGCGACTGCTGCTATTAGGCATACATTTTGAGCCATGAAACTAGGATATTATTATATCATCGATCTATCTAGTATATATTTCTACACACAGCTTCGCACGTTGTTTACGGGATAAAAAGTT
Source organism: Eupithecia centaureata (assembly GCA_944547425.1). Taxonomy (NCBI): domain Eukaryota; kingdom Metazoa; phylum Arthropoda; class Insecta; order Lepidoptera; family Geometridae; genus Eupithecia; species Eupithecia centaureata. Next base: position 866,817 of record OX155694.1, read on the forward strand.
GATAAGATAGGTTAGGTATTTTATCTTTTATTTGGAAAGTTTATTCCAAGTTAGCAAATCTAGACTTGTATTATAAACTAGCGAGCGACCCACCACATCTTCTCAAGGTTGTATTAGACATTCCTCATGAATCACTATATCTATAAAAAATATTATTATATTATAGAATTTAAATTAAGGTTTTAAATTAGTAAGTATTAACCAAAATGTCCATTATCCAATAGTATGTTTTTCATATTACTTATACACACATTGCCTATCCACGTTGGGGGTCATCCGTGGCCTTTGGCCCCTATGGGTCATACCTGCACGCCACGAGCACCTCAATTAGAAATATTTGACGCAAAGGTCAAGTTCAGTCTGTCAAGGACACTCGATTCAAGTTTACACATTCGTTGTGTACTGTAGGTACGTATATCCGTAATTTGTGAATTAACTCTACCTACTCTACACTGACCTACAAAACTAATTATCAAACTTTTCTTAATTATATTTATTCTAAACTATGGAAGTTAGAGATAGTTTAAAAAAATTAAAATAGATGTAAACCATGTACTTATAAAATGATATATGAATTTTGGATATTTAAGACAAAAATGTCTATTTTAATATTTTATCTTTTTAAAGTTGAAAATATTACTAGAACTAATATAACTACAAAGAAAGCGGATAAAAATGGCTATAAAACGAACGAATGATGAATGATTGTTGATTAACTTTATTTATATCTTTAATATTCTTTATATCTCAACAATCAATCGTTTAGAAAAAAAAGTGTCAGAGGTACTTAGTTTTGCAGGCTAGTGTATGAACTTGTAGGGGATTAGGTTCGGCACGCAAAAATGGTCTCATAGACAGTTAACTCTGCCTGGCCACTGCAGTGCACAGGGACGTCTGGGCACCACACGAGATGTTGTGGATCGGGGTGTGCGAGGTGGGCATTCAAAGTGTTAAATAAATAAAGAAAACAAAGAGAATACGAGCTACTTTATAAACGGATGTAACCTCAAATAGTGTAACATGTACCTCATACGGTTGTTTTCTAAAGTTTTGACTTGAAAGACTGTTACGTAAAAATTAACATAATAGCAGTTGAAACGTGGTTGAAACTACACAAATCGAAGAGGTAACATTAGTGTTTGAAATGTCAGCAATGTTTATCCATGTTAATTATTGGGTTAAGATATTTTAACCTAATTTTGAGACATTTCGTTTCAATGTAAGAGATTCGAGTAGCGTAGGTTCGTATAATTGGTTTGTACGTAGGTAGAGCCATATACTAAAATGCAAAACTGTTTGGTTTGAAGGTTTTATTTACTTTATGATTAAGATAACAAAATTAAATAACTAGGTACCTATGTATTAGATGTAGATGTTCTTTTTAATTTATCGTATAGTCACAGATTTTTTGTGTTTGAATTAAAATCATAATATTTTGTGATTGATCGATTTATACCTAATATTGGCATTCATAACAAAAATAATTTTGAATGAAATTATAATATGTATTATGATATCAAGGTAGTGTGTGACACAAATCAAAGCACGTGGTTTATGCAAGCGGCGCCAGTCAAGAAGTTGAAGTGGACTTGCATAAACCTTAAAGGTTTTTATGAAAATGTTATTGTATATGTTGATTGCTCAAGAGCTTCACGAACCTGCTGTAGGGCCTGTAGGCACTCAATTGATTAAGAGATATAATATCGGTTATTTTTTTACGTCTGATTGCGAAGGCAAATTCACTTGACGAGTGTCACACAGGTCTGACAGGTACCCTTACCCTACTTACTAAACTGGTCCTATAGAAATATTAAAAAAACTATTGTTAAAAAAAACAGGATATTTATGAATAACTAAAATACAATGAAACAATGGATAGCGAATAAATTTAAATTCCAAACCCGGGATAAGTTTGAAGCCGTTTTCTCTAAAAAAAGTACCATTCATTAATAATAGTTTTTGCTTTTATACATTTACTAAGCGCTAAATCCATTTAGATTGTCGACACTGGGCTCTAGGAGATCTGATTTATATAATTTTTGCTAACTTTTTTTATAAGACTTTATTTGCTAGTTGGAGTACGCGGTACCTACTAAATATAATAGACATTTTAGTGTCACACGATATACTATGTAGGTACTCATTTGAAAGTCCACATCTTTCGTGAACTCTTGCCGTTGACCTTCTGTGTTAGGTTTTGAAATAGAAACTTGTATATATCAACCAGTTATTACAATATTAATTTTAATTATGGCATTGAATATCCAATTTACAAGATGAGCGCAATTTGATGCCTTAATGCTTTTGTGTTGCTAAGAGTTGTAACACATTTAGAACACGTTTTTACGTATGACCATGTATCACTTAGCTTCAGACAACGATGTCCATCGCTGGACAGCATCTCCAAAGGTTTATGAATAAATATGAATAATAAATATAATACTATGTACTCAAACAGACAAAATCACCCAAAATACTTATAAATAACTGTCACACAGATGCGTGTACAGTGTTAAACATGTGAAAAGAACAGAAAATATGTGTTCAGCTAAATTATGGTATCTCTTACAATAAAATATATCTACTAAAAGTACGCTAGTAATAAACACTTCAGTGACTAAAAGTTATATGAACGGAACTCGTCTTGAATACCTACCGGTTGAACCCATTGATCCGCAGCATAGGGCGCCCGTGAGTTCACCGTCCAAAAGGTGAATGTTGAAACCGCCCCATAGAAAAGGGTTCTCGCAGTCATAATCTCAGCATCAAGCATGTTGCAACAGCTTGACACACATACAGTACACTACGCGCGGTTATCCGCACAGGCTCAGACAAATGGAAGGACGCAAACAACTACCAATTTTTGTGTCAAGTTTGACGAGCAATCAAAGCCGAAACTAAATTATGCAACTGCTTGTCAACTTGTCAATCGAAGTTGGAATAAAATTCAAAAACATAAGCATAAACTTGACCTAAAAGTATATCAAAATCACACGCACTGTCCACTATCACTTCAGGAGAGATTCCCGGATGATCCCGCCCGAAGTCAAGTTCCAAGTTCACTTACCTTTTTGTTGAATAAATAAATTCACGGCGGGAAAAATCACAGAGTCACTGTTGTAATAGCGCGCGGCTGGTTCGAACGAGGTGTTTTATACTGGCGGTAGCGGGGAGGCGTGTGGAGGGACGCGCGCTGCGGCCCCGCGACGCTGGATCCAGCTCAGCTCCTGGTCAAGCCTTGGACTAATTTTAATATCCTTCTTTTCATAGAAAAAAACCTCCATTTTTCCAAGCAGCTGAAGACTTGTAAAAAATGAGATTGTTTTCGACTCAATTTTTCTAGTGATAAAATTTTTATGTGCATTACTACTTTTATTTGAAATCTGGTGTGTCCATATGAATTTGGTCAAGATTTAACCAATAGCTTTGAAGTTATCCGTAATAAGGCGTGAAATCGCTTTTGCAGTAACATCAAATCACTCGAATTGTTGTCTGACCCGCCAGCACTATCAACCATTTTAACTCCATATTTATGTGAAGCAGTAGTACACGAATAGACCAGCTTTACCATCCTCGGAGCTAAGTCGGCCGCGAAATGAATGTTTTGATGAAACTCACCAAATATTAGGCTATGCTATGACATAACAGCTATGCATTAGGTATGCGGGTCCTCAAATATTTATTGGAAACTGCTAGCTATTAGGTATATCTCGGCAAACATGTGTTTGCAATTCAAGGGCATTCGCGGTGTTTTTACCTGCTTAGCAACTACTTAGATACTTAGGTAAGTGTATTATGTATGTTTATTTTAAGTTTATCTATGGCATTTGCCCTCGGTTTCGCATGTTTTTTTTTATAGTTTCAGTCCAACTTAAGCGTCCCAGTTTTTAGTTTTTTGTTTCTATTGCAGTCCAAGCATTCAGGGCTTTAGGTCTTTCGTTTCAAATAAAATTGCGGTAGAAAACGTAGATTTTCAATAGTTATTTCTTACTGAATTATAATTTTTTTTAAGTTTAATCTCTCTTCTGAAAATCTGTGAAATTCAGAGGTATTCTCGTTGGTATGTAGAGAATAGACCAAAAGTTGGAGCGAGCGTCGTTTATTTTTCATATACCTAACCTACTGTGTTGACAAATTTTGTGACGTAGGCGTAGTGACTTCAAAGAAAAAATAAAATACAATCGCACCAGCTTTAATAGGTATGCCAATACATATAGGGTTTAATCCGGCTGACAATAGCTTCAAGAAGAGATTGTGACGTTTCCTTAGGTAGGTACTATGGTACAGCGACATTCGATTCCATACAAAAATGAAAACAACCACGTCTCGATACAATCCTCAACCGAACTCGAGGCCCAGAAAACCAAAGAAACAGAGGTTCATACTATAAGTAAGGCTTTTTGTACAACCTCTAAGTATAACCTGTAAGGTCTAAAGGAAGTAAAGCACTTGTTATTGAGTTAGATTTTGCATTTGTAGTGATTGCAAACATAACAAACTTTAGGTAATTTAATATCTAAATTGAGTACCCTAAGTAAGTATTAGTAGGTAAATACAGCTTTGAGTAGCTTTCTTTGAGGCTCAATGGTGCTGAGTGAATTGTCCAGCATTATTTATTTATTACTATTAGGTAATACCTACTACTACTGGCTTCGCCCGCGAATCAGTCTTTTCAAATAACTTTCAGAAACTAATTACACAAACCCTAGGGGTTATTTATTAAAATTAAAAAATACATGTTTAATTATCTATTTCATGCTTTATTAATACCGAGTTTTGAGTAAATAGAACCAAGGAAAAATAATTTTCCATACAAACTTTACCACCCTATTTAACCCCCTCAGAGGTTCGTTTTTGAAAATTTTATTACCCCATGTCTTATTCTAGGTCCTAAAATAGCTACGTACCAAATTTTATCTAAATATCTTAAGTAATTAAGGAGATTACTTATAACAAACGTTCACACAGACTTTCCCATTTATTATAATAGTAAGATAAGATAGAATGAAAGAAGAATTCATGTTGTGCCGACCCCATTTAGCGTGAGATAAGGTCAGGAAGAAAAAGAAGAAGAAGAAGAGTAAGATAAGATAGTAAGATAAGATACTAAGATTATTTATTATATTAGTCTGAACTGATTAAGTATGACTGTTTCACAACAGGTGATCGTTAAACATAGTTATGGAATTTGATACAAAGACATAAAAATCGTATCATATTTCCAATGGAATTCCTCCCTGGTTAGTTTAGTACTATCCAGCATCGTAAGTGTTGACTAAGATGCTACATATGCCTACATTCAGATGTTTGCAAAAAGGTATTTATAAACATTATATCTATCGTTGCATAGTGAGGTATCCTATACTTCAATAGGCATGTCAGCTGTTGACTATGATTTATTAAAGAAGACTTTATTAACATCTTCTAGTTAGCGTCGTAACCCAGGGTTAACATTGATAATAGGCATATAATTTAATGACAGTGAACATTGACAGGGCTGTAAATTATTTTGGCCTTTACTTGCGTTGTTTTTTAAACAAAATATCAACAGTCAGTTGCTATTTTCATATACAATACATTTACAGTACCTATCTACTGTGTTTAAATTAAAAAATACACAGTTTACATCTGTTTTTATATCACTTACCTACATATAAATTACTTCCTTAATAAAACTATCGGGTAGGTACCTAAAGTTTAAAGTAAGCATGGCATATTATTCATTTATTATTAACTAAAATTAAATTTATTCACATAATAAAAGACTAATATAAAAATTGATTTATGTTCGAAAGACACAACGAAATACAAGCATAAAGTGTTTTACATATTTTAAAACCTATAATGAGGTTATTAACCTTTTTATCCACATAATCGTTTTGATAAATTAATATTATCATTATATTATTAGTACGGAAGGCTCGACAGCGATTGATATTTCGTCACTTCATTCTTCAGATATAATTAACCAGGTAGTACTTTAAACCTACTAGGCAGTCGCACGATTTTAAAAGTAAATCGATTTACTCGATTTCATGTTATTTTTTTTTTTTTGAGGGTAGCTATGCTTTAGCTGGCTGTCCGCAAGGCGATCTCTTCATTCTTTTTTCGTGCGAGGCAGCGTACGGACGTAACAGCTCCCTCTTGTAAAATAAATTTATTCCTCATGCCGAAGAGAAGTTTCGACATGATTAAATGTTATAATAATAAAATTAAGAGAAGGAGAATAAAAAACGCCGACGAGTAATAGTGTATTCGTCAGATTCGGAGTTAAGTGAACAAGGTAAGCAAAGTGCTATTATCTTTTCAAGTGTTGTTGCAAAATGTTCGTAAAGCAAGCAGGTAGATTTCACCTCTGGTAGGTAACTACCTACTTAAGCCTGTCAGATTGACCCTGGGGTCAAGACAATGGCTGTTCTATGCTGGAGGTTAACCGAGGGTTATCACAAAGCAAACAATAGAACTAAAACTTGCAAACTTTTACGAAATGCAAACTTTTGCGAAACGTACATAAAGCAAGAAGGTAGATTTTACCTCTGGTAGGTAACTACCTACTTAAGCCTGTCAGATTGACCCTGGGGTCAAGACAATGGCTGTTCTATGCTGGAGGTTAACCGAGGGTTATCACAAAGCAAACAATAGAACTAAAACTTGCAAACTTTTACGAAATGCTAACTTTTGCGAAACGTACATAAAGCAAGAAGGTAGATTTTACCTCTGGTAGGTAACTACCTACTTATGCCTGGGGGTTTGACCCTGAGGTCAAAACGATGGCTGTTCTATGCTAGAGGTTAACCGAGGGTTATCACAAAGCAAACAATAGAACTAAAACTTGCAAACTTTTACGAAATGCTAACTTTTGCGAAATGTACGTAAAGCAAGAAGGTAGATTTTACCTCTGGTGGGTAACTACCTACTTAGGCCTGGAGATTGACTGTGGGTCAAAACGATGGCTGTTCTAAGGGTTACCACTACTTATCACAAAGCAAATAATAGAACTAAAACTTGCAAACTTTTATTTTCGCTAATTAGAACAACGATGACTGTTCTATGCTTAGAGGTTAACCGAGGGCTATCACAAAGCAAATAATAGAATAAAAACTTGCTAACATTTATTTTCGCTAATTCGAACAACGATGACTGTTCTATACTTAGAGGTTAACCGTGGGTTTTCACAAAGCAAATATTGGAACTATTACATAACCAATTATGCTTGCTTGCATTTATTTTCACAAATTAGAACCTCAATGGTTGTAGAGGTTAACTGTGGGTTTCCCAAAGCGCTTTATTAGAACAATTACACTACCACGTATGGTACTGACTTACATTTAGGTTCGCAAATTAGAACCACCACGGCTGCTATATGCTAGAAGTCAATCATAGATCTTCACAAAGCAAAATATTACAATAATTACACTATGTTGGGACCACGTTTGGTGCTTTACTTGCTGACATTTATACTCTCAAATTATAACCTGCTATGCTAAAGGTTATCCGTGGGTTTTCGCAAAGCGAAATATTATAAAAATTACAACTAAGTCTGGTAGTTGCTTATTTTTGCAAATTAGAACCTTGACGTTAACGGAAAGTTAACACGTGCTTTCTTATTGAATAAATGGTAACCGTGGGCTATCACAGTACCATTAAATTAAATATTTATATAATAAGATTCAATATAGATCACTCTTGTTAAGTAGGTCATTGGGTTCGCCTGGTGGTTGTCTGTCGAACAACACATGGCAATTCTATTAAGCATTAAGTGCACTTTTTACGCTCGTTAGAGGTAAAATTACAATTAATTCTTAAAGCTCTCGGTGGGTTTCAAAGAGAGATTGCCAAGTATGATGGATAAGTATTGGTATATATTATATGTTTTGGTTTACTTTGCCCTTTTTTTGACTTGCAATTCAGAAAACTGGGCTCTCTTACAAGCACTCAATTTAAAACGTAAAATTGCTGTTATAATATCTGATGCCAATAAGAGAGAGGATAAGAGAGTCGACTCAGCTCAGCAGTAGTTAAGCTAAGGCACCACTGCAGGGGCTTCTCGGTACTTATTGAAGTTATTATAAAATTCTTATATATAGGTTATAAAATTGTAAGGGGAAACTTCGTAACTCCCGGTCTGGATCGTGATGAAATCTTATCCAGAACGAAAACTATGATGTAATTGTTTGGTCAGAAGCTCTCACTAAGACTAGTTTTAAGATTAAAAGGCTATAAAAATTAATATAGTTCCTGATATTAAAGAATAAATAACCGCATCCGCAAAGGCACCAGTAGTGGCGTCAGTCCAACCGACGACCAGTCGCCCCCGGGTGGGGAACAGAACAGCCCTCCTTATACATATATCTCGTTATACATGAACTATGGGGGGGGGAGGTAACCCCGCAGGTTGCAGGGGCCTCAGGCAGGAGCGAGGCCGACAGCTCAGACTCTAAACTAGAGCAAGCCACGTGCTCCAGCACCGCATTTATAAAATTGGGTACACCCTGAGTATAACCAACATTTTTACAATTGTCGGCTAACCATTATAAAACTGATTAGATTCAAGTTATTCTATGAAGTTAACTAGTAGAGTTAGAGTTAGTTACTCGAAAAGTTAACTATCTATTTATACTGTACAACAGAAAAGGGTACCTAGTCATCTTTCTTGCGATGATGAACCTGAAATGCTAGCAGCGATTAATAATTTAATCGAATTAGATACATAGGGGCTATTTTAGTTTGTGGTCGCTCTCAAGGAGTCTTTATTTTCACTAACTGTGACCACTTATTCTAAAGTTCATAAAACTTTTATGTTGAATTTAATAACTCTCATTAAATTCATTCATTTTAAGATGACGGATCATAGGATCGTGCCTAAACTGATTCTTAAACACGGATTTCTAGCTGCAATAAACCTTCATTAATTCATTAATTCCTTAAAGAGGCTTATTTGCTTCTACCTGTAAATAAGGCTATTAGAAAATACTAACGCTTTATATTTATCTCAGTGATATTTTATGTATCGGAAACATACAATTATTACCACCAGAATGTAGTAAACATAGTTGAACCTAGTAAAACATAGTTACCTATCTCTAAGTTACATAGTGATAAAAAATATATATATATATTTTGCCATAGAAGTCTTTATAGAAGCTTCTTGATTTTGTATGAGCTCCTTACTACATTACAAATGGTTTTAAATTGTCATGCTAGTGCATCGTAGCTAGAGAAGAATCACGCTAAATTAATATCGACACATATCTACCTATACCTAATATAAAGTGAGGACTATTCCATTGAGTTTTCCAATAGCTCAACCATTTTGCTTTCCGCACCTATACGAAATGTTCGACTATAAAGTCTACAAACGAGATCCAGATACTTTGGCGATAGACGCGTTAACGATTAGATAGCAGAAAAGCAACTTCTATGCATTCCCGCCATATTCTGTTGTCCTAAAGTGCTTAAGAAATTTAAGCAATGAAACAACTGGAATTGGACAGGTTCCTGGTTTCCTAAAGACGGTATTAGATTTTGAAATACTATATTAGAATAATTAACATTATAAAAATATCATTTTCAAACCCACTAAAAATCACAACAAAGAAGTCCTACCTTGGGAACCGCGAAGCTCAGGACTACTTTTAAACAGCAAACTATCCCACCTCTAGCAAGTCCAGTCTAAAACTTAATGTTATCCACCGTCTTTAGTAGTATCAACGTACCACCCACAGTGGGTGGTAGCAAATTTGGGAGTTTATTGTTTCTAAACTGACGTAATCAGAACACATTATTGTAAATACCCATGAATATTTAAAATATTATTGCTGGTGACTTATTGACTTCTCAACCAGTGGATGTACCTACTCACTTTCCAAATATAACAGTTCAGCAGAGGTACTCTAATCAACCTTTTATTTGCAACGGTCAGCACTATCATTGCTATTGGGTGGTAACATTAGACGTATGCTAAACGGCATTTACATACAAACAAAACCCCTCAATTCAAAACATTTTTTAACTTGGGGTTCTCGGTTAGTGCTTGACTTAGCTGGTCATTACATCGGTCATTACGACAGTAATACCTGCTCATGCGCTTTAGCTCATTAAAGTGTCAAACAAAAATATACCTAAAAGGTAACAAATCCAATTTTCTGATCTTTTAAAAACTCCTACTGCTGGTGAACCAGACCTTGATCCTGCAATTTATCAAAGAAAATTCAAAGCTTTATCCGGCTGCTGCGCTGGATTAATGATTAATGACATCAAGCTTTAGTCCTGCTGATGTAAAGTGGAGAATGGAGTTGACATGACCATATTTAGCGCTTCTAGCGCTTAATATGCACGCATTAGCGACGGCTTCCGTTGAGGTCTCGTTTGACTTTTTCCAGAAGACGGTCGGATGGCATGGATCCTCACAAAACTTTGCTAGGATTTACAATCGCCCTATAAGAAGGGATTTTTCCCTAAATCAAAATCTTTTATTAATGAAAAATAGCGAATTACTTTTTGTACCTACTTATTTGATTATAAGTATTAGGTAACGATAAAAACAAATAGAAAATAAGATAACTTACATTGTAAAATGTTTGAGAATGTCTTCCTGCAGTAGGTACCTATAGTTAGTAAAAATATTAACAAACTACCTACTAATTTTGGGTAAAGCTTGTATATTATAATTCTAAATTTAAATTTTATTTTGATTTTATAAAAGCATATTTGATTGCAAATGATGCATACTCTAAACATCTACCTGGTTAATTATATCTGAAGAATGAAGTGACGAAATATCAATAGGTGATCAATTGAACTTGCAAAGTGAAGTTCGATCACTATTATATGAGTCACTTCATTCGAAGATATAAAATCACCCACCCATAGTAGGTATGATTTTACCCACCCCATAAATTTTAAATTTTCTCTGAAGAAATGAAGAGATCGCCTTGCGGACAGCCAGCTAAAGCATAGCTACCCTCAAAAAAAAAAAAAATAACATGAAATCGAGTAAATCGATTTACTTTTAAAATCGTGCGACTGCCTAGTAGGTTTAAAGTACTACCTGGTTAATTATATCTTCGAATGAAGTGACTCATATAATAGTGATCGAACTTCACTTTGCAAGTTCAATTGATCACCTATAATAGGTACTTAGTAGTTGAAAGGAAGAGATTGTAAGTTCAGGGAGGTTCAAACAATGTTGATGCGTTTTATATTTTTAGCCTTTTGTGGATGACCAAAGTATTTCCAATGCTAACTTTAACCCATTCACAACTTAACCTATGCGGTGCGTCGCGACGAAATACTGGTGAATTTGTACGTATGCGGCATGGGCAAAGTAAAAGGTACCTATATGGTGAAGAAAAGTTATTTCGTTACCGTTAAAGTTTAGCGCTATAATTATTTTTGTGCATTGTTCTTTGTTGAAATAAATAAATGATAATTTCCTATACATTCAACTCTTATTCTCACATATTTTTTGTAATGGACTGTACCTATGTAAGTAAACACTACATTATTCATATAAAACATGATGATAACATCTTTATTTCCGTATCCTATTCATATAATTTAATACAGATAACAACCGCCTGACTGACTGGAGGAGCATAAGTTATACATGAAATCAGTGTTTTAATTGTAAATCAGTTCAGGCTATGTTATATAGATTTTTTATTCTGTCACAGCTACGATTCAAACTTTATAATAAAACTTACGGCATATTAAAATAGTTTTATAGTAATAATAAAATAAGCATCTTTATTAACAACGAAAATTACAAGCAAGGAATAAAAATAATAAAATAATTTAGTAACTACAGATTTTTTTATCTAAGTGATGCTATATTATTTTTCAAAAAATGATCTGTCAAAATTAGTGACGTGTCCAGAATTTGGGCACCAAGGAGTTAAATTTTTAATATTTTTTTAAATTCAGCATGTTTTACACACCAAGTCACGGGCAACCCATAGCTATTCAACATAAGGTTTTAGAGCATTATAGTAATTCATGAGCATTAGAGTAAGTAATTCCAGTTCCCATAACCGTAGGTACCTACTGCCGCGACATTGATGACCCGCGATCATTGCTCGCACGCGGATCTCCGGTTATACAGTCATGTCATAAAGGATGTTATGATTATGCTTATTTTTTAATTACAAAAAATGGTAATGAATTAGAAAAAGTTATTAAGAATTCATTAATTCATTCGTAGTCCGGTGAATTTAATTTAATGAATGATTAGTACTTTAATTAAAAGGTTATATAGAGGTACTATATAAACTTTTTTTATTAAAAAGTAACTTTTTATAGTATCCATACTAATATTATAAATGCGAAAGTTTGTATGGTTGTATGAATGTATGGATGTTTGTTCCTCTTACACGAAAAACTACTGAACGGATAGGACTGTTTGATTTTATTTTTCATTTAGTCCTGCAAGAAGATTTTTACCTATTGTAGATTATGTAAATAACTTTTGCCAACGTTATCAATCAGCAACAAAAAAGTTTTAATTTATGTATATTCACACAGAAATCACTACCGTCTGTCTGTTTTCATTTTCTACGTATTTCCTCTTCATTGTTATTTTTAAATAAAATTAAGTTGTGGTATTTAAAAAAAATACCTAAAAAATTAAAAACTACGACGTCAAGTAATGCAATGAAATACGTGCATCAATTTCTAGCAATTTCATATAAGTATTTCATATAAGTATTTGGTTTACAAAATTTTCCAAACTGGAAATTTTTCGGATCTTGGCTTTATTCGTATCCAAATGAAATGAAAAATTCAATTCCAGATGAGTTGGTACTCGAGCCAGGTTCATTAATTATTAAACCGTGGAAATTATATTAATAAAACGAAGATATACTCGGCATTGTTTGTAAAATACCATTAACTCGTCCATGCATCGAAAAGGAGCGCGTTGATGTCTTTTGAAGGAGCATGAAATAAATTATTAAATTAAAATAAACGATCATTGCATGAAGCTTAGGTATTTCATACGTGCCGTTAAAATTATCCTCTTTTATAGGTACTTTTCATAGTCGAACAGTTCTAGGGAAAGGTATACTGAAAAAAAGCCCAGAACTCTGCATAATTGTATAAAACTTTGTCCCGAGTTGGAATTTGAATCCACAACGTTGTCAATTTTTTAAAAGGTTTTTCTCCACTTTGGGGTCATGTCTTTTTTATTAAGACATTGCATGTTACTAAAGGAGACAATGATTTTGAAATTGTCAACGTTGCGGATTCGATTCCCGACTAGGAACAATGTTTTTTACGACATGCAGATGCAGACGCCCAGAACAAAATGTTCTGGGCGTTTTCTCAGAATCATAAAAATTGTATATCTAATATTGTATTAAGTTTATCACTTGTCTAGTATCCATAATAAAAGCTCTTCTTAGCTTGGGGCTAGTTGTTACAGTAAGAACTGCCAAGCATTAGGTATTTATTAAAATATAATAAACAAAACCAGATTATTCTACTCATTGCATATTAACAATGCGGAATGTAGATATAAAAAGGTGGTATGTATTTCTCTTTAGGAATGAGGTATTCGATTACTTTTCTGGTACAAATAACCTAAATACATTCGTTACAACAACACAATGGTCATTGTAATTAGTTATTCAGCACAGTGCGAGCGGCGCCAAAAAGGGCGCTTACTTGAGAATCAATGACGCAACGCCAAGTTAGGGAAAATATTCACGAGACTAGTATAGCGAACAGGCCTTCACGGGCTTTTCTTTATCAGCATCAATCTACATATAAAAGTCCACTGCAGGACAAAAGCCTCCCCTAATAAGCACGACAGCGCCCTGTCTTCAGCTTGCCGTATTCAGGATGTGGGTGCAGTTATTCGCAGATCGTTATCACACCTGACTGGAGGACTATACTATGTTTGCCGAGACGTGGTCTCCACATAAGAACACGAACCAGCAGTTTTCTATTCATATTAATAAAGTTGAAGACCTCTGTGACGCAGCGGGCGAAGGTCCTGCGACGCAGGAGGTTGCGGGTTCGATTGCTGCCAAGTGAAAAATTTGTGTACGTATTTTTTCAGGGTTTTCTGACTGTTCAAACTGAAACACACTTCGTTCTTTATTATACATATACCTAACAATTTAGAATAGAATAGAATATTTTTTATTTGTTTACAGAATTACCCACACTGAAACACTTTATAAAATTAGACTACACTTATACTAAAATGGGAAGAGTAAAACTGTAACAAAATGGCTCTGCCTCATTTGACTTGTCGTGCTTATTTTGTAGTCCTTGAGAAATAAAATTATTGAATTTTGAATTCTAAAAGCACTAAGTAGATGTCTCTATTATTAAAAGATAGTGCTAAACATCCATTTGTAAAGAAAGATAGCACTTTGTAATGAATAGCCCAGATCAGCATCGTACCCACACAAACAATTGCCAAACACAGGCCATTGTGTTTAAGCTTTTAAAAAATAGGAACGCGATGTGGGAACCTATTGTTTTAAACATCGCGAAAACGCACCATACTGGCTTCAGACAAAAAACTGGTTTTAACTGAATAGATAGATAGATAGATAACTTCTTTATTGCACCATCAAAATTTGTAGTAACATATAAGCTTAACACTAATAACTACATCTAAAGTGGCACAATCGGCGGCCTTATCGCTAAATGCGATCTCTTCCAGGCAACCGATACGAATAGATACTCTTATCATCCTAAAATTATAAATGCGAAGGTTTGGATGGATAGATGTTTGTTTGTTTTGTCCTCTTCACGCCAAAAAACTCAACGGATTATATTGGGCAGAAATTTGAATAGTCGTTATTCTTGTCATATAACATTGGCTATTTTCCATCAATTTTCACGCGTGTGTCGCCTATTATGTTATACCAGGTAAAGCTCGAACCGTTCAGTAGTATTTGTGTGATAGCTCTTTCACGCGGCTTGGCCTACATTTTGGTTCCTGTGATTCCAGATCCAGCACTACATCTAAGCATTTTATTTGTAGAACACCCAACGTCCGACTTACCCCTTCCGCTAATACCATCCCCTAGACTAGAACTAGCCCCCTTTGTTGAAGGGTTGATGATGCTTCGCTTAGTTATTTTTTTCCTCCCCATCTAAGCAACGTATGTAGCGTTGCGTTTTTGTAAAATCACTAGATTAATCAAGCAATATTTGAAGCCTCACCGGTTTTCTACCTAAATATTTCCAGACAAACAATGTGTTACACTGAATCGACTTTGGAATAATAAAGCACAATGTTATAGGTATATTAAAAAAACCTTTATGTAGGTACCACGTACTAAGAAAATTTAGCCAAAAAATAGAAACAAATTAAACTAGTTAGTAATTACAATTGAGCTAACTGCAGCCGGTTGCAAACAGTGTAGAGGTAGCTCAACTGAATTTCAAAATACCTTTTGCTGAGTGAATAAGATATCTTAGAACGAAAGAAAGTTCTAAGTGTAGGTTAGATGAAACCAAATCCGTTTTTATTTAGTTAAAATCATTTTAGATGACGCTAGATCTAAAATCCGTTACATTATTTTAGCCTTCAAGAGTACAGAATGTCGAGCATTTGAATATCAAACATAATGTTTACGGTCTGGCTCTAATTATTACGGTAGATACGCCAGACTAATATTGTAATAGTAGGCAAAGGTAAGGCACCCTTGAGATATATATTTATTCAGAAACCGTGATGATGTCAAGAACATATTCTGAGAAACTACTGTGTAAACAAAATCGATTATCTTATTTATGAGTCATCCTTATTAACTTATGGAGATTCCGCCTAGTGATGAGGTTATTAGAAGCAAGGTTTCGTGCCAAAAAACAGCAAAAACGCTTCACCTACTATCGATTTCAATAACATCTTAATTGAAAATCTTTATAAAGTCTTCCTTCACTAATAGTAGGGCTGATTATATCAAATGCACCTAGACCTAGTTCAACTTAAAACTAAACGTAAAATCATTCAATGGTGTAAATAGTTTTTAGTTTTAATCAAATAAATCAAACTACGCTTTGTTTCTATGGAAGCGTTTTTAAGCTTTTTCTGTCCCATGGGAACTGATTTATGGGATGAAAAGTAGCCTATGCCAGTATTCCCAGGCTAGAACTACAGCTATTTAAAATTTCAGCCCAATCCTTTCAGTAGGTATTTTTTGCATAAAAGAGGAACAATAAGTACATCAATACAAACTTTCGCGTTTATAATATTAGTAAGGAAGTAAGGAGTAGGTATTAGTCATAGCCTCGCCTGATTTAGAATCATAGATATTTTTTGTAAACAAAGCTATTGATTAATGAAAACTGATAACAGCAAGGTAACAACTAAAACATAAACTTCAACAATGGTTAGGTTACTGCACAAGCGCAGCGAAAAAGATGTAAATTCGAGTTTGAAAATGAATGAGAGACCATTGGAATGATGAATGAAAAAAAAACCACGAATTGTGTGGAACTCCTGGACCTTACTCCGATGATAACATTGTTTTAAATATGTTAGGCGGCTAATAAATGGTCAATTATATTGCGCAATATTGCAAATTGTGCAATAATATTGACCGTTTAGGGTTAATATTGAACTCGTTTGGTATCAGAGCGCCTTTCAATCTTATTGTACAATAAAAATATTGTACAATTTTATTGTAGGTCTAGGGGCCGCCTTACACCAATAGGTACGTCTTTTGTTTTCTTAACTCATTTGTTGACCAAAAATATCTAGGTTTAATCTTCGTAAGTCACGATGCGCCCCTGCAGTACACTAAGACTATGGAATTAGGATGCTTTAATTCCTGGTTATTGCCACTCGAAGGTGAAGTAGGCTGAGATTATTAAAGACTGCGAGGCAGGCACCAGTCACGACGCCTCCAATCACGTGAGAACCGTGATATGAACCGGATGAGTCCTTCGAAATGTCGATAGGATTTGCGAAATAGACGAAGAAATGTTTTATGCATTTAGTTTACGTTGTGGGAAAACCTAATTTACTGTTCATATACGGAATTAAAGCGTTCTTCCTTGTTGTCGGGTTAATTAATAACTGTTATTAAATACCTAATATTATGTAACTAGGTTCATGTTTCGGTAAAGTTACCGAATAGCTTAAATAATTAGCAAGCTGTATTCGCAGTAGCTGGCCGGCCATATCTCGTGAAGAACCGACAACCGCTGGGGTAAGCGTGTTCATGAGTGGAGATCGCGTCTCAGCAAGCATAGTGACATACGACGCCTCCGGCTAAGTATGATGAAGATCTACGAAAGACTGCATGCAGATGCTGGATGCGGCAAGCTGAAGGAAGACAGAGCGCTATGGAGATGGAGCTCATTAGGGGAGGCCTATATCCAACAGTGGACTAATACAGGCTGATGATGATGATGTCCAGCTGTGGACTAATATAGGATCATAATAATGACTTGTTCTGGCTTCTAATTTACCCAGAGTTAAAGTCCACCAACTTCTGCAACATGCAAGCCCAGTGCTGAAATACTCCTCTATATGTTCGTACACTTTCAAAGATTTATCTGAGACTAGGTACTTTATGCACGGCAGTGGTTCATTTCAAGTTGCCAATGATGATTTCATTACAATTGCAATGCAATGTAAACTCGATGTAGCGACGTGTATCGAATACCGGCGATGGAATCGAGTAAAAAATTACCCTTGAGAGTCTGTATACGGGAAACCACAACAACGCATTGGGAATAAAACATCTGTGCTATTTGTTTGGCACAAATATATTAATATCTTTGTTTTGGCATGGATGTTGCTCCCTTCAAGGGTATTGGTTGATTCGGAGTCTTAAGTCTAGATATCTCTATAGTGGGAGACTCGATCGCGGTAGAGAATGTACATAATTTTTTTGAAAGTGAGCTTGTATACGCGAAAATTACTTATACTACTTATATACTTATATTACTTTAGAGTTTTACTAGCGACCCGCCCCGGTTTCGCACGGTTTTATTATACGTATAAACCTTCCTCTTGAATCACTCTATCTATTAAAAAAAACCGCATCAAAATCCATTGCGAAGTTTTATTATTTAAGATTTAAGCGTTCAAAGGGACATAGGGAAATAGGGACACAGAAAGCGACTTTGTTTTATATACTATGCAGTGATGATTCAATTTAATTTAGTCAATTCAACTTCTTGATAAATGTCATATCAAACTCGATCCGTTCATTCGATTTTGAGTGAAAGAGGAATAAACTTGAGTTTTGATAAAATTTGTTATGAGATGATTGGTTGAAGACCACGCATAAACTACTAAGGAGATCAGGCTGATTTTTTAAATAAATATAGTTCGTCTGTGAAAGTAACAGGGTCTAATTCTTATTCTAAGTGTGATGTGTGTCTCCTTAGTATAGTTCCTGCGTATTCTTCGGCCAATCATCTCATAACAAATTTTATCAAAGCTCAAGTATATTCCTCTTTCACGCAAAAACTAATGAACGGGTCGAGCTGAAATGGATCAAGAAGTTGAATTGACGAAATTAGTAGATTAGTAACTGTGATCTGCACTGAAATTTTAAAAGCTTAGGACGAGTTTTGCTCCAACTCGAAAACTTATAAGGGAAAGGTTTCTTGTTCGCTTCTTTACTTCACATTAAAAAGTGAACAAACATTGAAGTGAGCCCTTTATTTCCTCTTTTTAATTATTTATAACATGAATTTTGTGACGTGTCCAAGTGTCCTGTATCCATCCATGTAGCCATCGCGCGCGTCCTTTCCATACAATTTCAATCAAAACTGACATAATGAAACTGACTGACATATGAAACAAAACTGACATAGGAAAGCCCTTTTAATGGCTTTCGTAAATTGAAAATGTATGGAAAGGACGCGCGCGATGGCCATTGAAATGGCTCAATTTGGATGGGCGGTTTTAGCGTAATCGCACAGCAGGCCCTAACCAGCCCAGCTCCTAGAAGAACCGGAGCAGAACCTTTGGTGATTGACAGCTACGTTTCAGCTTTTCTGTGGGTGTGGACTAACAGGGTACTTTTATTCATAAATAAGCGTGCAAAGCCATATAACCGCACTATATTGCAAGTTCCTTCAAGGTCAAATTAATTGTAATGGCAAAAAGTATTTATCACAAACATATCTCGGATTTTTGTAATTTGTACTGGTGAGGCAAGAGTTAATTAGAAGTTAAGCGTTTGATATTTTATAGGAATGTGCGACGGTATTCCAGAGCAATCAGCAATTTAACTGCATAGCTTTATGTGACGATATAGAGGTAAATAAATGATGCCGGACAAACCACGCTGCTACCCCCTAGCTAAGCAGTGTTTGTGTTATGGGTAGGTACTAGATAACTGATAGATATGTAATGAATACATTACTACACAGATAGATATTTTTTTTATGTCCTACTAATATTATAAACGCGTAAGTTTGTAAGTCTGGATGGATGTTTGTTACTCTTTCATGCAAAAACTTTTAACGGATATGGATGAAATTTGGTACAGAGATAGATTAAAGTCTGGAATAATACATAGGCTAACACATGCACAATTTGTATACCACGGGAATGGGAATAACGCGGGTGAAACCGCGAGACGCTGTTAGTATATTATACATCTTTATACCCTTAATATTACTAGTAGCTGTATAGTAGATCCTCTCGCAGTTGGTGGAACTTTTTGGCCCTGGCCCCCTCGGAAAGTAATCCTAGATACGCCTCTGGTGATCAGCCGGTAGATCTGCTAGAATCACATGTACACCATGGGTGATGTAGCTGTATGCTTCCCTATAGACGAAAAATTAATAAAAGTAATATATCATGAAAGGTGGCACGATCGATATCTGTCGAGCGTGTCATCTCCCAGGGGAGACCCTTCGTCATATACTTTTGTTTTAAATATTTTTCAGTCAATCTACAAACAGTGGAAATTAAGAACTGAATATTCTAAGCTTATAGCAACTTCGAATACCTACATACACTCCTATCTAGCTATAATATGCAAGTACCTACACAAAATGTAGAGGTAGTACGAGTCATCTTGAGGTCTAATTGACAAGCCACGACGATGATTGTTTCGGGACAGGCGTTGTAATGACTGCGGCGACCTTAGCCTGTTTGTTCTTGTCTATACTTATAGGTGAGTCGTAGCTATTAGAAACGTTATTCGCACATGAAAACCGTGACTGGTCTAAGGGCGAAAGTTATCATTCAATGCTAGCATGGTAAGATGCACTAATAAGCGCACTGCCAGTTTCGGTGACTATTTGAAAGAAAGAAAGAAAGAAAGAAAAAGTATTTATTGTCTTAGATTTACATATAACAACCAAAGAAACTTACCATACAAACTTAACTAAAAATAAAAACTAAGACTAAGACAAGGAGTAAATTCAGCTTTTATTTGTCCAGTTGTCACTGAAGATACATTAATTCCCTATGTATTTAGGTATTGTAATATATATCACTACATAGTATAAAGCAGTCGCTTTTTCTGTCCCTATTTCCCTTTGACAGCTTAAATCTTTAAAACTACGCAACATATTTTGATGCGTTTTTTTTTAGTTATTTAAGAGGAAGGTTTATACGTATAATAAAACAGCGCGAAGTCGGGGCAGGTCGCTAGTTTATGTATATTTTATGTACATATACCTAAAATTATTTAATTTATAAAACCTCGTAAGCACACAGATCCCCTTGTTTTCAATAAATCAAATAAATAAATAATGCTGGACAATCCACACAGCATCATCTAGCTCCAAGCTAAGCAGAGCTTGTGTTAGATATGGGTACTAGATGTCTCATATATTTAATACAATACATTACATAGTAAGATATTTTTATTATACTAGCAACCCACCCCGGCTTCGCATGGTTTTATTATACGTATAAACCATCTTCTTGAATCACTCTATCTATTAAAAAAAACCGCTTCAAAATCCGTAGCGTAGTTTTAAAGATTTAAGCATTCGAAGGGACATAAGGATATATGGACATAGGGACGGAAAAAGCGACTTTGTTTTATACTATGTAGTGAAAACACCCAGAACCCTCGAACAAATATATGCAGATAGTACTAACATTTATCATGTGGCGGGACTCGAACCCACCTAGGCAGCTCGAAGGCTGACCTTCGCCCCCCGCGCCACATCGGTCGGCATCCTGTATAAATTAAAACATGTACCTGTAATTTAGAGCTAAAAGCCTCTCTGTGTAGTTAATAGTAATCTAGATGCATAACGAATAGACGAGGCTAATTACCCATCTACGTTAGATAGTAAGGCCGCTAGGCTCTTGCTGACTGTCGATGCTAATTTGAAGAAACCTCAGCGCTTAATACATGTACTTAATAGAGGTACACTCAATAACAAAAGTTCGTGGAAAATCCAAATAAACAAAAAAAATCATACGGTTCAATAACCAACAACAATTAAAATAAACTTCGAAATAATATTGTCGTTCTACGGTTACGAAAATCAATGAACACACCATCCAAAAGTAACTGTGCCTCGAGAATTCTCGAGGCATCAATTCAAAATATTCGACATAAGTTTTTACGCGAATCTACAGGAAAACGCACACCCAATCTCGAAAATCTGATCAAAGCTGTAATGACAGTCAAGCCCACTTCAACTGAAAACGAGACGGTATTCAGCTTAGCCAGCAACATAGTTACCAAAACATGAAACAGACTATCAGATGAGTCTATCAACGCACAATAAATTTTTTTCTTTCTTTATACACATGTGTTACATGTAGATGTCTGGACGCTTGTTAGTTCTCTGTTCCTAATTCTAATTAGTATCAGATCAGACTTGATTATTGAATTTTTTTATGTTTCGTTTGTTACTTTTTAGTAAGTGCAGTTGGTTGGTGCAGTAAAAATACGTCGTTTTTTTTTGGAGTATTTTTCTTTAAATTTTAAACCACTATTGGTTTTTTGTTTGTAAGCCTCGAGACTCGAGAAGACTCGAGAATTTAGCCTCGAGAATTCTCGTGCATCGAGAATGAAAATAGTTCGAGAAATCAGAAACCCTACTTGTAGTACACTTAGATGAAATCAAATCGTTTATTGCGAGTTATGTTTACTATTTCAGTTTCAACATAAGTCGGGATGGCCTTTAAGGAACCTATATACAGGACGTAAAAAGACAAATATCGAAAAATAAGGTTTGCAATGAGACCACGATTCTAAATATACCTATGTTAGAAAAACAAACATTCCCCTTTTGATTTTTTCTTCTAGAGGTAACATTACTCGCATTAATAATTAAAAAAAAAATATTATTACATTTTTAAAATGTTAGGTTTTGCACCGCAAAGTGCCTCGCGCGAGATAGAACTTATTTATGTTCTTTGAGATCAAAAATAATATATAAAACGGAATGATTAACTTCCTCCTTCATTGTTCTGAATAATCTACTCTACATTTTATTAGTATAGATAGAGCCATATTCAGTTCGACGTACGCCACTATACCGACGAACTGCCAGATTTCAGCCAAGATGAAATCGTGTTAGCTCTGAGGCAGCTTAAAAATGGAAAAGCCCCGGGTGAGGACGGTATTACTTCAGAGCTTCTAAAGGCAGGAGGAGCCCCCATTATACAGGAGCTACAGAGCCTCTTTAATACCGTCCTTCACAGTGGGAGAACTCCTAAGGCGTGGAGCGGGGGTTTGGTGGTGCTCTTTTTTAAGAAGGGCGATAAAACCCTCCTTAAAAACTATAGACCCATCACACTCCTGAGCCACGTCTATAAGCTGTTCTCGCGAGTGGTCACGAATCGTCTCGCCAGGAGACTCGACGAGTTTCAGCCACCGGAACAGGCCGGGTTCCGCGGAGGATATGGCACCATAGACCACATTCACACAGTGCGGCAGATTATACAGAAGTCCGAAGAGTATAATCAGCCCCTGTGTCTCGCTTTTGTGGACTATGAGAAAGCCTTTGACTCTGTCGAAACCTGGGCTGTTCTGGAATCCTTACAGCGATGCCAAGTAGACTATCGTTATATCGAGGTGCTGAGATGTCTCTACGATGCCGCTACTATGAGTGTCCAAGTACAGGACCAACAGTCTAAACCCATCCAATTGCGCAGAGGAGTGAGACAGGGGGATGTCATATCCCCGAAACTGTTCACGAGCGCATTGGAAGATATGTTTAAGACTCTGGACTGGAAAGGTAAGGGCATAAACATAAACGGCAATTACATCTCACACCTACGATTCGCTGATGACATAGTTTTAATGGCGGAGTCGCTAGAGGAGCTGACCCACATGCTGGACGGCCTAGCTTCAGCCTCGCGACGCATCGGTCTTGGCATGAATTTGGAAAAAACCAAAGTCATGACCAATTGCCAAATTGATCCGGGACCGGTAGTCGTAGAAGGCCACCTTCTCGAAATTGTTTCCGAGTACACTTACCTTGGGCAGATTATGCAGTTAGGTAAAAACAATTTCGAGAAGGAGGCCAAGAGAAGGATCCAGCTGGGCTGGGCAGCGTTTGGAAAACTACGTCGAGTCTTCTCGTCATCCATACCACAATGTTTGAAAACGAAAGTTTTCAATCAGTGCGTCCTACCCGTAATGACCTACGGAGCTGAGACGTGGACACTCACGGTAGGGCTGGTCCACCAGTTCAAAGTCGCTCAGCGAGCTATGGAAAGAGCTATGCTCGGAGTTTCTCTGAAGGATAGGATTCGTAATGAATACATCCGACAGAGAACCAAAGTTATCGACATAGCTCAAAGAATTAGCAAGCTGAAGTGGCAGTGGGCCGGCCATATTTCGCGAAGAACCGACCACCGTTGGGGTAAACGTGTTCTTGAGTGGAGACCGCGACTTGGCAAACGTAGTGTGGGACGCCCTCCGGCTAGGTGGGATGACGATCTGCGGAAGACTGCTGGCAGATGCTGGATGCGTCAAGCTGAAGACAGGGCGCTATGGCGCTCATTAGGGGAGGCCTATGTCCAGCAGTGGACTAATGTAGGCTGATGATGATGATGATGATATTCAGTTCATGGTCTGTGATCGGATTCGCATCACGCTTGTTACAGTTATTTATTATAAGTATAGGTTTTATTATAATCATTGATCTACGTACAAGTGTGGAGCAACCTTGTTGTAAAATGACTCGCTGTGATAGATTCACGATTACATGCAATAATTAGGTTTTTTCTCAATTTGTTTTAATTGACATTATAAACACTTATATTTTATTTATATAGGTATTTATTCAGATAAAGATTCGTATCTGCGAAAGACTGCTGGCAGATGCTGGATGCGTCAAGTTGAAGACAGGGCGCTATGGCGCTCATTAGGGGAGGCCTATGTCCAGCAGTGGACTAATACTGGCTGATGATGATGATCCAGATAAAGATTGTCTGGAAGTTTTAACTTTAGCGTTCATGCTTAATTTTTTTTCGTGTATTATTCGCATAAATCCAAGTTGATTTATACTCATACCTACTCTTACTTCAATCTGAGATTTTTTTGTAAACATGACATTATGAAAATTTATGAAAACTTAACAAAAACTGATTACAGACAACAGCAGAGTAGGTAATAACAAGGTAACAATTAAAAACAAAAACTTCAACAACGCATACCGTAATTGCACAAGCGACAAAGGTAGGTACAAATTCTTTTCCGAAAACAAATAAGACCAATGGAATGATGAATGAAAGCTGTAAAAACCATGAATTATTTGGAACTTCTGCTTTCTCTCATGATAGGTATGATGATGTCCAGAGTCGTAAAATATTTTACACCAATATTTGTTTTGTAACTCATATTTAGGTTTTTGAATCGTGGTATAGGTAATATCTAAGTATAAGTAAAAACTAGTAACTTGAAATTTTAAGTTTATAACAGGAGATGGAGATCTAAATTGTTAAGTTTCGAAATAATAAAACTTAAACTATTCAAGACGAAAAGAGGCATATTAATTAAAACGCACATTTTTTATGTGACGTTAATAGGTGGTGCGTGCAACAAGTGACTATCAAATGGATTTTTTTGTTTTATGACCCTTCGTGCTCACAACATTGGTCCGTTGTCGTCGCATGCTGCAAATTGACGAGTGTCCTTGTCGAAGTCATGAACGGTAAAAAATATTATGTTGCTAGTAAAAAGATAATCCGAGTTTAATGACGAAGGTTACCAGTGTTTCCTTCATGTCATTGGAGATGAAAACACCCCAACCTTGTTAAAAAATCTATTTTGGAATATGCATTAACTAATTTATTACTTAACTAGATGATCCCCGCGGCTTCTCCTGCGTGAAAATTGATGTGTTTATTTTTAGGATAAGAATAGCCCAAGTTTTATTCCAGACCTAGGTACATACGTCTATTCAAAATTGCAGCCCCAAACTTTCGCATTTTTGATATTATAAGTGATTTATTTTCACCTACTCAGCCACTCACTTTATTAGACATAACATGAGCCTCTTATTATAATAATTTTGATTTGATTTATAAGTGAAGATGTGCCATAATCGCGGTAGGTGTTATCTGTAACCAAACAATGGTATATACCTAGGTATTTTGGTACCTAAGTGAATTTATCAAAGTATTGTTTTTGATAACGGACACAATAGTAAAAAAATCCCTTCGAATGACTTCTCGGGGTCTAAAAAAGTGTCAGTTTAAACCAGATTTAATATTTTATAGAAAACCACGCTTTTTTAAATTTTGTGTCGATGTTTCCTCGTGACCGCGCAAATGTCACGGGCGCTTTCCTTGGGACGTTCTAATACTGTGTTTATTTACAATTCGCTTTGACAATGGCTCGCGTGACAAAAACAAAAATTTTTTTGCTCGAAACTAAGGGTTTCTTAAGTAGTATTAGTTCTATGTGTATTCTTAAGTAAAAGAATACGCAAAGAAAGCTGGGGCAGGAAGTGAGTTAGTGGTGGGTTTACCATGTAAATTATTCTTCAAGGTTATTAGAATACTATGTAGTGTTATGTTAAGTGATAATTACTAGATAACAGCTTATACAATATACTAATACCTTCCTAATACTAATTATTAAGTATGACTGTAAGCGGATTAGCTACGAACCTTGTGTTTTTCTAATTCAAAGTCTGGTCAATGCGACGCGTGACCCGAGAGCTGGTGGGTATCTGGCGCAGCGCATCAGAATTGCCATAAAGCGTGCTAAGCCAGCGCAGCGTCTACGATGCGACGACTGGTACCTATTGACATGGATCAATTGTTCTACCTCTAGACTTTTTGTAACCGTCTGCAGTAAGCTCAGTTGATTCAATTGTATATACATTCAGTCAAAAAAGTATCGGGAATGGATGATTTGTTTATGGTTCCAAATTCAAATTTTTGTTTTTTTTGTTGTTGTTAGGTTGGCACAACTGTTTGCCATTTTGGCGCGGAGTTTGAGTTGCATCTGTTATTTATATTATATACAGTGCTGTTTTTAGTTACATCATATCTAGTGTGTATTGCGAATTTCACAATGGACAAAAACATCGAACAAAGAGTTTGTCTTAAGTTTTGCATCGCCAATGGAATTTCGTGTTCGGGTCACTGAAAATGTTACAGAAGGCTTTCGGTGAATCGACTTTATCAAAAACACGTGCTTATAAGTGGTACAAAGCGTTCAAAAGCGGTCGAGATGTGATGGAAGATTTGCCTCGCTCTGGTAGGCCATCAACGTCTGCAATTGAAGTTAACATCGCAAAAGTGAAGGAAACAGTGACTGAAAATCCTCATTCAACTTTGCGAGAGATAGCCGCCGAACTTTCTGTATCTCACGAGTCGATCCGTACCATTTTAAATAATCACTTGGGTATGAAACATGTTGCCGCTCGACTAGTCCCAAAAGACCTGAATTTTCTCCAAAAACTCAATCGCATGAGAGTCGCTGAGGACATGCTAGAACGAGTCAATTCCGATCCAACATTCATGAAACGCATTATTACTGGTGACGAGACGTGGGTTTATGAGTTTGACATGCAAACTAGTCAACAAGCTTCGGAGTGGCGCCTTCCAACTGAACCGAAACCGAAAAAACCACGCCAAAGTCGATCAAAAGTCAAAGTCATGTTGACTGTTTTCTTTGACTCTCGCGGTGTTGTGCACTCGGAATTCTTGCCGGAAGGTCAAACGGAAAATAAATAATATTATTTGAGCGTTATGCGGCGTTTAAGAGAGCAAATTCGACGAAAAAGGCCAGATTTGTGGAAAGAAAATTCTTGGATTTTGCACCACGATAATGCGCCTTCGCACAAGGCCATCATTGTGACCGAATTTTTGACCAAACACTCAACAAATACCATCGAGCAACCACCATATTCAACAGATATGGCTCCGGCCGACTTCTTTCTTTTTCCTAAACTCAAATTACCACTTCGTGGCACCCGTTTTCAATCGGTACAAGACATAAAGGAGAATTCGCGGCGAGAACTGAACTCAATTCCGGAAACAGCGTTTAAAAAATGTTTTGATGATTGGATAATTCGTTGGCGTAAGTGTATCGTTTCTGAAGGAGCATACCTACTTTGAAGGTGATAAAATAAATTTGGATGAATAACAAACATTTTGTGTACCTATTATTGATCTTTTCCCGGTACTTTCTTGACAGAGTAGTACTAGTTTTAGTTTGTTTCTATTCTTTGATTGTTATTTTCTTTAGTAATATTTTTTCTACTCGAACTAGGTCATAATGAATTCGTGAATCTTTAGAAGTTTTTTTAAGTAAAATATTACCTACCTACTTAATAATTTTTATCGTTAAACGCCAATAACAAGTTATATGTTATTTTTTGTATACTTAAAATAGACAAGGAGATTAATTAGTATAAAAATGAAATAAAACATCAAATAAGTAGAAAATCTGTATTAAAACTTACTTTTAGGTACATGGGTAACACAGAACTGATAAAATCATCAAATAATAACATTGCAACTGCAATAACTTAGTCAGATTAACTTATTTAAACTTAAATTACTTATGTTAACTAATTTCAACTTATTCAATACATTATGTACTTGTGAAATCACATTTCAATCAACCTTTTTTCCGTTGATACCAATTGCATTAGAGTTTTATCTCAATACTAATAATTGAATAAATATAAAGATAATGCTGAACAATTCACACAGATAACTTAGCCCCAAAGTAAGCAGAACTTGTTTTGTGGGTCTATAACATTGCAATAGAACGGGACGCAGGTTTCTTCCATCTTTCTTCTGATGGAATTTTTGTGATTGTATGAACATTGTCCAGCAATATTTATATATTAGTCTCTAGGCGGGAATCGAACCGCAACGTCCTACTTCGGCGGACATTCGCCCGCTGTGCGACAGAGTTCGTCATTATCAGTGATCGGAATCACCTGAGCATATTTACTGTGGAAGTGACACAGAGTGGAACCCTAAAAATGGATAATGACACTTTCAATAAACAGTTTCTCACTTATATTTACGTAATAAGTCCATTTCATGATTTAGAAATCCCGGGATTCAAACATCATCAGAATCATCTTGGGATTATAAAGGAGGTATTCTCAACTCTGTGTTACTTTCACACTCGAACTAACTTAACATGCTCTAGTAATTCCGGTCACTGGTCATTAAATAATATTTGTTCTAGAACTTATTATTATGTTCCGTGACATTCAACCGATTGACCGGATTAACCTTACAAGTAATTTTGTACGACTCTATCATCTTCACGGAGTCCCTCACCAAAATAGTGGATCGAATCGTAAACCTGTGGGAGAAACAAACGTGCGCATCGCATAGAGACGTGTTAAACGCCAAGTACAGGCGATAATGAGTCTTATCCGTTCTATGCTTGAGCTTAACTTCGACCCGGCCGGGCAGCTTGAAGCCTTTCCGGCTGCAATTGATGAAGTCGAATTCGTCGTTGGTGACGTCACGGCTCGCCTCGTCCCTCACACTGAGCTGCCAGTTCTGCGGCGCGTTCGGAGTAAACCTCACGTTTCTCTTCTCCGTATCTAAGTTCACGTTGAAGTATATTATAAGGTTCCCGAACTTTCTATTGATGAACAGATCGTTTTTGTAAAGGATCAAGTTCTCAGGTTCTACGAATTTCTGCTCAGGGTTCCGCACTTTGAAGTCTTGGCATACGTTTTTGGCTGTGTTTATCAGTTTTATGCTGTGGTTGTTTGTATCTGCGACGTATAGATACTTGCCGTCGGCACTGAGCGCTAGGCCGGAGGGTTCCGCGAATGAGATCGTGTCGGTTGTCTCTACTTTGAGTAGTTTCAAGGAGGTCACCTTCTGAGTGCTGATGTCGACTTTCTTTATCTTATGGTTGTAGGAGTCGGCGACGTAGAGGCATTTCGTTGTTTCGGAGTAGGCCACGCCGAGAGGGTGCTGCAGTTTGGCGTCTGTGCCGATGTCGTCGATGTCGCCGAATGCGAACAGATTCTGGAACAAATAAAAAACATTTATTTGACACAAATAAACATACAGTAATCTAAACGAACTAGTAAAAACTGTATTTCAGGAGTCAGTAGATTCTTTTAATTTGCATATTGTTCTTACAAAAACTATCACTGAAAAATCTAATTAATAAATAGGAATAATGTTTCTTAGTTTTGAGATCTTAAATTGATCGATTAGTGTATCTATATCTTTAATAATTATGTGATCTAGTAAAAAACAACAGTCTTTTTATGGAACGCAGAAGCACTTTCGAACGTAAATTCTTTCTAAATTATTATTATAAACAGGCGGAGTTGATCGTGAATAAAAAGATGGTAGAAATTATAAATAAGTATACTTTTCTATGCTAAATTGTACGACTAAGCAAAATCATAATATTATGATGTAGTAGCGAACATCGCAAGAGACTCTCGCTAGGAAGTTGGATCAAGGGCCAGATCCAAAAAGCGGTTCTCCTGGATTCGGCGCGTATCGTCAGGAAGTTCCTCTGTCTGCAACCCTAGTCACCAGCTGCTTGAGCCTAGCTTTGCGGCCGGTGATCCACTGCATTGATATATTTTTTTTAGTTCGTCCGAATTTGATTCGTGCGAAAACGTACTATTACGCACAAATGATCCCGATCTTCCAATTACTATGGGACCGCTCTAACTGCGTGCGATGTCCAAGGACTAGTATAGGTTGATGATACGTGCGTTCGAACAGTGTTCAAACAAATTCGTATCCAAAGTGAGCACGGCCTAGTGTATGATATGAAAGTTCTCCCTTTTTATTATTATTAGAAGGAGATAGCAAGATTTAATGGTTTGAGTTTATCTTTGTGAGAAAACTATTAGTATTAGTTATAACAACAATAATACGTATAGGTCTATAAATAAGGTTAAAATGGATCAGCAAGCAGTCTTACCAAGGGGTTTCTGTCGCCGCCACACAGAGTGGAAACCTGTCCGGTAGTGAGCGCCAGTCTGCGAATTGAAGAGCTTTCGGAGTCCGCTATGAATATCTCCGCGTTGGAACCTACAAACAAACAAACAACATCCTTATCTGAGTATTAGAAGACTGGGGGCCGAACTTTTTAGTAAACATCCAAGTTCCAAGCAGTTCAGTTTGTGGCCGTAAACTGTCTTGTTCTATTTCGTACTATGAGGTACCTAGCGCTGGCCGGATTCAAGCAGGCTTGCTACGTCTATGGCCGGTTTTGAGTTTTCGTCCGCAACGTTTAGAAACTTCACTGAATATTTTTCGGAATGATCCGGTTTTATTTACAACCACATTTAGCGAGAAAAATAATGCATTTTAACTAAATGATGATACAGTATATCAAAAATGAAGGTAGTGTTAAAATTGCATAACCTTTGGAAGGTATGTAAATAGGTACCTGCTTATTATAAGATTTCTTAGATGTTAAAATCATAACGTTACCTACTAGGTTTCCGAACGCAACGTCGTCGTCCTTGTCAAATGATAGGTACCGCGCATGGCCGGAAATTCCTCTTTTTAGGGTTCCGAACCCAAAGGGTAAAAACGTGACCCTTTTACTAAGACTTTGCTGTCTGTCCGTCCGTCTGTGTGTCTGTTTATTTAAAATGATTTTATTTATTTTAGATTTTATAGATTATATTATAGTAAGTATATTAGATTTATTTTATAGATATAAATTATATTTATGCTTCAGATTATACTTATAGGTCTAGGCGACGATGGCTACCTTTATTCAGCTCGATAAACTATGGGAGTTTTTGAACTCGCACAAAGTAATAGGTTATAGCGATAATCAATCGGGACAAGCAAAGATTCCTTTTAGTATGACTACGTTTGGTATATGTATAACGAATTTGGGGACAAGCCAGAGAATACGTAGGTACTATCCAAGAACTCAAAAAATTCTAAGTCTACTAATTTTTATAGAAGTACCTATAATTGCCAAAAACGATATTTTTCTAACCAAAATTCTAAAACAATTCACAAAAAGCTCAATTGTTGCAGCGTAAAAAGAATTGTTTAAATTAACAGATAAACATGGATAGAAATGTCAAATGGACACTCGTAGTACGGTTTATCCAGCCAATTATGGTTTCAGAAGTCGGCCTAGTGTCACGTGACTACTGACTGGCTGGTATTAGAAGTTCATATTACAAAAATGGCGGGCAGTTCAGTTTACGGCGTATATTGCCTGGAATTAAGAGTTCATATTAGGCCTCCTGTAGGGATATTTACAGCTAAAGGCCGAATTCTACTTAAAGAGAGTAGTGTATGACAGAGGCAATGAAAGCCAATTAAAAAAATTAAAGTAAACAAAAACTAAATTGATCATTTTATTTGACGACCGATATGACGCGGTTGGCGAAGCCAACAACGAAGGAGGGGGGGGGGGTTCAATTCCCTCCTTGAGACAAATGTTTGTACGGTCTGCAAATATGTGTACGTAATTCTGGGTGTGTTTCCTATTTTTAATAAACAATACAGGGTGATAGTGTGAACAGCGTTATCCTTGAAACCAGAGGTTCAGTATCATGAGTAGAGTCCAAAACCTATGAGATAAGGTTAATGCCTGTTTTAGTTTCGCAGTATTTTGATATTTTATGTCATAGATATTGTACGCGATATTATGGTCACCCTAGAACCAGGCAAGTTTCCAGGTTTGTTCTAGGCAAGATAAACTGTTTTAAAACAAGTCTAAATTCACAGAATAATCAAAAAATTCAATAGACCAAAGTACCTTGGTAGGCAGGTATTTTTGGCGTATTTAACCCTAGGCCAGTTCTTATTCTATTCATAAATGTTCGTCCCTCAGACGAATGAAACGTCAATGCGAGTAAAATACACTTGCGATGTATTTGGTTGTATGACTTATGAAGGTGCTTAAAAGGTGTATCTGATTCGATTTACAACTTTGAATCATTTTTACGTTTTGCGCGGTCTGTGAGACGAATGTTATTGAATCTAGGGTTAAAGTTTATCATCAATCAATTTTATCTACTATTCAATCTAAATTTCAGTTCTTTGTACAGTGAATGAAATTCACTTACCAAAATAACACTTCACCATCACGCAACCTCCGCACGTTTTCTCACTCGTAGATTAGGTATTATTACACACTCGAGAAAACACAAATTAGTACCTAATTTGACAGCTTATTAAACACCTTACGAACACTTGCATTTTGCATAACTGGGCATGGTGAACTGGCCATATGTACGTACGTACGTAGCCTTTGTGTCTTTGGGATAGTTTCCTAGCTTAGCACACGTTATCCTGGGATGGAAACAGCTGAGCTCTGCGTACATCGTACGAGCCACGTTCACCAGAGCGATGGCATAAGGCCGCACCATTTCAGTCCACTTTTATTTACATTTTTGTAAGACTTCGTAACTCGTTCGTACTGAAAACAATTGACGCGCGAAAATCTGTGTCAACGACGCGACGACGTGCTCTCCGTCACGCTGGCGGTCTGTCACTGAGGAGCGATCGGGCGGCGCCTGCGCGAGCAGGCGGGCGGCGCGTGCGGCGCGGTGAGGTGCGTGCGGGGCGCGGCAATGAACACTTGCATGGCGGCGGCTCGTTTGATCAAAACAGGTCGACACCTGCGCGGCCCCGTCAATGTACTCGTGTTGTAGTTTTACCACTTAGAAGGTGGATCGAATATTTTTGTTTCAAAAATAAATTAAAAATAGAATAATTATTTTTCATCGGTTTTGGACTCTACTCACGATGCTGAACCTCTGGTTTCAAGGATAACGCAGTTCACACTAACACCCTGTATATATCTATGTACTTAATGTCGACGAAGTTGCTCTTGGTGGCGACCAATAATCAATAATCCAATAATACAAATTATCTTCCAAAATAGACAAAATGAAACTACTACAGAAGAAGTAAAATAAGGTAGCGCTAGTTTAACTCCTGTCAACGCCTTAAGTATATCAGTTATCGAGTACCCATAACACAAGCTCTGCTTAGCTTGGGGCTAGAAGTTGTGTGGATTGTCCAGCACTATTTGCAATATTTATTATTGAACCCCAAAAGTATGTAAGTCACTACATAGTATAAAATAAAGTCGCTTACTCTGTCCCTATGTCATTGTGTCCCTTTGAACGCTTAAATCTTTAAAACTACGCAACGGATTTTGATGCGGTTTTTTTTAATAGATAGAGTGATTCAAGAGGAAGGTTTATACGTATAATTAAACCGTGCAAAGCCGGGGCGGGTCGCTAGTAACGTATAAATACAAACCTCCTTTGAGCGCTAGTCCGGAGGGCTGCGCGAAGGCCGCCGTGTGCGGGTAGGAGCTGTTCCGCGCCGCCTCGGCGCCCGAGCCCGCGATACACACGCACGTGCCTGAGAACAAACAAACACTTTATTATTTATATATATGTCTGATGCTTATTAAGACCTTTTTAGGATGGTAACGGGCAGTGCCGGATTTATATTTTTAATGAGTGTAGGCCACTTTTTTCCGCCGCTTCATGTACTGAGCCGTTCATTATTAGCTGCGCACCCCCCCTCCCCCGGTAGACATACAATTTGATTGTCTGCAATCGAGTGACCGTCCTCTGAAATCTACCGCCCCCTAGGACGCTGCCGCCCCCCTAGGACGCCGCCGCCCCTAGGCCGCGAAAGGAACAATAACTGTAGATAGATAGAAAATAGACTGAAATAAAAATAATAATATAATTTTTTGATCCGCAATGTTAGGTTAGATAGAAAATTAGACTGCTACTGTCTACTGCTGGACAAATATCTCCCCCAAACTATTGTACATAAGATACGCCTCCGTTTACCAGGTATCTGTGCTTTTCGGGAAAAAATTCTACAAGGGATCTTAATCCCCACGCACCTTTTGTTGTCCGCCATCTCTTTCTACCCCGCTGTCAATGTATCAGTCTATCTCTATCACAGTTAGTTACCCTCCGTGTAAGTCTTGTACTTCCACCAGATGGTTGTGTCCAGGAACAGCGCCCAGATCTGGTGCGAGCCCGCGCAGGCGATCAGCAGCACGCGCCTCTTGTTGTCCGCCTTCTCTTTCTCCCCCGCTGTCAACGGATCTAGAACATGAAACGGATGACACTCTTTAGACCATCATTTAGATAAGGAAATGTGGGGAAATTATTTGTGGGCAATTGTGTGCGCTTCTATAATAAGCTTCCATCTGAAGCAACTGAGCTCCTTATTCGTAGATTTTAACAGCACATATAACAAAATATTATCAAGTATCAAGTGGAGTAATATGCCTTTTACTCCATAAATTATAACATCAATGACGTTATTGCTTGGCCAGATGTCGCTGAGTTCCAAACCGTGAAAAGTTTGTAATTGTTTCAAGTTTCAAGTCGATATATTAGTGGTCAGCTGGACATAGGCCTTATGATCGTTATACACGTGCTAGTGGTTTATTATACAGTGGACAAAAGATTGAAGCGAACAGAAAATCAATTTACAGCATATTTTTTAAAATATTTATAAGTAGTTTAAAATTTAACATATCTAAGTGCTTATTTATATAACCTAATGAAATAAAGTCATTGATTTCTGATTTCAGACCTTTGACTGAAATCAGAAATCAATGAAAAACAAATGAAACCAGGCTCTTTGTCAGTTAATCAAATAGAAAATGTAAAAGTAGTTCACCGTTATCTTCGTCAGCTTTCTTGGAGGCGTCAGTGTGCCCCGGCGGCGGGGGCGGCGGCGCGCGGACTGACATGTCCATGTCTGGGGTTGTGTACAGGATAATGTCCCACGGGGAGGACAGAGGCTGCAGGCCGAGGCATTTCCCACCTGACAAATAGGCATTTATTTGGGATTTTGGACAAAAATATACGTGTTGGCTCAGCTAGCAGGTGATATTTTCTTCATATTTCTTTTATAATTTTTTTAATGTTTATACTTAGCTCATGGACTGATTACTATCTGTAAAACTATCATAATGTCAGTCTAGAACATTCCAGACTGTACTCTGAGCAATGGATGGTAGCCAACGCACCCGTGTCCCCCGCGGCGCTCTGCTCTCCGTTCCCCACCAGCACCTCCACCGTCTCCTCGTCCAGGTGTATGGCGCGCACCGAGTGATAGAAAGTAGTCTTACAGTCTAGAACATTCCAGACTGTACTCTGAGCAATGGATGGTAGCCAACGCACCCGTGTCCCCCGCGGCGCTCTGCTCTCCGTTCCCCACCAGCACCTCCACCGTCTCCTCGTCCAGGTGTATGGCGCGCACCGCGTGGTTGTTGGTGTCACACACCGCTATCACGTTACTGGAGAGCCAGCACAGGCCTTGCGGGGAGTTGAATTTTGGACTTTCTGGGGAAAGAGTTTAGGATATTATGCTATTTTAGATCGGTAGCGTAATATTAGATATGACTTTTTTATCAATTTGGCGGGTTCGATTCCCTGTTCAGATAGGAGATTATTCAAAAACCTTTGAATGCAGTTTAAATTGTTTTTTAAATCCGAAGTTTTCTTTCTGAAAAATTTTTAGACTATGTCACTGTGTCTAGAGGAAATCGACATCCATCCATACAAGGGCTATCAAATCTCATGAGAATGGATGGCATTGTGTAATCGCTCCGTGTCGGCCCGAGGGTACTCGGTAAACATACGTACTACGTTTGCCGAGTAATGTATAACAAATTCGTGTCTATAGTCTTAGGTGTAACTTACTGCCTTCTTTGAAGCCGGGCTCCGGTCCACCGATGGTCTTCAAGACGACGCCGGCGCAGTCGGTGAGCACGACGCGGTGGTGCCCCGTGTCTGAAATGGCGAGGTAGGGCTCCTCGGCCCGCCCGCGGTAGAACGGGTTCGGAGACACCTACGAACATTACTTTATTTGTATCTAGCAGAATGTCTCCGCTTTCAATGCTCTTCCGGGATAAAGTCTATGTATAATAAAAAAATATCTATCAATTCAATTCATTTGAAAAGTTTCATTTCAGAAAAGTTTTAGAAGGTATACATTTAATAACAATAATTTAAAGTAAAATTGAAAATAAATCACTTATCTATCACATTTTACATCTGCCAAAGCTTCGTCAATATCAAAATAGGATTAAATCATTAAAAAACATCTAATCTGTTTGCTAAATTTCTCAAAACTTAAATTTCAGATGTCTAATAAAGTAAATAATAATTATCTAAGTGCTAAATCAATGAAGCTGATAACTGTTCGATTGTCCTTTGGTGAACACTGATCTAAGAGACTTTCAGACAAACCAAATCACGGTTATAGTTAAGCTAATATAATAAAATAATTAGGTAATAAATAAATTAAAAAAAAATCTATGTAGGTAATGTATTGTATGGAGAAATTCGCTGAGCTAATTGCTTACCTCCAGTAGTGGAGAGCCACCATAAGAAGAAGTATTGTATTAAGTATAATCGGTCATATTTACCCATAATACATACACGGCTAAATGATTCTGTGTGGATTGTCCAGAATTATATATTAAAACTTACTATATTAGCATTATATATATAAAATAAAATATTTTGAAAACTGTTCTAACAATCTCGCTACTAATTTTTTTATTTCTTTGTAGGTTTGTATCCTCTCTTAGTTTGCTAGTATTTGGTCTACGCAGCTTCAGCGATTGTCCTATCAGCTTAACTGTGGCTTAACTAATAATAATTGAGTACAAACCTTACTGGGAAAGCACAGAATATCCTCGGATTTAGCCTTCAAATGGCCAGTGGGTAGGATCGGCAATGGTTTAGTGCTGATGGTGTTTGCGAAGTGCCTCAAAGTGACTCCTATGTACTGCACTAGCTGTTCCTTGTGGCCTTCTCCAGTAAACACGAATAGAGGTTTGTTGTTGGGACCTAAAAAAATATAAGTATTGTGTGACTACTAGAGATGGGCCGAACATGGGTTTCACCGAAATACTAAAATTCGGCCGAATATTCGGTAAACTTTTACCGAACCGAATATTCGGTACATTTGATTCCGTTCCGTCGCACAAATGGAAGTCTAAACTTGTTTAAGCCAAGCGCGCGGATTGCCGCCAGACCCCCCCGCCCGCTACCCCCGCAGCGCTCAAGTTCTCATTATTGCGTCATGCAGTAACATTGAGTACCAGCTTGATATACCTTTAATAGACCTGGTAAAATAAAAGATGTGTGTTGGTGTACCAACACACATCTTTTACTCTACACTCTAAAATACTTATTTCATTACACTGAACACTCAAATCATGATAATACACGAGTCTTAACAGTAAAAACTTTGAGTATCACTTTGCCGAACATTAGGTGATTCAGCCGAATATGAATATTCGGTAAAGCTGCCGAATATCCCGAATACCGAATATAAAACGAATATTCGGCCCATCTCTAGTGACTACGCATGAGTAGGTAGTTGTCTTAATTACATTCTATGGCATTCAAAGTTAATGCATTCGGCTTAGCTTGGGGCTAGATGATGCTGTGTGGGTTGTCCAGCTTTATTATTATACTAGCGACCCGCACCGGCTTCGCACGGTTTTATTACACGTACATATAAACCTTCCTCTTGAATCACTCTATCTATTAAAAAACCCGCATCAAAATCCGTTGCGTAGTTTTAAAGATTTAAGCATTCAAATGGATATAGGGACATAGTAACAGAGAAAGCGACTTTGTTTTATACTATGTAGTGATTATACTAGCTGCGCCCCGAGGCTTCGCCCGCATGGAAATTGATATGAACAATTTCAGAAATTTATTGCACGCCTCCTAGGGGTAATTTCGAAATAAAAAATACATGTTTAATTATTTACTTTGCAGTCTATGTATTTATACCGAATTTTGAGTGAATCAAATCATAAACAATCATTCACACTAGCGACCCGCCACGGCTTCGCTTCGCACGGTTTTATTATATGTATAAACCTTTCTCTTGAATCATTCTATCTATTAAGGCGCGCTAAGTAGCTAAAAATGCGGCAGAAAAACCAGGAGAGTTGACAAGGGCTACCTCATAGATGGCGCATGCCTACCGTTAATTAGTATATTAGTTTTTATAAGATCGTGTTGCTGGTACCTGCGTAGGTAGGTAATAATGCTTTACTATGGGTAACTTTACCCTGTTTTGTACCTGATGTAACGACCTCCCCAAGTTCCTAGGTAATGCATAAGTAAATTGATAATATGTATGGTTATGCCTAGGTACCTATACTATATTTCATCATTATCATTATAAAATATAATATAATCGCGAAGAAACGACAACCGTTGGGGTAAACGTGTTCTTGAGTGGAGACCGTGACGTAGCAAACGTAGTGTAGTACGCCCTCCGGCAAAATGGGATGACGATCTGCGAAAGACTGCTGGCAGATGCTGGATGCGTCAAGCTGAAGACAGGGCGCTATGGCGCTCATTAGGGGAGGCCTATGTCCAGCAGTGGACTAATATAGGCTGATGATGATGTATTAGTCCACAGCTGGACATAGGCTTCCTAATGAGCGCCATAGCGCCCTGTCTTCAGCTAGCCTAGCATTCAGCATCTATCAGCAGTGTTTCATATTATTATATCAGCCTATGCATTTTATAAATTCATTTCGAATATCACTTAGGGTCACACTACACGGGCGGTTCTCCCGTCGCGGGTATCCGCTCGGCAAAGCTGCCGTAGACCATCAAACTACAAGGGATACGCGGGGATGATAAATCCGCGCAGAATGACGTATAGCGCGAAAGCGTCCATGTAGTGGTTGGAAGCTACATGTGGCGGTCGTATTGCTCCCGCCTAGCTGTGAACCGCGAAGGAAAATCATATCTTTCATATTTCATATTAAAATGTGATTAGTGCGGTCCAGAAGCGTATTCCCGCAGCGGGAGAACTTCCCGTGTGGTATGACCCTTAGAAATCCGCTGTCAGTTTAAAATGCTGAGATTTTGACAATTAGGGGAGAACAGGGCAACAGGAGCCTACTCCAGGAATGTTTTAATAAAAATTTGACAAACTTGTCAAAATTCTTCCTATTATTGTTTTCAATTTCATATATTTGTATAGTATACCTATAGTTAAAATACGGGACTGGCATACAAAAGTCTCGAAATATGAAGAAAAAAAAAATCTTTTCTTTTATTAAATGGTACTTAACTATAGATATGACTGACTGGTTAAAACTGTAAATTGTACCTTAATAAGGTACAATTTACAGTTTAACCAGTCAGTCGCTCCTTTTGCCTGTCATGAATGAGTGCCCATTTAATGCTAGAGCAAATATAATTAATTTTAGATCAAAAAATTGCAAAACTCTATCAGTAACATTTGTGTTACTGTTAGAGTTTTTCAAATCATAACATTTTTACAATCAAAATTTATCAATTAATTTGGCAAACAAAACGGAGAAAATAAATATAAAAATATTGATGGAAAACAAAAGATTTTATGGATCCATACTTTATGGATCCAAACAAAATGTACAAAATATCTCTCGAATCTGGACTATCACTGCCAGTACACTTTTTCATCATCGGTACCACATCTCTACATGTTTCAGTATATAAAAAATTACACATAATTTATCTTTTTCAAAATATTAGCTAGGCCATCAATTCAATTTTACCTTATCACTCATTGCCCGACAGCTTTCATTAGCCTACGTTCCCCTATGCCCGTCATTCTTTAGCATAGAGCCTATGCTAAAGAATGACGTAGCTCGGTCACTAGAGTGGATTCGAGTTCAAATTCGAGATTTTACAGAATGAGTCTGCCTGCAGATATAGAGGTAGATAAAGATATAAAATAAGGAAATAAACAACTTTATTAACAACGAAAATTACAATCAAGGAATAGAAAAAAATACAACTAGTATACAACTAGTACATGTATACAATTGAAACCATTGAGCTAACTGCAGACGATTGCAAACAGTCTACAGAAAATCTAATTTGCTTTTTAGGTAAATTCAGGTAAAATAAAACATATTGCAAAATATTACGAATATGAGGTATAATTTATAATTCTCTATTTTTAATAATGAGTAAAAAATAGTCAAAATTCAAATTCGATCAAAGCTAACTGTCTGCTGTAAAATAAAAATGCTAACTAACATACCTTATACCGCTTAGGTATGAATATATCCGAAATGCTACAAGATGATGGAATAGATAAAGTTTTGTTATAAAAGACCCGAAATTTCCCGAGAAATAATGTATAATAACCAGGTTTTGAAATCATCCAGAAATTTCGGGAAATCCCGGGAAATTGAGAACCTGGAATGCCCGGGCGCAAATCCTAATTTATAATTTACCATCATAATAATTTTTGTGCCATCTCTATTACGTTCCAGTTCCACTCTATGCAAAACGATATCATATCTCTGGATGCTAAATGAAATTTAGTTTTGATAATTTGTGTAGCGTAGTGGTATTCTATATTCAAAAATTCGATTTGCCTAAATCCTAGTTGTCAATCGAAATGAAACATAGTCAATCTGTCAGGGAACGCTAGCTAAGAGCCTGTCCAGATGGAGCTTTTTACTCGCGAGTGCTCTCGCGTTTAAACATTCGCGCTTTCTCCAGATACTAGAGCACTATACCTACATCCCGTTCAGATGCTGGTGCGCGACTCCTCGTCCAGTCAAAAAAAAAACAAATTACCGTACTTTTCATAGACGAAATTAAAAAAAAAGTAGCAGTATGGGAAAATTGAATCAATCAGGGATAATCCAATAGAACCATGAAACGTTACAATTAACTAATAACGGAAGAATTAGTAGAATTGGATGTATGTTAAATCTTTGTAGTGCTTTTTGCTTCCGACTTTTCCAGAACTATTTTATTTGGTTCCATGTTTATAACTGTCTCCGAGTCCCTCCCTAACGCACCGCGCATAGGAGCGCACGTAAAACGCCCCATCTGGACAGGCTCTAACCGAATATTCACGATAAATATTACGTATGGTTTGTCATTGATATCTGAGACGACATCAAGCACACGTCCGGCCTTGACAGAGGTCACGGCGGTACTGATGCATGGGCGGCGGGCTCAGCGCCTGCTGTTAATCGAATAAATTAATATTTAAATTTATTGAGAATGTTCATCAAAA
Source organism: Eupithecia centaureata (assembly GCA_944547425.1). Classification (NCBI taxonomy): domain Eukaryota; kingdom Metazoa; phylum Arthropoda; class Insecta; order Lepidoptera; family Geometridae; genus Eupithecia; species Eupithecia centaureata. The sequence goes on from OX155694.1 coordinate 908,236, forward strand.
GACTAAGCTAACCGGATTCTAGATAAAAATGTTACCTAACTTTAACAATAACTCCCCAGTTTATGTTTATCGTAGCTATCAAAATATTTTTATATTAAATTCTGAAACGTGCCATTTTGAAAACATTTATTAATTGAGAAAAATTTCTGCTGTTATGTTTTCAGCTTAGCTGTTAATCTATGTACGAACGTGAAGTAATATATATTTATAAATTTGAAATGTAGCTTGCTCAGAAACATTACCTATTTCTACTTAAAAATGACCGATTGTCGACAGACAGGGCCTTAAAAACCCCATCAAAATCCGTTGCGTAGTTTTAAAGATTTAAGCATACATAGGGACAGAGAATTTGATTTTGTTTTATACTATGTAGTGATTATAATACTAAGATTATTCTACATATCACTACCCAATCTTCCCATTTTTCAAAGATTATGCAATTCTCTATACATAGCTTAATTTTGTTAACTCACCCAGAACCAGCAACGTTGGCCAGCACCGGATGCCAAGAGCATCCCACATGCAGCTGTCTGCGTCATTCACCACGGGATGACTGACGTTGTATCTTTGCACTGCTGCTAGGACGGCATTCGAGTTCTTTTCGTTTGAGAACTTTGCACAATGGACGCCAATCTACAAATAATTAATGTTATTTTTATTTGGTAGAATGTTAACATGCAACCTTAGTATGTTTTTTTATTAAAGATTTTAGTCATCTGCTCAATAATGAAAGAATAACCAATACTATTCCACAAGGAGTGATGATGAAAATAGAAAATGATGTGACTTCAGATGGAACCAAAAGCAATTTTTTGAATAAAAGTTTTATTTATACACCAAAAGGACAAGTTTCTTCAAAAATACCATAACTTAGAAGTTAACTTAAGAACCTACAGTTCCTAGAAGCTGCAAGGGTAAGTGGCGGATTATGAAAGCCGCATCTTCAAGGATGAAAACACTAAGGCGCAATCACAATAGGATTCTCATCGCCGCAGTGATATGATAGCCACCTTGCACTTATAAAATAAATTAACTTAGAATGACTTTCAGAATGAATCTTACCACAACCAAGCCTTGCTCTATTGGATACACCTGCTCCAAGTAAGCCAGTTCTGGAAGCACATGGTAACAGTTGATGCAACAGTAGGTCCAGAAGTCCAGAACTACCACTTTATCTGAACAGTGTTGGGGGAGTGATATAGCCTCCGATACATTCACCCACTCGAGATCTGAAAAAGATCCAATCAAAAAAGGTTGTATCCTAAACAGCTACAGAAGGGTTTTGTAGGTAAAATTGTCGCAAAAATTGATAGTGCTTAGAACTATTTCAAAATTAAATATTCTCACTGGCTTTGAAGTCCTCGATCGGAGTAACGGTATTCCAAACTTTCTTGATATGGTTCATGAGCAAGGTTTCTCGTTCTGAATCCGATTCTGCAACATTCATCAGCTCGGACAAGTCCATGCTCGCCTGAGCTACGTAATCTAGCGCGCTAGATTCCATGTTGCGAACCCCACTTGAACTTACAGAAGAACGGCACAAATATAATAATAAAATGCTAGTTCGAATCAACAAAATGCTAGGTTTAGATTATCTACACAACTAAAAACAAAACAACATTTCTGGCAAAATTCAAGAAACAGCTGATTTCTTCAACTTCAACTTTTTGAAGCTCTGCGTCTGAGGTTTGCTTGCATTGCTTGCTTGTTGCTTGCTTTCATTCTTTCACAAAGACAGTGACAGCGATATTTTCTACAGATGAAAAAACTAAGCTCAAAAAGTCGACTTAAAACTCTCCACACACTGAAGCCAGAGGCGGGCCCGGGTTTTCCAATGGCACCACGCCGCCACGCGCCTACGGTGTGTTTGTAGGGTTTCAAAGGATTCCATAGAATACAACTCGCACGCCTTCGCCTCCGCTCTGCCTCCGGCATCAGTGTGTGGAGACCTTCACTGAAGCTTAAATACTAGTCCACGTTTTCATTCGCTTTGTTTGTTCTTTTTTTATCTGTTTCGATAATGACAACATGTGACAGCTGATTTCTGTTTTCGATTTTGAAATCGTGTTTGTGATTGTGTTGTTTTTCTTCTTTTCGTAAACAGTTTTATAACTTGGTAACGTGCAAAAGCTATGTTTGATCATGGATGCCGTATTTGATATTTGTTATCTATCGGCGGATGCTAACAACGCTGAGCCTGATGATATTCCTAAGACAAAGGAAAGTGTTTGGATTCTGGGCAAAAAGTACAGTGCTGTCCAGGGTAAGTTCGACTTTTTTTATTTTATAAACCTTAAAGTCGCTAATGATATTCCATTATATTGTTTTATTGTTTTTAGATCTAGATCGAATAAGACGTGACATAACATCGGTGATCTGGTGCACGTATCGCAAGGGATTTGTTCCTATCGGTGATGAAGGGCTCACATCTGACAAAGGTTGGGGCTGCATGCTGCGCTGCGGGCAGATGGTCCTGGGGGTCGCGCTCGTCAGGGTCCACCTCCGAGCAGACTGGGTGTGGACGCCAGAGACAAGGTAAACAATCCATGTATCATTCCTATAAATAACTGAATTTATTTGGGTTAATCCAAATAAAACCTTACGCTGTAAGCATCCAAAATAAATGAAATGTCTCGTACACATTTGTGATTCTTATGTTTAACTGCATTTGGTATGGTTATATGTGTAGCAGGTATTTGTGTATAAGAACAACGGTCTTCATTGTATACTGATCTTGTTTACACGATCTTATTCAGATCAGGGCCAACCTTGCATTTACCATACCTACTTAGTAATTATTTCTGTGTTTTTCCATTACTTGGTATTAAAACAATGTTGTATAATTTTCCAAACAAAAAAACATACAACTGCTATGACTCAAATGTCAGATCTTTGAATAGTTGTTAATAAAGTCATAATAGCTGTTGAGGTTTTCGATTTAAATAAGTAAGACATTAGTAAGCATAAAAGACCACCATGCATGCACTTAGATTTAGATTATAAAAAATGAAACATTGGATGGGTTAGTCAGACCTGGGGGCAATTCCTGTTTGATATCCACTTATGCTCTACATACACTAGTTATATAGTTAGTATTTATTATTGTTTTTCACCTTTTCAGGGATCCTACCTACCTGAAGATAATTCAAAGATTTGAAGAGAGGAAGCAAGCCCCATACTCTATCCACCAGGTAGCCTTGATGGGTGCTTCAGAGGGCAAGGAGGTGGGCCAATGGTTCGGCCCTAACACTGTGGCACAGGTCCTGAGGTAAAGCTGTTTGTCAAGGCATGATATGATATTTTTTATACATAGTCCAAGCTTAGATATTTTTTTAATTTAATTGTACTTATTGTGAATTCTGCTAGACTTGAATGTAAATAAGAATGAATTACAGGAAATTTACATAAAATAATTGATTAGAGTACTTACTTTTAAATAGGAATATTTTTGGAAGTAACCAGCAAAATGAAATCTTTCAATTCAGCCATTGATTGTTATACAAATTAAAACCATTGTTATTGAGCACAATGATCTTTTTTATACTTAGCTAGTTCTATCATAAACTAGTAAATTTTGCATTTGCAATATCTTTAATTGTGATTTTTAATTGTGTGTGGACCTGGGTGTTCTCTACGTATAATAAAAAATATCTATCTATGTAATGTATTGTATTAAGTATATCAGTCATCTAGTACCCATAACACAAGCTCTGCTTAGCTTGGGGCTAGATGATGCTGTGTGGACTGTCCGGAATTATTTATTTATTTTATTTAAAAGTTGAATGAAGAAACATTTTATTTTATTTAATATTTTGCAGACAATCAAATAGCAAGTTCAAATTAATTTTAAAAATCATCATGATCTTATGAGGTGAATTTTATTATATGTATTACTACCGACCCGCCTGGGCTTCGCACTGTTTTATTATATGTATAAACCTTCCTCTTGATCACTCTATTTATTAAAAAAAAACACATCGAAATCCTTTGCGTAGTTTTAAAGATTTAAGCATACATAGGGTCAGAGAAAGCAACTTTGTTTTATACTATGTAGTGTTTTATAATATGTACAAATTTTTTCTCTTCAGGAAACTGGCAGTTTATGATAAATGGAGTTCTCTGGTCATCCACATTGCTTTAGATAACACTGTTGTCAAGGAGGATATCTGTTAGTATTCACACTATTTATCTCTAATTTAATTTGCTATAAAAATACACAGAAATATCTAATCATCACAAATTAAAAACCATAACTAATAGTTGCTATGTAAAGTCTAAGGCAAACTGTATATTTAATAAATATTATGTTATTATAGTGAAACTATGCATTGTGGACAACGACAGAGGAGATTCTTCAACTGCCTGTGACCATGTTGTGACTGACTGGATGCCTTTACTGCTCATTGTTCCTCTGAGACTGGGCCTCAGTGATATTAATCCCGTTTATATTGATGGACTGAAGGTAAATAAATAATTCTGGACAATTCACACAGGACCATATAGCCCCAAGCTAGAGCTTGTGTTAAGGGTACGAAACTGAAATACTTAGGTAATACATAACCTGTTTTTTTTTATTCTTATTTAAATAGGAACTTTGTTAAAAGATATTTTTATTGCATAGAAAACCAGAGCACCATTTAAACAAATATCTAACATAAGCTCTGCTTGGGGGTAGATAATGGTGTATGAGTAGATTGTACATACATTTGTCCTGAGGCATTAATCCATATCTTAACCACATGTATGTACATCTAATGAAATTTGGCGCATACCAATTAATTTTAACTGTGTCGCATCCTAAGGTATAATAAACCTGTGGATGGAACTTCTTAACTGTGTTGCAAAAGACTGCATTGTTTTCAGACATTAGAAAATATCATACTTTCAATAGGGTCAAACTGATATCTTTGATATCAAATTATTTGGCCTACCTACTTGACCTACTAGTTATATGTTCCATGACTACAGGAATAACTACCTATACTAATACAACATTGTGTATCTTGCCAGACATGTTTCCAATCGCCCCAGTCCATTGGTGTTATCGGCGGGAAACCCAACCAGGCTCTTTACCTGATTGGCTGTGTTGAAGACGAGGTCATTTACCTGGACCCACACACCACGCAGAGATCTGGATTAGTTGAGGTAATTTTAATTGTTATGTATGTGAGATGTTGTCACAGTCAGACAAGAATATTCTGTTATTTTCGGAACCTGAATCGAGTCGTCAATGGAAAGTGAGAGACTGGACAGGCCTGTGATCTCCGAAAAAATAATTGGGTAATTTTACTACACTGACTTGTGAACATTTGATAAAAAAAAAAGTTTATAATCACTACATACCTAATATAAAACAAAGTCGCTTTTTCTGTCCCTGTTTCCCTATATCCCTTTGACTTCTTACATCTTTATCTCTTATGGGAGTGACATAGTCACTATGTGACAAAAGTCCATTTAAATAAATAAAGATGAAAAAAATAAAATACGCAACGGATTTCGATGCGTTTTTTTATATATAGTGATTCAAGAGGTTTATTCGTATAATAAAACCGTGCGAAGCCGGGGCGGGTCGCTAGTGTATAATATATGCTGTAAATATTATTCGGAGTAAAAAGTTTGAACCGAAATGGTAAACTTAAAAAAAAAAACAGAAAAGCATATTAATAAAAAACGCATCTAAAATCCGTTGCGTAGTTGATGTAAGCATATACATAGGGACAGCCAGCGGGAAGGTTCTTTGTTTTATACTATGTAGTGAAATTAAGATTTCCTGAGAAAGTAGGTACCTATCAGTTTTTACGCATGTATTGTGCTAAATATTAATATGATTTTATATTACAGAACAAAATAACTGATGATCAGAAGGAGATGGACTGTAGCTATCACTGCAAATACGCTTCGAGGATACCGATACTGGCGATGGATCCGTCCGTAGCCGTGGTTAGTAAATCAGTCTTATTAATACTGGACAATCCATACAGCATCGTCTAGCGCCAAGCGAAGCAAAGCTTTTGTTATGAGTACAAATCAGTAAATCAATATCTTTATTTCTTTAGGCTTACGAAATAAGCACTTAGACAAGTAACATTTAATACTATAGGTACATAATTATCAAAATAATATAAGAAAAAAAGTGATAATTGATTTTCAGTTCGCTTCAATCTTTTGTCCACTAGTGGAAGAAGTAAGCTAGATGACTGATATATGGTGTAAAATTTATTACATAGATAAATTATTGAAAAGAAATGGAATCCATATCTGCAGATAGTAGAAATTGTTTCGAGGCGGTAATCGAACCTGCAACCTCCTGCGTCATAGGCGGATCTTCGCCCGCTGTGCCACAGAGGACGACTTAAATTTATTAGTTATTGTACTAGCTATACATATAGTATTTAGAATAAAAACTACCGACGCGTACTAAGTTACATTCGTTACTAGTTAAATTAGGGTAAATATTGGAAAATAGACAGAGCACTATGGCGCTCATGAGTTCTATGTCCAGCAGTGGACTAATATGGGCTTATGATGATGATGCTTGGAAAATATTCGTTCTCTTACAATTCACGAAGTTTAAACATGTTTTCTGTGTCGAACAATATCGGATCTTTAAATTCACGAAGTTTAAATGTTTTATTGCAGTGTTTTCTGTGTCGAACGCGATCTGATTTCGATGAGTTATGTGCGACGATAGAATCGACCCTCATGAGGGAGAGCCAGCCGTTGTTTGAACTGTGCCAGAAGAGACCCGCGCACTGGGGGCCGCTTAACAACGACATTGATCTACAGAACACTAACCTATTTACAGGTATGTATAATATTATAAATAAACTAGCGACCCGCCCCGGCTTTGCACGGTTTTATTATATGTATAAACCTTCCTCTTGAATCACTCTATCTATTAAAAAAAACACCTCAAAATCCGTTGCGTAGTTTTAAAGATTTAAGCATTCTAAGGGACATAGGGACAGAGAAGGGCACGTTGTTTTATACTATGTAGTGATAATGATTTACAGAACACTAACCTATTTACAGGTATCACTATATTATAAACTAGCAGCGCCCTGCGGTTTAACTCGCGTTATTCCAATTCCCGTGGGAATTCCGGGATAAAATATAGCCTATGCGTGTGTTATTCCAGACTATATATCTCTGTGCCAAATTTCATCCAGATCCGTTCAGCAGTTTTTGCGTGAAAGATTAACAAACATCCATACTTACAAACCTTTGTGTTTAAAGCGGTTATTTTTAATGAATTATTTCAACTTTTGAAAATAATATAGTTGTATTTCTATCTATAATTCGTAATGATGAAATAAAATGATTATTCTTAGTTTTGTATGGTTAACATGAAACAGTGCTAAACTTACGCTTCCACACCTGTATGAAAAGATGAGCGACTCGTTTAGATCGAAACTTTGCTTAGGTACAAATAAATGAAAGAGGCATATATTTCTTTATAGTTGTATATCCTCTTTATACAATATCATTTTAATATATTTTTTTTCTTTTACAGAATTTGAAGAAGTGGACAGACAATTTGATGACTCAGATGAAGAATTCGAAATACTATGAGGTTTTATTGGAACCAAATATTTACGGAGATTGAAGTAACTCCGTAAACGCATGGTAGTCGATTATAAAATGTATGTAATTCGACAACTTATGACACGGCTTACGATAATATGTATGATATAGGTAAATGTTATATTTTTGTATGTGTTTTGCTTGGCATACAATAAACAAATAGGTTAGCAATTTTACTGTAAAACCTCGAATTTTGACGTATTAATTATGACTGTTAAGTGGGTTATCTACGAACCTAGTTTGTGTTGGAAGAACACCCACTCTTGTTTCGTCTAGGGAAAGAATCTTTGTTCCCCCGCAGGATAGGTGGCGGCGTGTCTCCATGAAATGTCATATAACAGTATCGAGCCGGATCTAGATACTGTTAGTTCCACGGACACTGAGGATATCTACACTACTATACACTATATACTATACAGTAGACGTTCGGAGGAGATCTCGAGAAGATAATCATCTTACCGCGCAGCATCAGCAAGGAGCGCGTTACACACCTCCACCCCTATTGCCGTATATAGGTTTGGGCCGTGGCCACCCTAGAATGGTCTAGTGCCAACCCTAGAATGGTCTATACATCAGCCAAACTCGATGTAGAATGTTTGTAAACAAACTTCCCATACTTAACTTAAAATACAATCTGTTGCCGCGCCTTTTTATACGCAATTTACATTTTCCTTCACTAAATATTTCGTACACTCATATCTAAAATTTGACGCCAAGCAAGTGAATTTTAGTTTTTTGTGTCGTGGTTTGTTTACAAACATTCTACATCGAGTTTGGCTAGTGTATAGGTACCCATACCAGGGTGAAGAAATGTAGATTTTTAGTAGGGGTCCCCTCAATACCCTTAAAACTAATCGCAGTTGTATGTTTTTGGAAAAATAATCTCAGGAGCTGGCCCCCTTTGGAAAGCAAACCTAGATACGCCAATGTTCTCCCAACACCCCGCGTCCCCGGCTCGACCACAACGCTCGCATGCGCAGTGCTTGCAAGGAATGCAGCACGTATGCGTCAATCAACATCTTTATTTATTTAGGCTTACAAAAAAAGCACTTTGACAAGTCAAATTTAAACGATAGGTTAGGATTATCAAAATACAAACCTTATGTAGAAGTCCCTCGTTAAAGGATGGAACGTTGGTGTTCTTACAACACAAACTAGGTTCGTAGATAACCCACTAGGTATAGTATAAAGATTGTCACACATCCAAACTCATGGCCAAAAATGGGCATGCAAATATGAGCTCAAACTCGTTGTGTTTTGATACATTTTACAGTGACATACTTGCTAGCCGCAAGCTTCACGCTGGCTCCTAGTTTATGCAGTTACTGTAAAATGTATCAAAATGTTATGGGCTTAAGCCCATATTTAAATGTCTTTTCTGTGTTGTACACCAGAGGTGTTGGATTTTATCGCAGCATGGTGGTTTATTGCCATCTGTCCGGGTGGCATAAAGAGGTAAAGGTACATTATAACAGACGAAATTGTTACCGTTTTCTGAGAGTAGCCGCGTTCACTGTGTTCGTTTGTGTCAGCATTCCGATATTTTTTGTACCTTTGATATCTAGTCATTTAAAATTGGTCTTCGGACTATTTGTGTCTAATACAAGTTATATATCCAGAACAATATATAAATTTGAAGTACCTGAACCTTTGTAAAACCAAGAATTCTTGATTTTTTTTGTGTTATTAACCCTTATTGATATCCAAGCAATCACAAAAATAATACCTAATAATGGTACATAAGTTTTTAATAAATTAAATGATATCTATGAAATGCTTGGTCTTTGAATTGAGTCTCAAATCTTAGAATTAATGCAGAATAAATAAAACAGAATATTTGCACATATAACCATTTATTACTTTACGAATACTAGGAAATAGGAATACATGTGTAGTGTTATTTTTATGACTTTTTAACAAACAATGTTTAGGTGTCAATCTCATGAGATGAGTTTTAGACTAAAAATTACTTAAAAGGCTTATAATAAGCAACAAAAAATATATATAACAAATAATAACTACCTATACTGGCTTTTATAATCACAAATTCAATATATGAATTATTTGGCACCCATACTTATAAAACTAATAAAAATATTTTTATAATTCCCACAATATTTAGGAATTCCTTTTGTTACTGAAAGGAAATCAGAAAAAATTTAGCTTTGGCCCCAATGTAAAGATACCTACACAAGTATTATGCAAAATCTTTATAGAAAGTATGTAACATGCTTCACATTGGTTCATCTTGAGGCGTTTCCCCGAGGCACTAGTGCCGCCACACGTTTAACTTAATTTTACTTTAAAGAAAGAAAGAGAGCAACATATTTGTTCCTAAACTATAATAAATACAACAATTAGACAAATAGCTAATGGTAGATGATATGAACAGACTGCAAGATTGATATTAAAAAAGTACTTAACGTGAGATAAAATAGGCGGCGACTCTAGTGTGCCTTGGGGTTTTTTATGCTATTACAGATATTGTGCAATTCTAAGAAAATACTAATACATAAAAATATGGATGGAACCATTGTATAATAACTACTTTACATAAGTTGACTAGCACCACAGGCAAAGAAGTCAATAATTATTATGGTAAAAGCTTAAATCAAATGCAGTTGGATTCATAAAACATTTCCATAAACAGTTATTTCAAAATAAACAATCCAAACATGCCTATATTTTTTTAGAAACTTTTTTAAAAAAAATTATGCTATTATTACGAGGGAATATTATGTAACTTTAGTATGTTATTATTATTACACATTTAAATGTTTTAAAATCTACTCTAATACATCTTATATCACACCGAGATAAACAAACTTTAAACTGGAAACAGACAGGGTAAAATGTAAACATCCTTAGATCTTAGAATTCCTATTCATCTAAACATTAGTAGGATGGATAAACTAATATAATGTTATAATGTTTTTAGTAAAGACAACATCAAAAATAAATGATCACTTCACAACCATCCAATCAAAATTTAGATTTCAAAAATACCTTAATATTTATTCATTGACATTAAATAATGCGCCTTTCGCCTATACCACCATTTAGGCTGTGTCCCCAGTAGGCAAACGGTGAGCAGCCGACTGAGTTTGCGGCGTATCAGTTCAGTACGCCCTTCCATATATTTTAAATTGAGTGTTCACAGTTTGCTAGTTTGCGCTCACTGTACGCAGTTTGCAGCGATACGTGCGCCAACTGTCTCAGTTAGCGGCTGACTCGCAGGTTCCAATGCTTGCGATACGTACGCAAACTGATCTGAGTTTGTAGCTGTTCGCCACAAATTTGCGGCTCACTCAGTCGGCCGCTCACAGTTTGCCTACTGGGGACACAGCCTTAAATATATGTTTACTGCTCACCGCGACAGTCTGTTTAACTGTTTTGTCTCGATCTTTTTTATGTGAATATGAAACAAAAGCACGGCACACAGTCGTCGCGGTGCGCATCCTAGCCCGGCTGGACGAAAATATTTACACAAAGACAGGCTTACGTCCATAGGTCACAGCATTGGGCTATTTCCTTCAAAGTTAAAGTATATGTCAAAGTATTACATACAATTCTGATACTAATTACAGTCAACAGCCCAGAAATATAACCTAGGAGTTAAACTCCTAACACAAGCCTCATTAGTGCCACTACTGAACAATCTCAAAGGAGAATTTAAAAATGTATTACAAAAGATTATGTAAATTCAATTGCAAAATATGAAAATATTTAAATACTCTTTATGTAGCCTGATTAAATTCCTTTTTTCTTACCACTAACTTCTGCCCAAAAGTACTTTGTTATAGAAAATTGTCAACTTCTTAGGTAATTCTTTCCTTAATTTCCTTCTCATCCAGCTTTATCAACAGATCCACAAAATTCTACCATCAGATTCTAATAGGAATCTGTCTACCATACCTTGCCAGTGAAACAAGCATTGACATTATGCAGAGAGCAATATTTGTGCACTCTATCTTAGACATCAGTAGATGTGGATGCAGTGGAGATTCTACCGTTCATAAAGTTAATCACTAATACTGTAATGTTATCAACCGATCCTCTGTAATAGGCTTGTAGAGTTAGACTTTTGGCACCAAAATCAGGTTCATCCAATCTTTCTTTGATGAATTTAACAGCTTCTTCATTAGTAAAGGTGTCCCATAGACCGTCCGAGGCTAGTACGAGGAACAAAGGCTTGTGGTCATCTAGATTGAAGGTAAGTATGTCGGGGTCAGCTATAACAAATTTCTTATCTTTGAGAGGGTAGTCGCCCATTGCCCGAGAGGTTGCCAAGATGCCCGCCACTCTCCACACTCCATTAAATGCAATGTAGCCTCCTGCTGCTTCTATCCTTTTCTGTTCACGAACCTGAAAATATATTTAAACAATTATATATTAATAAAAATCAGCAGCATTGTACCAGTGCCCTGACCTTACACCCATAGCTTTTGGAGGATATTTTATAATTCTATTTGTGTCTTTATTTGGCTGTTATCTCTTTGCCCCCCCCAGTTACTTTACTGTTAGATAGTACAAAATGTCAAAAAAGACAAATTAGTTACACCACTTTATACTCAAAGTCAAGAACAGCTGAACTGATTTTAATGATCTTTGATTTACTGGATTTTTTTATGTCCCTATTAGTAGAAAAATTAAACAGTCAAGGGTCCGTTAAAAGAAAATACTATCCAAATGAAGCCCTGGGTACAACTAGTACAAGTTAATTTGCATTTGACTTTATTTTTACTACTAAGCAATTAAGTTCTGGATACTCAGATGACAGATACATTTACTGGACTAATATTTATCAAATTACCTGCTGTGGTTTATGGTCAAAAGACAATGGGATAGCATTGCCACGGGAATCACACATAACACCTCTCGAGTCACCAACATTCGCAACAAACAAGAAATTGTTTTCCATGATTGCGAGGAGCGCCGTGGTCCCTGCCACAGTCATAGATCTCTTTGCAGCTTCCACCAGCAACCTGTCTGCAGCCAGCACTTCATCAGTCAGAAGCTTGCCATAGTTAATTTTTCCTTTGTCCAAATAACTAGATAGAGGGATGTTGACATTCTTTACAGGGGCCAAATTAGGTCTAACTTCTCTGGTGATGGGCCTAGATTTTGACAGTTGAGCCAACAGAAGAGGATCGGTAATCTCTTTCTTTGAAGAGTCATCAGCGGTGCTCGCTGACTTTTTGAAACTGTTTCTTTTCTCTACAGTGAGTCTATTGTCTTCCTTTGGCTTTACCTCCTCAGGAGTGTCATTACTAGGAGTGAAGACTAGTTTCCCATCGCGGAATGCACTCAGTTCAACAATTTTGTTGTACAAGTTTTGGATTAGGTGATCTTTGGCGTAGTTGGCCGCGAACTCTCCGCCGTGACCGTCGAAAATTGCAAACAAAGAGATGCCAGTGTCGTTGATGTTCTCATTGATGATGAACCTGTCTTCCATGTGCATGCGTCGTCCTTTGATCGCGTACACTGCACTCAGAGATCCCTTCAACTCCCAGCTCTGTTTGTCAGCGTCACCTTCCATCAGTTTTATGCGCTGGACAGCGCTGATCGGACTCAGGGCTTGAGAGAGTCTGCTGAGCATAGTGCGACTCCATAATTCTATGGTTTGTAGATACATAAACAACAATATGATTGCAACTGTGGCAACCAGCACTTCTGACCGTAGAAAATAAATTCGCACCATCTTCCATAAATAGCTCACAGGCGCATCAAGCGGGGCGCTACTTGAGAAACGTGACAATATTTTCATAAACGATTGAAAGGTTTGGTGCAAAACTCTGTCCTCCAGTTCGTCTTCCATGTCCTTGAAGTGGTGTATCACTTATGAGCACGTTTTATCGCAAAATAATTTTTAAAATACAATTTTTCGGAATCTCAAAGCATTTTTGTAAACAGGATCTTTTTTTCATGAAACTGAATGAATGAACGATAATGTCATGAAAGAAACGAATGACGCAAATTAAAATCGACAGTGACATCATATTCTACACACATTCATTGACAGATAGAAATGTAGAACTGCAGATGGTTGCAAACAGTCTAAGGGCTCCCACACAAAACTGCGATTTGGTGCGATGCGATGCGATGTGATGCGATTTGATGCGATGTCACACGAACTTGATTTGCGAATTTCTGCGATGCGAATTTGTGCGGCGAACCGTTTTGTAGGGTAACCATACCTTCAAGTTTAGTCAGCCGTATTGGACGTGTTTTTAGGAAGCGTAAGATGGATCCCAAAAAGATAATTGAACCGATTTAAGCAAAAATGATCCAACCCACACAAACCTCATTTCGAGATAATCGATATTTAAGTTTGTGGCGGTATTTCTCTAGCTTTGTAATACAAAATGTTGTTATTTTAATTTAATTTAATGCTATGTAAACTCAAATTTTTTGCTATAAATAATATAAAGAATAAATTGTAATAGTTTAGTAGATAATTGGGAAAACTTGCGCCTGGATCATTATTACAAAATTAGTTTTGTATGGAAAGAGCTATGTAGGGTGCAAAAATTAAAATGAAAAAATGATTCAAAGTGTGATAAAAATTAGTAATCATTTTTGTGTTTTAAAAGACAAAACAAACAAAATTGGCCCTACTCCTCGGCCAAATCAGAATAAGGTTCATCACATAAACCATCTACATCGGTCCAATTGCACTGCTGTTATTGTTAAATAGATATAAAAGAAAAAGAAGATTCTGGATTCATCCATTTAATACGATTATGAACACTGAAGGGAACTATTTTACTCGAAATTACTATGAGTTGAGAACTAAAGCAGTTTTTTTTTACAACACAAAGAATGCGGCTCAGGCGCCGCGCTTCTTTCGCTAAAGTTGTCTCAGAGCGGACTAAAAGGGGGGTCACCAAGTATGACGTAATATGACAGAAATGCGCGATGCAAATGAGATCGGACGTTATCGTGCGAGCTCGCAGATATTTGCGATGCGATGCGAGCTCGCAGTTTTGTGTTTGAGCCCTAAAGGTAGGTAGGTATAGCTTGGCAAAAAAGAGTAGAAAATAATGGGGGCGCCACTGTAGGTCCTTATGGCAACACCTATAGCGCACCAAGCTAGTCTTGATACTTAGGTGTATATTTCTGTTATACGTACATTTATATCCACACATAGTATACTAGTATCAGTAAATATTGTTTAATTGAGCAAGGTTCTCGTTATGTAAGTATATAAAGAAAGAAATATAAAGTAAATTAAAATTTAATACATTGTTATTAATACATTGTAAGTTCTCTCTCACAGTATTCCTTTTCTATTTTTATTACGTGCTGGCACGAATTCTTCCAATCCTCCTCCGTAATAGCTTGGAACCGTTCCGTTTTAGCACGCTCAGCTGCTTCCTATAAAGAAGAAACTTTTTATGATACCTTTATCTTACCTTTTTCAGTTTATTATCTAAGCATCTAATTTCTAGACCATTTAAAATACAAACGCTATAGTAACTTTATTACAAAGAAATAACACAACATTTAAATTATGTAGAAATAGATTTACATATTAGCTAGTCTAGCTCAAGTATCAAATTCTATGCCCGCGCTATAGCAGAGTACGCAGAACAAACGTAAACATAACCTAACTGCCCGATGTTTATTGTTGAATATTTCACTTGTTCCGTGGAACTTTAATTTAATCCTGCTTTAGGATCATCAAGTTACCTTTGATTCAACTTAAAATTACAAAACAAACTCTCACAAACCTGTCATATCAGCGGTTCTTTGAAAAACATTGTTGAGATCTGAAAGAATAGTTCTGGCCTCAAATTCTGCCAGACTTCGCCTGTAAACCTTTTAAATAACCTCCCTGGCAGCACTTCTAACTGTTATATTCATTATTTTTCACTTTTCGTCACTTTATCACCACCGCTTGACCGATCCAGGTAAAAAATCCGAGAATTCGTAATCTTTGTTTACAATTTTACATCAAACGTCATTGTTCTAGGAATGTTGCCATTAAACAAAAAAATTAGTTCCGTTTCAAGACTTTTTTGCCAAGCTATAGTCAGGCCCGGATTAGCGCCTAGGCCCACAAGGCCCGGGCCTAGGGGCCCTGCAAGCCTAGGGGCCCTCATGCCGGAAAATTCATACCCCTAAAGTCTGGTTTGCCCGAAAAATTGATATTTAAATTTCCAAATAATAATTAAATAGTAGGTTTAAATAAAAATGCATGACAGATCAAATCGCCCTCTTGTCGTTGTACCTATCTGTTTGATATTTTAGTGTCGTATTTTATATAACAAACAGTATTTACAAATCACCAAAACATTCAGTACACAAGAGCTAGTTTCCAAAGAGATACAATCCATACTAGCTATTGAATTTTTTGTCTTTATTGCTCGAATAATAAGGTCTCCTGTATTTAATAAATTTGTATTTACAACTTTAACGCGAGATGTCAAGTCAACTGAAGCACAGATGCTAGTTGTCTTTCTCAAAATTGATAAAACTCCAGCACCTAATAAGACTGAATTTAGTCAATCGATTTTTTACACCGGTACTTAAAACGAAGAATCAATTATGAAAACAGCTATGTTTCCGCTTGCGGCTTCGCTTTTGTAGACTATATTTTTTGTCCTCCACTTCAATCTAATAAGTAAAACTGTGTAAGTTTCAAGGGAATCGAACAAAAAATCCTCAATATTTTCAACCCCAATTTTACCCATTTTGGGTTTTTTGAAAATATCTGAAATATATATTTCATGGCTATATCAGGACATACCTACTGAATTTAAGCATCGTACATTAAAAAGTCACAGCCATATAAATACAGAGCCAAACAACGAATCTCAAACTTTAATAATCCCTTTTACCCCATTGTCAGATGATTTTTGAAAAATTCTGTAACAAGTGTTCAATAATTTTATATTTTTGTATTTTCTGTTAATTCAAACAAATCGAGCCACTTGGTTAAGGATTTACATAAAGCACCAAAAAAACTACAACCGTTTTCACCCCCTTAGTGGTGGAATTTCCAATAATCCAGTTTGTTCCAGTTGTAAAAAATTCCTCCTCTCGAATTTACCTTAAAAATTTCTTCTACGAGTGGTGAGATGATCTGTCATCTCAAGGTACGTCGCGACCTACCTTGAACGCTCCTCGAAAAGTTTGTTGTGAATAACTTAAGGCGCAAACAGTAGCTGAATGGTCATTTTTGGAGGCTATCTACTCATAGAGGAGTCAACTTTATGAGCTGAAAAAAATATATGACTTTAATTGACATTTTATCTATAAATGGTACGTACAAAAATGTTCTACGTGTTCATTTTCCCTGTGAAAAAAATTCACAAAGTTCAGCTGTTTCGGACTTTAAATTTGTATCTACTTCTAAACGACTTAGAATGTTGTACTTTTTTTTTCACCTAAATGTCGGCAAGAACTTTGTCTTCAATTGGTACGTACGATTTTGCGATGCGACGGTTTTTCACCTTGTAAATATTATTTTTCTAGTTTTCCGTAGGATTAGTGGGCGTAAGTGGTCGCGCGGGCGACGGGCGGCAGTGCCTCGCTGGCTGTTGTACGGGGAGGTTGTGCTTGTCTGCCTAGTGCTCGCACACCTTACTCGTCGAATTTATGTTTTTAATAATTGATTTTATTTGTTCTAAGTTGTGCGCGCATGGACGCTTTAGACGACCCATGTGGCGCGGTGGGCGAAGGTCCGCCTGCGACGCAGGAGGTTGCGGGTTCGATTCCCGCCTCGGAACAAATTTGTGCAAGATCTGTAGGAATTTGTTTCGTTGGTCTGGGTGTTTAATATGTATACTAAAAAAATATATCTATCTATGTATATATTGTATTAAAAATATATTAGTTATCTAGTACCCATAACACAAGCTTTGAGTAGCTTACTTTGGGGCTAGATGGTGCTGTGTGGATTGTCCAGCATTATATTTATTTATTTATTTAGTTTAAATAGTTTGTAAAAATATAAGAAAACCGACTGTACATAAGCTGTATATCACCTGTACATAAATATTTATTTTTATCGCGCAAGGACGCTTTTAGTGCTAAGTTACTTTTATAATACCCTCGCCCTAAATATACTTTGACTGCTCAGTGTTGTTGTGTGTACGTGTAGGTGAATTATAAAGAAAATCAGTAAGCTCAAGAAGACCAGAGCTCTGAAAGCCCAAAAGTTGGTGGAAATAATGTAAGTATACCTAACTACTTCCTTCCTACCTACGTTTATTTTATTTCCCTAATTTTGTGCAATTGCTACTATTAGCAATATTAGATTTATCATGTATTTTTATAGGAGATCGAAGAAAAGGCTAATCCATCAGAAAGAAAATATTCAGACAATGGACGGTGAAAATGATGTCAAGTAAGGAACTACAAAGTTTATAATAGTATATTGGAAGTCTATGGTGTCCGCTTTCCATCGTCCAGCGTAGTACCAGGTAAAAATAAATGAACGAAGATGTAAGTAGGTATCTACCTAAATACCTACTTCTTATTTATCTACTACTCATTTATTACATATCTTATACTATTATTCATTTACAGATGTACAGTGACTGAGCAACTTGAAACTGAAGAGGAAATATGCCAAGTATGCTAGAGGTAAAATATCCAGTACTTAGGACCTAGCTAATATTAGTAGTATGCTGTGATGTAATAAAATATGTAAGTATGACAATTATGTTCATGAATTTCATCAGAATTCTAGTATGGTACCTACACTTCGTGAAAAGGCAGCCGAGCAGACTGAAAGCTAATAAGTAAATACCTGTAGATACTTAGTCACAACGATTTATGTCTCTCCGAAGTGAGACACTAGTAGAGGATTCGATCCCGGTCTTTATTTTCAATCCCGGGATTTTGGGATTTGTGAAAGGCGATCCCGGGATCCGTAGACAGGTAAATAAAATCGAAGTAATATATGAAAATCAACTTTTATTTACTTTCAAAAACAAAGTAAAAATCAATTAAAACCACAATTACTTCTTTTTTCAAATAATTAATAATATAATATAATTTTTTTTTATTCTACTTTTTTACGGTAGATGATATAAAATACTAATTTAAATAACCACATAATGGTAACGTCATCAGCAGTGATCGGATATTCAGGCGTTTATTTACCTAAACTTTGAGTGACGACAGAAATCAGAAATCAATTTCTTTATTTCTTTAGGCTTACAAAATAAGCACTTAGACAAGTCAAATTTAATACTATAGGTACATAATTATCAAAATAATATAAAAAATAATGTGATAATTGATTTTCAGTTCGCCTCACTTTTTTGTCCACTAGTGGAGGCGAAATAGAAACCACTAGCATGTGTATAACTTATGTGTCTAATACATGTTTGCCTTATAAATAATTCAATACTATTGTCGATGTGGAACTGAGCGACATCTGGCCAAGCACTAACGTCATTGATGTAATCATTTATGGAGTAAAGCCTTCTTGATAAGATTTAGTTTTATGTACTGTTTAAACCTACGAATAGAAAGTTCAGTTGCTTCAGATGGATGATTTGAGTTGGGATTTCTCTAACATTTGGGGTAACATGAATTTTATACATTTTGTTTTTTTAGCATTAAGTAAGAGGTTATTGGCGGTAAACCAATTTAGTATTTGTGAAAGCGAATTATTTACATCGTCATAATTATATTTATTTCTGTCTACTCTAAAAATTAGTGATGTATCATCAGCAAATAAGACCATATCACAAAGATCTTTTGATAGAAAGGGGAGATCATATACGTTTACTAAAAATAAAAAGGGACCTAATATTGAACCTTGGGGTACGCCTAATTCAATATTTGAGCCCGTAGATCTTTCTTTACCAACATCTACTTTATGAACTCTATCAGATAAATATGATTTCATAAGATCCAGAGCCTTTTTCTTAATTTCTTTATGTTTTGATTTCTCAATTAATGTACTATGATCAACACAGTCAAAAGCCTTAGAAAGGTCACAGAATACACCAATAGCGTTTTTGGCTTTATCCCAGGCCTTCAATATATGCCTTAATAGAACTGTACCAGCATCCGTTGCCGATCTACCCTTGGAGAAGCCAAATTGGTTTTCATGAAATAACCTATTAAGATTGAAGTGAGAGGTTAACTGGGTAAGAATATTTTTTTCAAAAACTTTACTCATTGCTGGAAGTATTGAAATCGGTCTGTAATTGGCCGGATCGGTGTGGCTACCAGATTTATAAAGAGGAACTAACTTACTATATTTCATGAGATCAGGAAAAATTCCTGCGTCGACACAGTTATTGAAAATATAGGCCAAACAAGGAGCCATTTCCTTAATAATTGAACTTAATACTTATGTGGATAAACCCCAGAGATCCTCAGTATTTTTAATGTTAATTGATTTAAAGGTTTTCACTACATAATCAGCATTTACATAACTAAAGTTAAAGCTCTCATTACATTTAGCAACTGAAGGTTCTAAAAATTTAACAGCCATTGATGCTGATGATTTTAGAGACTGGGTAACAACTTTAGGAATAGTAGAAAAGAATGCATCAAAAGCATTGGCAATATCTTTATCATGTATAAGAATTGAATTATTAATTTTTAACCTTATTTCCTTATAACGTGGCTTTGATTTACCTGTTTCGTTATTTATTAGTCTCCATGTTGCTTTTACTTTATTAGATGATTTTATTATAATATTCTTTAAAAACAGGCATTTTGCTGTTGCAGACTTTCTTAAATGTTTTAGAATAGTTGGTTACATACAATACAATAGAAACGCAGGATCAAGTAACATAGTTTCTCGAGAAGCATAAAGGTCATATAGTATATTCCTACTTCTATAAATACCCGAAGTGGCCCAATCAATAAACTCGACCCTTTCTCTCACTGTGCATGTTTTAAGTTTGAATACTTCACTGTGTTCCTTGTGTATTACATTCAAAAGTTTGGAAAATAATTCATTGGGGTCATCAGAACAAGGTATATTTGATACTGTTAGTTCCACTCTACTTTGAAAATTCTTGATACGGTTCTCTGTTATTGGCCTGCAGGTATATTTTTCTACAATATTTTTATCATCATAGCTACAATTAACACTTTGACC
Source organism: Eupithecia centaureata (assembly GCA_944547425.1). Lineage (NCBI taxonomy): Eukaryota > Metazoa > Arthropoda > Insecta > Lepidoptera > Geometridae > Eupithecia > Eupithecia centaureata. Next base: position 928,898 of record OX155694.1, read on the forward strand.
ATAAGGGTCTGATTGGAAATGCCTAATTACTGCTTTGCTGGTTGGAGTTTGACTGCAGTAAATATTATCTAAACAGGTGGCAGATGTTTGGGTTACCCTAGTGGGATCATTAAAAATATTTTGTAAACTAAAGCACTTGAATAAGTTAAGCAATCTGTCGGCGAGGGGATTTGCTAAAATATCTATATTAAAGTCGCCACAAACAATAAGATCCTTCCTACAAGTAAATACTTCAGCAAAACTTCTTCCATAGTACATTCAAAAGCAACCTGATCTACGTCAGGAGGGCGGTATACACACACAATGATATGTCACTCCAGTTCCTCACAAGAAAGTTCAATAGTCCTCTCAATAGTGAGTTTTACAATATCTTTTCTTTCTTTACATTTAAGACTATTTTTTACCAAAATCAAAGAGCCACCACGTATTGCAGCTTTTCTTTTATATGAACTTACAACGACACGTTCTTTTATACGACACAACATGAATATTCGGGAATTCATATAAATTCCGAAGAATTCCAAAATGTTCTAGAATGTTATTTATTTCGTTGTAATCTTATTTATACATCAAATATAAAACACATTTATTCCGACTCGTTTTTCACTAAAATCGATATTTCCACAAAAAAAAATTACCAACAAAATACACAACAGATTAAAGTGACATATATTTTTTTTTATAGAAATTGCTTGAATTTTATAATTCGTGCTCCTTCGGATTCCTGTAAAAGTTGGTTTTAAAAGCTCCTACATGTCTTCGCCCCAACTTTGGGATTTGAAAAATATCCGATCACTAATTTATCAGTCAATAAAAACAAAATTAAATGACGGTTAAACGTATTATTTCAATAAAAAAGGCATGTCATGATTGTTGAAAAAAAATAATTTTACGTAAATTTTACCACGACGTGACAGTAGAGGCGGTTGAGTACCTATTAAAAGAGTGCTTTTTTGTATACTGGTACATGGTTTTATAAATTGTATTATTTGGTAATAAAAAGAGCTTTTACTGATAAAAAAAATCTAGGAATAATCACTACAGTTACAATCATTACAATCATAATTTAAAAAGAAAACTAAACCGATGTTTACCAAAATGATCAGATGTTCCTTTTTGTTATTTTTAAAGCACTTGGTATAATTTTAATTTTATAATTTATGATCATTACATTTACACGCCTAATTTTTTGTTATTTAAAAAAAAAATTCTCTATCCCGAAAATCCCGGGATTTGTAAAAAATAATCCAAACAATCCCGGGATTTGAAAATTAATCCCGAAATTTTTGGGATCGAAAATCGACCAGGATCCCGGGATCTCGTGATTCAGGATCGAATCCTTTAGACAGTAGGTACACCACTCATTTTACTCCGATCCGATCCAAGAATATTTAGGAACTGCGCTGCCTGCAGCTAAGTTCAAAAAAAGTTCACACTCAATCTCACATCGATAGAGTATGGATATGTGAATTCTGTAATAGTTTCTTACGTGAACGTGTACTTTCTGAAATGAAATGGGAATGGGGTTCGAAATGTAAAGGAAACTGGGTAACGGTACATCGCCTTTTTTGTCATCTTGTAGATATCGAGTTAGGTACTTGGTAAAAACAGATAGGATTACGATCCAAATTTACAATGCGATGCAAAATGTGCAGGTCAAAATTTTATGTCGATAACGATCCTCCATATATTGACTTGTAAATTTGTAATGTAATGTAAATAAATGAAATGTAGTAGGTAAATAGAGAATATAAAGACTTGTCTTAGTGCTTATTTTGTAAACCTAAACAAATAAAGATATTATTTACTAATTTTCGTAATTTTTTTGTCTTGTTCCATTATGCCCTTTCTCCTGTAGATCAGAAATTTATTGGATCAAATCATTCTACCCGAATTATGAGTACCTACCTTTTCGTTGATATCCTACTAACATTCATTTTAGATAAGAGAAGTTTGTGTGAATGTTTGTTACCTTTACCCTGGCTTTACCACGTAGGTAGGTAATCTATCTATCATTATCTTCGTAACTACTAAATAGATTTGAACAAACTATTGAATGATTGGAATATTCCACTTATTATATATTATCCACATCAACTAATTTTAGTGGTGAATGAAAATTTCAAGTAGTTAGGTAGTCTATAGACTACTTTTGATGGAGGTATATCTAGCTACAACGCGGATAGCAGCTACTAACACCATCAACCCAAGAGTCACATTACATAACTATACCTAAGTATAGCGAGTTCTGTTCCCAGATTAGGTTACTTACCATCGTGGTTCGTGATACCAATAAACCCGAAGACTAGGACAAGACAAGACTAGACTAGAAGACTAGAAACAAATATTTGCAGATATTGTAAAAAAATATCTAGGAGTGGGAATCGAATACGCATTTCTTGCGTCCTGCCATTCGTTTACCACGCCGCCCGCCGCACCCGCGCTGTCACGAATATTTTCCTTTTTTCGGTTTATGCGCGAAGACTATTTCTCAGCGCGACGACAGCGGGTCTGGCGCTGCCCGGAATGTGGGGAAGGTGCGGGGCGAAATGATAGCCGCGCCCATTCTCTCAAGGGCATCGGCTCTAGTTTGCGCCTTAATGGATTTTGAAGAATATCTTGATTATATTTACAATGACGAAGCCTACAATTACCTATTTCAACCGATTCAACCTTAGCTCAGTGGGGTTGATAAAGAACAAAATTAGCGACTAAGCATACCGTACTCGAAAATGTTTTGAAGGAATGCTCGATACTTTCTCAGGCAAGTTTGAGTGAAGAAATAATTCAGGAATTGTCTAAAGATATGGGTGTAGTAAGTGTTGTCTCCTAAAATTTTATTGAATCCACTGAATTGAATTGACATAAGAAAGATAAACGTCATCTGTAAGTACCTAGGTATTAAACTAAGGGATGATTTATATTAGACCGGGCCGAGTCCGGGCCGGCGCGGGGCCGGAGCGAGGCCCATCCATTTCATCCCGGACGGGACACGGATCATGCACGGTGTAATATAAACTGGTTCATTTGTATGTAACGTTTTAAATCCGTGCCCCGTCCGTGCCACGTATACGGCCCGGCCCCGGTCTAATATAAATCTTCCCTTATATGTATAGTATTTTTTCTGATGTTTTTTTCTGATTGTACTGTGCAATTTTTTTTTTTATATTTTTACTAGCGACCCGCCCCGGCTTCGCACGGCCTGCGTTTGCAATGTAAGCGGAAAAAATGTCACTTTACGACATCACATTAGAAACCTCAAAAATAACAGTATTTCTCCACTCTTTTATGGATGTTATTATACATATAAACCTTTCTCTTGAATCACTCTACCTATTAAAAAAAACCGCATCAGAATCCGTTGCGTAGTTTTAGAGATTTAAGCATTCAAAGGGATATAGGGACATAGGGACAGAAAAAGCGACTTTGTTTTATACTATGTAGTGATATTTTTATTTTATTTTATTGTAATTTTAATTTGATCTTGTGTCTGAAATAAAGATATTATCATCATTGATATCTAATGTTATGTCTATATTTGACGTATTCGTTATTAATATTGTGTATAGTCAATAAATATGTATATTTTTTTCTTTAATTCGCTCATTTTCCACACCATAAAGGCCTCGAGGAGGGGGCCCCAGAGCACTAACTAAAATAGTACTTGATCGGCTATGGGGGAGGGTAGAAATATTGTAAGGCAGGGGGGCCCTCCTGACACCAAGTGCCTAGGGGCCCTGGATCCCTTAATCCGGGCCTGGCTATAGTAGCTCAATAGTTGGTTTCTGTACATGGATACTAATGCCAAAACTAATGACGGATGATTTAAGCCCAAGCTAGGCAGAGTTGTTTATCACTACATAGTATAAAATAAAGTCGCTTTCTCTGTCCCTATGTCATTATGTCCCTTTGTACGCTTAAATCTTTAAAACTACGCAACGGATTTTGATGCGGTTTTTTTTAATAGATAGAGTGATTCAAGAGGAAGGTTTATACGTATAATAAAACCGTGCGAAGCAGGGGCGGGTCGCTAGTTTATGATAAGGGTATTCAGGAAATCTAGACTACATAGTAGAACGATACTTTTTTAATTTTGATTTTATTTATAGATTAGCACCGCCTCGCGGTTTGACCCGCGGTAATTCCCGTTTCCGTGGGAATCCCGTAGAATATGTTATTTCAGACTATAATCTATCTCTGTGCCAAATTTCATCCATATCCGTTCAGTTGTTTTTACGTGAAAGAGTAACAAACATCCATCCATCCATCCATACTTACAAACGCTTCGCGTTTATAATAAGTATTAGTAGGATAAAGTGAAGAAAAAATATTGTAGCAAATAATACAAAACCAAGTGCTGCACCTAAATAAAACACATTTGGACTAAAAGACATTTTGTAAATTTGCCGAGCAAATTTTTAAAGCAATTTACGTCGATTTCCTTACGAGGCTGAGCCTGTATCGAGGAAAGATGGTACAATTTTTTTCCAAAGGCAGGAATCGAATCCGCAACTTACTGGCGGAAATTTGCCTGGCGACACCCTACAGATACGTTTGTTCCGACCTTGTGATGATTTAACTCGGAGGAACTCAGTTTCATTTCGTACACCTACAAGTATCATCATCAACCTATACTAGTCCACAACTGGACGTAGGCTTCCCCTAATGAGCGCCATAGCGCCCGTCTTGAGCTTGCTGATTCCAGCATCTGCCTGTAGTCATGGATGATTTATACAATAAATATTTTCTGAGGTTTAGGTAACTACTTAATATTCCACTACTAGGTAGGTACTAAAATAAAACACATCATGTTTTTAAAAATGTAATAAAACAGTGAATTTAAAATACAATAGTAGATTACAATAATAAGTAGAAAGGGAATAATCCTTTGTGCATTTTTATGACTATACAGAATGGAATAAATAGGTAACAATGTTTAAGAGCATACATACATACTATGTCAAATAAATACTTTATATTCCAATTAATTTATTGAGTACAGAGGTATCTTAAATCTTTTTGGAAGTTACTTGTCCTATTCAGAACTTAATAACTGGCTCTTGTTGTATATAATAAAAATAATATTTTTTATGGCATGCATTATTACTGCCAAGTACTTAGTAACTTGTTCTCCAACTATTATTTGTAATATAGAAGGGAAACACAGTTGCCCGTATCTAAAACTTTTCAGTAATTAAAAACTGTATTAAAAACAGTAATTATGTAATGAACTTGAAATGATTCTGATTGCAACTTTGCTTTTTTACTTTCAGGAGAGCACTAAAAACACCCAATAACATAAATATACATTTTATTTTATATACTTACATACTTTGTTTTGAATAATTATATGAAAGTACAAATTTTACGACCAATTTACGATAAGGAATAAAATTGACGCATAAAATTACAAGGCTCAATTAACACACCTAGTTATTTTTTTTTTCAACTTTCAAATAAACTAGAATTTATAATTTTCGTATTCTATGTTCACTTAGAACTTATGAGTTCACTGGCTATGAAATTACTTAGAAAGTACTTAACAAACAACAAATAAATTAAAACATGCGTAGAATTTCACAAAATAATAAACTGAGAAACATATAAGACGTCACAAAATATACCTAATACTTGCTCTTTAGGGATCACCTCCAAGGGCGAATGAGGCAAGCTAAATATCGCCGCGATGAAAACGTTGTAACGACACGCTCACTGAGTTGGTATGGTTACATTTTTACCAACTCAATGAGCGTATCGGTAGACCCCAGACCCTATATTATAGGGTCTGGGCTACAATTCTGCTGATCAAGCGATTTACTATCACTATACACTGGTTATCTTGTGGTTTTCGGCACCCGGCAGAAAATTACATTTTGTGACAATTGTCATAGTGAAAATTGGTTTAGCAGAATAGGGCCCCAGAGTATAGGACTATAGCTGCGCTCGCGAGACCCCACTCGTCCAAGGAGCTGGACCTTTATTCTTTGCTTAAACTAAGAACTGTTTAAACTAAACTAAGTTTAAACAGGGTTTTGGTTTAATAAGAAAAACTACATTTAGAAAAGTATTCAAGAATGTAAACTCAAGATTAGCATCATGCTAAGAGCCAAAATTACAAAAGAGATAGCTCGGCAAGAGGCATTATTTTAGGGCGTTTTTTTACAATTCACCAAAGCCCAATTTAAATAATACTGCCTTGCCTGTGACCGCACACAGAAATCGGCTCGCATATTAGAGTATCTTAAAGTAGATTGAGCATAGCCTTTTCATATTTTATTATTTACTTTGTGCCACTATACTATATTGCGCATTATTAACCTACTATTGTATAGCTATATTCTACAATTCAATAACTTCGTGTGTAATATTTCAATAGAAAATGAAGTTCACGACTGTGCGAAAATGGCTTTTATAATCAATATAATGATAGAATTAGTCTGAGCATCAGGTTTTCCTGCATAATTGTATCACGAATTGATAGTGAAGCTAATTTGCAGACAATTTACCGTCTGCTGTTTAAAATTATGTGTGTTTTGACGCAACTTTTAGAAGTATTTTCTAACTGGTAATTTTTACGTACGTACTAAAATTTTCTACCTAACCTTACGAAAGATGAATATTTTTGTTCGTGCTTGTATCACAAAGTTCAAATGCTAAAATTTCTACTGAAATATACTTAGCTGAGTATAAAACGTTACAGCCTAGAGAATAGAAGATAAACACTTTACAAAAAGGACAAAGATAGATGTCATGGCACTGGTTTTGATCAGATCTTGTTAACTTTAACTAGAAAATTTACTAAGTCAAGAGGATGGAACCGGTAATTGACTTTTAGCCTAATTACCTACCTACGGTAGGTTTTACGTTGAGTTCATTGGACATCAGTCTTTATTTGGTTATTGTAACGTTCTTGGGCAATAATGATGAATAAACTATTCATTTCTTGGCAATGGTACAATAATTCAGTTCAGATCATTGTTTCCATATTTTTAGCAAAAAAATCTCCGATTTTCCATCGAATTTACTTATTTACTTTTCACTTCGTGATTGAGCGATGCGCTTAATCACGTTATATATGTAACTATTCGATTTTAAACTCTAAGGCAAGCGCTGACTTGAAATTATTGTGACAAAGATTTTTTCTAATATTTTCATAATTGAGTCACCGTATCAATACAATCAATATTCAATAAAAACAATATATCGAAGCCCCTACGATCGTTACAGATCTCACACTAAGGCGCTAAAGTCAGTATCGAGTTTTATGAATATACTAGCATCTACCCGCGGCTTCGCATGCGCTTTTTATATGTAATCGTCTCAAGGCTATTTCTATCCCTTGGGAAATTATTTATGGGATGAAATTAGCCTATGTGTTATTCCCGGGCTAGAACTATGTCTATTAAAATTTCGTTCAGTAGTTTTTCCGTGAAAGAGGAACAAACATACATTCTTACAAACTTTCACGTTAAAATATGAGTAAGGATTCAGTCTAATGGAGAATCCTACTTTTTTTAAGTCAGTTAAAAATAGGACAATCCTAACTGTATATCTATATTTCTCCAACATAAATAGCTTTTACAGCAACACAATTGAATTTCAACCGAATCCGTTCCGTACTTTATCCACGAAAGAGGTACAATCCAACTTCCCCGTTTATTTAAAACTTTATTGCACTAAAGTACAAAGGGTGGGCTTAATGCCGAGGCATTTTCTACCTGCCAACCAAAAACACATGTTGAGACACAGGGTTTATAATATTAGTAATGTTAAGTGAGGAGAAGTCAAGCGTTGCTGGAGTCAAGCTCGACTCCAGTGAGGGTGGTGCTGAGGGATCCGTTGAGGAGTATGTCCTGGATGGACTGGCCCAGGACCGAGGCCAGCGAGGCGCTAAGCTTGTAGAAGTTGGTCTCCAGAGCCTCGTGGTACGAGACCTGGTCGGAGCTGATGAGCTTCGCGTTTAGCTGGAGCGCCGCGTGGCATATCGTTAGGAACTCTCTGGAAGGTTAACGGTTTTGTGTGACTTTTACAAAAAATAATACACAATAGAAAATAAATAGCAAAAATACAGAAAAACAAGAGAAGAAAGAACAATAGAAAAATAACTTACATAAGACTAGTGCAATGTAATGTAAAAATCAACTTTTACAAAAATCAATACAATACAATAAAAAATGCCAGTATAACTACCAGAAAAATAACTTACATAAGACTAATACACTGTAATGTAAAAATCATGTAAATGTAAATATTATAGTAAAGTGTGGGTGGATTTATACTAGTTGTTAAAGAAAAAAGAAAGAAATTAGAATTAATCGTAGGCTATTTTGATCAGTTACTCTTATCATTAAATCAGAATGGAATAAAAAACTTTTCACATATCTACACAAAGAAAGAAAATAACACACAATACAATCCTACATAAAATAAAGTATAAAGGGGAGCCTTATGGATATAAGCGATGTCTTCTAAGCAACCTTGGGATGGTCAGTTGTCATGGCATAGAAATAATTTTTGAACGTTTACAAAAAAAAAAAACGCGATCGAATCCGCGGGAAGAAACCAGAAGGCCATATTTGAATCCAATGAAATCGCGTCAAATGTTGAGTATAAGATAGTACTTATACTCAACATGTGACGCGATTTCATTGGATTCAAATATGGCCTATAATATATAAATATGAAATCGCGTCACATGTTGAGTATAAGATAGTACTTATACTCAACATGTGACGCGATTTCATTGGATTCAAATATGGCCTTCTGGTTTCTTCCCGCGGATTCGATAAGTACAGAATGTACTCACTTGAAGGTGCCCTTCAGTTTGTCCACCTTGTCGTCGGGATACATCTGAGCTAGCGTCGGGTCTAGGAAGGCGTTCGCGTAGGCCAGCGGGCCCGCGTTCACTTGCACGCACACGCTGCCTTGCAACCTGAGGTACAACAAACATATCATAGATAGAAAAAGTTTATTTGTTTTCACAGACACTCTTTCCTATATTATTTTGATTGTTATCACTACATAGTATAAAATAAAGTCGCTTTCTCTGTCCCTATGTCATTATGTCCCTTTGAACGCTTAGATCTTTAAAACGACACAACGGATTTTGATGCGGTTTTTTTAATAGATGGAGTGATTCAAGAGGAAGGTTTATACGAATTATAAAACCGTGCGAGGCCGGGGCGGGTCGCTAGTTCATACTATAAAACAAAGTTAGTCCTTTAGCTTGTGGCTAGATGATGATAAGTGGATTGTCCAGAATTATTAAAAAAAAAAATTGCTTCTAGCTGTCTGTCTGTCCCTGTGTAGGCTTAGATCTGTGAAACTAATCAACCGGTTTGATGCGATTTTTTTAATAGGTAGAGTGAATCAATAAGAAGTTTATAAGCAAATAAGCCCGTGCGAAGCCAGGGAGGGTCACTAGTTTTATTTACAAAAAAAAATCGAAAAAATACAGATTCAAACAATAAATTGTCATAAATTCATAAAATAATGCTGGACAAAATATAAAAAACTAGTAAAAGCCCGCAGCGCGGGAACAGATTTATGGGATTTTAAGCAGCATATGTGTTATTCCAACCTAGAACTACGTCTATTCAAAATTTCGATCCGTCAGTAGTTTTTGCGTGAAAGAGGAACAAACATACATCCATCCATACAAACTTTCCCGTTTAATATAAGGATTCAGTCGAATTGAGAAACTCCTTTTTCAAGTGGGTTAAAAGTAGGATACCTAATTATCCCAAGCGTATACTATATTCTGCAACATACATAGCTTTTACGGTAGCGAATAATTGAATTGTATTGAATTGCAGTGGCAAATTAGCCGTAACGATAATAATGCTGTAGGTACTTACTAGATTAAGTACGTGAATAATAAAGGAATAAATTTCCGCTCACAAATAACACTAATAGCTTCTACTACACGAGACTATTTCCCTCTATCCTACAAAAAAAGACTCAAGAAATATATATATATGAAAAAATTAGTGTAGGTAGAGTAACTTAAAATGTTTATTTAATTTAACTTTTAACCTTTCGAATGTCATCCATAAAAATATCACATATTCTGTATATTAGGTACTAAGCAAAAATAATGTTTCTCTATAAGTGAATGTTTATATGTTATTTGAGAAAGAAATGTCTTTAACCACATCCTAAAGCCAAATACCATGTGATTTTTTTGTAAACATAAGCCCCTAGGTAGGTAGTTGTTCTAAAAGTAACTTTGTTTGTGTATTTTATACGCATTTTATATTCCTTGTCGATTTTTACTTTACTTTAATGAATAACTAGCACCCGCCCCGGCTTCGCAAGGGTGTATTATACATTATGCACCTTTTTGCCTTATTATACTTAACAGTGGGATTTACCCATTGATATAGTCACCCATTTATTATTGAATTGAACCACTAAGACTAAGAAAAAATATTGAATGGGACAGTCCAGACGCGACACAATTATTTCCAGTTCTGTTACTATGGGAGGGACTTGCACTGGCTTTACATTTCCACTTTATAATAATCAGTAAATCAATATCTTTATTTCTTTAGGCTAACAAAATAATCACTTAGACAAGTCATATTTAAACTAAAGGTATATAATTATCAAAATAATCTAAGAAATAGTGATAATTGATTTCTCTTCGACTTTTTTGTCCACTAGTGGAAGAAGCGAAATAGAATCCTATACCTGACCAAAACCGTATACCTGAGCTGTAGTTTCTTGATATCGTGTGCCTTGGCATTGACGATCTCAGCGAGCTCTGCGACCTGCCCCTCCATCTCGGCGATGGCCACCTCGATGGGGCTGCGCTCCTCCGTCTGAGTCTGCACCACAGCCACGCGACGCTTCACGTACGGGAAGCTGTTCGCAGCTGGGGGAGAAGGGATCTTTAGGAGTACGCTGATTAGGGTTTACAATTGCGTAAACTGGTATCTTTGGGAGAAGGCTTATTAGGCTATACAATTACGTAAACTCTTGATGTAATATGTTATAAAGCTATCCTCTTAATGTAAGATGTTATAACGGTATTACAGTCTAAGGCTTATTAAGGTTTACATTTGCGTAAACTCTTGATGTAAGATGTAGAGGTAAGTTAAGAGCTGGTGCGATTTTGTTTTGTTTTACGTATACATGAGTGTTATAATGTTCGATAGATACTCGTACTCTAATTGAACGAATAACAAAAAAATTTTGCAAAGCTCTGCTGATTTTTAATTTTGGAATGATAAATTTATAGTTTTCGTTCTAATTGACACTCAAATTTCGATCTTTAGAATAGTTATTATAAAATATGTAAACAAAACACGTTGAGTTAAGCGGTCATATTTTGCAAAAAATAAAATAAATATAAAGCTATGGAACGGATCGGTGTGAAATTTTGCACACACGTAGTTTATGCTTTTCCCCGGTGCGAAACCTATTTTAGCATACAATGATGATTTTGGGCTTATGATAACCCACAACTTTGTTCTTAAAGGCCGTTGAAAATTCTTCGCTACTTGACGTAGTCGTTTGAATGTAGTAAATTGCAGAAATGATGACGATTTCTCAATATAAATGATCTCAAGCGGTAACTCCAAATTATTGAAATTTATAACTTTCTTTATGATGATAAATAGGTATCTATAAAATAGGCTACTTGTAATTAAATAACTATATTTACAAATTTCGACTCAAACTCAACTTTGCTTCAACCTCCTGTATAGTTAAAGCGCCGGTTATCAGCGGCGGCGGTTTGACGCTGCATGCGACGGTCGTATTTCTCCACCTGTAAACCGCGACGGGAAACCGCGCAGTGTAGTTTGCAGCATACAACTTTCATATTAAATTGTGACTAGTGCGGTTCAGAAGCGGATTCCCGCGGCGGGAGAACCAACCGTATAGTATGAGCCATAGAGTGTGCTCACCAATGAGATGCGTGAGCCTGAGTCTCTGATGATGCACGGGTCCGCGCGCGGCGCCGTCCCTCGTGAAGGGAGTCTCGAAGAGGAAGCGGCGCACGTCGTGGCTGCGCTCGAAGGAGCCCTCGCCGCCCGAGCCGGCCGCGGAGGCTCCCTCGGGCGCCGCCTTCACCCACGTCACTTGGATGTACGCCAGCTTCGGGTCCAGCTCCTCGCGGTTCACCTGGGGGGCAGGGAGGGGGCTATGAGGATTATAACTGTAGGGTGTAGAGATGAGTCGTACTTGTAAAATCGCGTACCAGGGCTTCCAAGTACGTCCACGTATAAAAACCAGGTCCAAAAACCAGGGCTAAAATACTTTCAAGTATCAAATAAAGTATTACGTACGGGTGGCGCGGGCGCGACTCGTAGCGCGCCACGCACCTTGAAAGTAAAATACTTGCATAGAAAGTTAATCCTAGTTTGCATGAGAATAAAGCTGGTAATTGTGTGAGCAAAAAAATACTTGGAAGCAAAACCAGCCAGGCTAAAATACTTTCATAGGATATTGATCCGTGCGCACTTTGTTATAAAGAACAAAATAGTATCAACGACAAATACTTGAAACAAATTACTTTTTCAAAATTTATGAGCATGGATAGATTCATACCTGCTTTTAGGTTTTATTTTCTAGTAAGTCCTATTTATTTAATAGTACCTAACTTTACCGATTAAATGAGATACCTAATAAGATTTATTTTTGATGTTATTTACTTATGAATTCAGTAAGGTACCTATATGAATTTAAATAAGAAGGTAACCTTAGATCACTATCTATGTACCTATCTAATTATAACAGTCATAGTTGTTCTATTTTAAAATATCTAGTAAGCTATTAGCTGAGAGATTGGGACGTGTGCTCTTCATTGTAGGCGTGGAATTAGATTTTAGTTGTAGGTTCCTAGTTATTATGAAAACCCAACGCCTACATAAAATTAATAGCACATCGACGTCTGCTATTAGTTTTTTGTAGGAGGGCGTGTTTTACTAGTACTTACCTACGGAAGGGAGACTCGCTTCTCACTCTACTCTCTAGGTAGGTATCGTAGGTTTGAAGAATATCTACTTGATACTTTAAGTTTCAATTTGTTTGGTTTGTATTTACTTATACGAAGACTAATAATTCAGTCAAGTTCTTTATTGCAACCTACAAGAAGTTTACATTTAAGAACCCTTTTTATTATTTACATAACTTAATTTTCTAAAATAATAATTTTTATTATGTTAGATTTTCATTGTTAGTCCAGGCAAGAGGAGGTCAAAAATAAATAACTAATATAAATTCAATCGATTTGATAAGATTCGTCAATCAACTGAAGACATCGCATCTATCCCACTCGCACACACACGTTTGACGTCACATGGTGCATGTTTTATTTTTGAATTTTTATAGGAGTGGAAACTTAGAATAGGTACCTAGGTAGGTACTCTAAGCGTGGACATATCAGATAATAAAGTCATTGTCAAGTCAATGAGGGCTTTTCAATGCGACCTTATAAAAATTTTCATAAAACTGTTTGTGTTGAGAAGGCACAGCTCCCGTAGGCGTACCTAGGTAGGTAGGCACGTTCGCGGTGCGTGATATAGGTACGACTACGTACTTAGATCACGCTTGCCGCGTGCCTCTAGGCTAGTTAATTATGTTGTAACAATTTAAGAATAAGGCAATGTTTATGAATAACATGTAGTATGAATAACTTCCCAGAGAGCTCATGGAGCTTATAGAAGACCTCTCCCAAGATCAGCGCCATCTAAGTAACAAACGTGATTCTGTTTTTTGAAAAGATTTCATAACTTGGTTTGTCGTGCGTGGTTTAGCGTGAGATTCGATTTTTTTGTGGATTTTTATTTTTTCTTTGTTTCACGAGCAATAAAACTAACTAAAAATGTATTTGCCGCAATCGTAAACCATTTTATATGAACCCATGATAAAACCAAGTTCGATTCACTGAAATTATTGGAGAATTTGGGAAAATACGGAATTTTGTGCTAAAAATCAACATTTTCACAAATACTCCCAAAATACAAATGAATCAAAGTTGATTTTATAATTAGTTCATAAAAAATGGTTTACGATTTGCGGAAAATTACTTTTTTCCTCGTTTTATTGCTTGTGGAACGCAGAATAAATTAAAAATCACAAAAAAATTTAAATCTCGCGCCAACCCGTGACCTGAGAAGTCCTCGCCTTGCGTTCCTAGGTTCTCACAATAATTAATGTTGTTTTTCAGTTTGCCGATAAAATCCACAGTTGCCTTGTTATAAAGAACAAAATAGTAGGTGATTTTGGGCCTGGAAAACCAATATAGAATGCAGAAGCATACTTAAACATTTTTATGTCACTGTCATGTGTGACATAAAGTCATTGAGTGAGTACGACGCCGCCGCAAAGTATTTGCGACTCGAGGCGCGTTACGCACCTTGAAAGTAAAATACTTGCATAGGAAGTTAATCCTAGTTCAAAGAAATTAACATAATGACAGTACCATGTCAATATATTTACGAAAACCTGTTGTACACTCGTAGAAATATCAATAAGTTTCCTAAAAATAGCGATATACACAATGTCAATACTAGAAATAAAAATAAACTAGCTTTGCCTACAACTAGACTAAACAAGGTTAATGTATCTTTCAAAGGGCAATGTATACGCTTCTACAACAAAACTCCAAGTGAGTTGCAAAAACTATCAGTAAATAAATTCAAACAAATTGTCAAAACTATTCTTTGTAAAAAGGCTTACTATAAAGTATCTGATTATTTAAATGATAAAAAAGCTTGGGATGAGTTTTGCTCCAACTCGAAAAATAACAACCTAACAAGGTAAAGATTTCTGTTCGCTTTTTTACTTTACCTTAAAAAGATTAAAGTGAACAAAAATCAAAGTGAGCTCTTTATTTCCTAGTTTTAATCTATATATATAAAAGAAAGTCGTGTTAGTTACTTCACTTATAACTAAAGGACGGCTGAACCGATTTAGCTGAAAATTGGCAGGGAGGTAGTTTAGAGCCAGGAGAAGGACATAGGATACTTTTTATCCCGTTCGGTACTTATAATAAAACCGTGCGAAGCCGGGGCGGGTCGCTAGTTATTTATAAAATGTATTTTATGACGTGTCCAAGTGTCCTGTAAGGTCTTATGGAAATAAAGCACTTTGACTTTTGACTTTTGAGTCGGCATGAGAATAAAGATCGTAATTGTGTGTGCAGAAAAAAAACTTGCAAGCAAAAATACTTTCATAGGATATTGATCCGTGCACACTTTGTTATAAAGAACAAAATAGTTTGAACGAAAAAATACTTTTAACAGATTACTTTTGAGTACGCCGCCGCACGCCCCGAATACTTGCAAGACCTTCAAAGTATTTGAAGTCGCACCAGGTTTCCGTACGTGCAAGTAAATACCAGGTATAAAAACCTGGTCGCGTAAATACGTCTCATCCCTAGTAGGGTGCTAAGGTTTCATATGGTGATTTAGTTGTAGGGTTATGTGCGAACGAAGAATACTGTGTTGCTTCTTCGACGTTTATTTAGCGACTGTTTTTTACCTACCTACCTACCTACATGAAATTGAAAACAGGCTAAGTAGACATAACAAACACTACATAGTATAAAATAAAGTCGATTTTTCTCTGTCCCTATGTCACTATGTATGCCTGAATCTTTAAAACTACGCAAGGGATTTTGAAGCAGTTTTTTTTAATGGAAAGTGATTTAAGAGGAAGGTTTATAAGTATTATAAAACCGTGCGAAGCCGGGGCGGGTCGTTAGTTACTAATAAGAAGTCATTTAACACGGGATATTTATATGATTTGTTTTGAGTTTTAGGATATTTCGGTACTGTTTCAAGCGACATGATCACGAAAGAACATGAATGACTTTAGTGTTAGAAACCATAATAGTTTTAAAAGTTCATTCTAACTAATAAGATTGAAGATAAAGATATTGGCTTGTACACAAAACGGCAGCCTATTACTAGGACTCCTCTGTTCGTCCGTCTGTTACCAGGCTCTCATGAACCGTGATAGTTAGAGTTGGAACTTTCACAGCTGATGTATTTATGTTGATGCTATAACCACTAATAATAAAAAACAGAAAAATAATATATTAAGGAGGCTCCCATACATCAGACATATTTTTTTACCGTTTTTAGATTATGTACGGAACCCTCCATGCGCGAGTCCAACTCGCTCTTTGCCGGTTTTAATAAATTTCATTTCCTATTTATTGTTGTACTGGCTTTTTAATTCAATTTCTGTGGCTATACGTTGTTGTGGATAATTTAGGAAGAGATACGAAAACAGAGTTTGGTGGCCACTAAAGGCAACTTTGTATCTCTTTAACCTTTCCTTTGCCGCTGTAATATTAATGTAAGTTTGACCAACCGGCGCAGAGTCCATAATCATCTTGACGTGTCCGGTCCCGAGCTTCTGTTCGTAGAAGTTCTGCAGTTTCTCTGAGATCTCGCTGAGAGTCGTGCACTTCGGCTCCTTGTAGATGAACTCCAGGCCTTCCTCGTCCGCGCCGAAGTGGGCTTTGCCGAAGAACGCGACGCGGTAGAACCTAAATATGTAATAATAACTGTTATTATCATACTAATATTGTTTTTCTATTCTATTTAAATAATCAAGTAAATCAGTATCTTTATTTCTTTAGGCTTACAAAATTAGCATTTAGACAAGTCAAATTTAATACTTTAGGTACATAATTATCAAATAATATAAGAAATAAAGTGATAATTGATCCTCTCCCTTCGCTTCAATCTTTTGTCCAGTAGTGGAAGAAGATTTCTGATTTGATTCCCGCCCCGGGACAATATTTGTACCATCTACAGATATTTTTACCAGGTGTTCTGCGTGTTTTCTATTTATATTTAGTAGGTATACTCCCGAACTGTACCTAACTATTGATTGTGTAGGAAGAACGATGCCTCGGCAACAAAAGACTCGAAGTCAGGTTTTTTTTATGATGTTAACGTTGTATCTAAGTGTATTGTATGTATTAAGTTAGTCACAGTTATCAAGTAAGCGTGGAGCACTCGTTTTGGTTTATTAAGTAGTTGGTCAATTTCAAGGCTTTTCTTCCATAGCTAATTTGATTTACCTGTATGGCAGCCTTTATCTGATTCAAAAATACATTGTTTACTTATCTCTATATACAGGGTGCCAAATAACGAGTGTAAGTGACGCAATCCCTACGGCGAACAACTATTGTTTTACCACTTTCTAAGATTCGATAATTTTTATTGAAAAAATAGCAATAATTTTTTTACTTAATCATCTGATATTTACGTAATCCCAAGATAGTTATTTCTTGACATTATTCACGATCTAAAGTGTGGGTAAGGGCGCTTGTACACGCTAAGAAAAAAAGCCGGGCCTACCCAAGAATTCGTGTCGTAACAAGAAAATAACTGTGTACACTGCTCTCAGCGGTGCACGAAAAAAATCTTATCTGCGCTAGACACGACGCGGCGAACGTTGTTGCGGAGCGGCGGGGGGCTGTGTAGTAGGGTTGAG
Source organism: Eupithecia centaureata (assembly GCA_944547425.1). Taxonomy (NCBI): domain Eukaryota; kingdom Metazoa; phylum Arthropoda; class Insecta; order Lepidoptera; family Geometridae; genus Eupithecia; species Eupithecia centaureata. Next base: position 946,361 of record OX155694.1, read on the forward strand.
CCAGCCCAGCCCAGCCAGGTAGTCCCAGATTAATAATATAGTACTATTACAGATAGGAATCGCTCCATAGACAGTCACGGACGCTAGTTTCAGTTCGTCGTATTTCGTCGTATTTTGTGGACGTCGCTAGTGCGCATTAGAAAAAAAAACAAAGTTCATTTCATTAATTCATTCTTACTTCATTCATTATCATTCTTTTTTGCTTTGTAGTTAACATTTATATAAATAAAGGAAACTCACACTGATTATCACACTTGTTATTACTTGAGCGCCCTACGCCCGACTGACGACTGCACGAAAAAATTCGTGTCGTGTACACGTTTCAATTGGTCTTGTCTGAGGAAGACACGAAAAGTTTACGTGTGTGGAACAGAAAAAATTCTTGTCGTCTACACGAAGAATTTGTCTTTTCTGCCGCAGGAACGGCAAATTTTCTTAGCGTGTACAAGCGCCCTAAGTGGGTATTTTTTGGACAATGCTTACTAAATGGAAAAATATTAATAATATTACCAACTAATATTACCAACAGATATCATTCAGGCATATAAAAACTAAGCTTCTAACAACGCAATTTTTTTGCTATATTTTGTTGTCCAATATGTACCTACTAACCATAAACTTGAAATAACCTAACTGGTACGATAACGGAATCACTAACAATTTATTAGGGAACATCTTTTCAAAACCATATTTTGTTTTATTTTGCACAAATTGAACATCCCTATTCTGTAAAATAAACCATTCGGTTTCGGAGGCGGAACTCCGGCGCTTAGCACACATGTTTGGAAACAGCATGTATAAAATAAATTTAGTCACACCACTTATAAACTCATTTATTGATGCATAATCAGCATACGTACATCTCAAGTATGGCTGACCCAATTTAAATGATCTTTGATTTGTTGGATTTATTTCCGTCCCGAATAGCAGAATATTCAAACAGTTTGGGTTCCAAATATTAAAATTCTCCGCGGACAAAAGCCTTTTGAACGTAACCTTTTTTTTGACGACCGATGTGGCGCGGTGGGCGAAGGTCTGCCTGCGACGCAAGAGGTTGCGGGTTCAATTCCCGCCTCGGAACAAATGTTTGTATGATCTACAAATATTTGTTCCGAGCTTCTGGGTGTTTTATATGTACAATAAAAAATATCTATCTATGTAATAGCATTGTGTGTATCAGTCATCTAGTACCCATAACACAAGCTCTGCTTAGCTTGGGGCTAGATGACGCTGTGTCGATTGTCCAACATTTTTTACTTACTAGCAGCACCTCGCGATTTCACCCGCGTAATTCCCGTTCCCGTGGGAATCTATTTCTGTGCCAAATATCATCCAGATCCGTTCAGTAGTTTTCGAGTGAAAGAGTAACAAACATGCATCCATCTATCGATCGATACTTACAAACTTTCGCGTTATAACATTACTAAGATTTTATTATACCGGGTGTAAACAGACGACTACCGAAAAATAAGGGGGGTGGCAGAGGACCCCTAACCTTCAACAAAAAAAAAATTCGCAGTCCGAAAAAAAAATTCTAGCCGAAGATAAAAATGTTTAAAGATTTTCAATTATTTTCGTAGCGAGTAATGGACACCGTACACTTAGTAACCTACTCTACTATGTAGATAGATAGATAACTCTTTATTATACTTGACACAAACAAAGAAGACCACACAAAGAAAGAAAAGAAAAACATACAATAATACTACATACTAAGACTAGGTATAAAGGGCGGACTTATCGCTAAAAGCGATCTCTTCCAGGCGACTTTGATGTAGGTATTACGTTGAAAAGATGTTAAAGTTAAAAGCTACCTATCAAGTTGGCTATCGGTAGATATTTTACCACTTACCTAATTACGCTGTAGCCTCGGTCGAATCAGAAATGGTTCAAACTGATCTCCTCCTCGTTCAAGGCTGAGCCCAGTATGTATTTAGTAGTAATAAGTACAGTTTTATGTGAAACCGTGACTCCACGACCTCTAAGTAACCTCGCTGCAGAGCGCGTCCCTACTCGGGGGTTTCTCTCTACGAGGTCTAAGACATGGTCGGTCATGCACTCTGCGATTTATCTCTCTGCCACCTCTGATATGCTGCCGTGATGACCCGAGCATCAGCTGGGTGTTGCTGGTTCGGGTATCTTGGGCGGAAAATGCGCAACGCTCTTGACGCATTTCCGAGAGCTCCATAGCACATGAGCAATAATGAGCATTTGTCCATACTCCCTCGCACTAAACATGTTTATAAAACACACCGAAATCACAGAAAGTAACTTCCACTATTTACATAAAGTACTCTAAGACTATGTACAGAAAAACTTAAAAAAAAACACACAAACATACTAAAAATCAGTTTCAATAACAACAAAACAAAACAGTATTCGCAAATTTCCACAACGATCGCGCACGTTCGAATACTAAACACCGACTAAAAGACGAATAAAAATGAAGCAAGCAAGTCGCCGCGGCCAGCGCCCGGCAACGCCGCGTGCGGCGCCGGCCGCGGCGTTGCCGGGCTTCTCGTCCGACAAAGAAAAACACCGCTGCTGTTATAAACCTTATGCAGAGTGGAATAAGGTTTTCCTATACCAAAGCAGACTATTCAGTAATTAGTAAGGTTCAAAATGGGGCATACAAATTTTAACATCTTTATCACAGAATTATGAGATAGGTAGGTAATTTAATTATTTTCGCGGGAATAAATACTACGACTAGTAAAAGGATTAATTAACGTTTCCAGCTAAAATTAACTTACCCTGGACCAAAAAGCACAGAATACATAATAGTAGTAAAACATGCCAAGGTTGCCTGGAGAGATCTAGAACTTTTAGCGATAAGGCCGCCCTTTATACTAAGTTGCAGTATTTTTGTTTTCTTTTCTTTCTTTGTGTGTTACCTAGGTTTAAGTATACCTACTAATAAAGAGTTTTCTATTCAATTCTAGTAGGTACAGGCTGAGGGTACAGGTAGGTAAAATGTAAATGATATCTTCAATTTTCTAATAGAAGAAGTGTTAGGAGGGGCTCGATCCTACAATCTTCAGATTGAAAATTGAGTGTATTATTTCTATGCCAAGTCGGCAAAATACAGACAACCACCAGCGTGCAGCGCGGTAACTTACGTGCGTACCTAGCGTATGTATGTAGGTATGTATCTTGAGTAGATACCCATTTCGGTCGCGCAGTCGAGCGTTGTTGTTAGTGCGGGCGGCCATAAACAGCTGAGTTGAGGTCATTCACTTGCGTGCAATACATTACATCTTTTTTTAAATTTATTTGTTTTTGCTTTTAAAAATGATTTATTCGAGTTGATATGTTTTCTTAGTGATGTACTGTGGGTGTGTAACTAGATAAAAAAATAAAAAAATTGAATAAGGTGAATTTTTTTTGCGTTTTTTTTTCGATAAATATGTTCAGAATCATGGTCTGATTGCTACCTTTCATTTTTCGATAGTAGTCTTTTTACACCCTATATAGAGCTAATAGAACTCACCTCCCAAGCAACCTCTTCCCAGAATTATTGACCTCGATGACCTTAGCGTAGGCCTTGGTAAGATGTTGGTAGCATGTCAAGAGAGCTTGGTAGTCCTTCCTCCGCTCGTAGATGGGTATCACGAGCCGGTAGAGCGGGCCGAGCAGCTCGTACCGTTCCGCCTTGTCGACATACTCCGTGCATAGAATGAGCTGGTCCAGCAGGGCTTGCTCGTTGTAATGCACGTCTGTCATGCCTGAAAGGTAAAGGGACATTGCAATCAAATATAGCTACATCTCCAATGGAGATAGAAAAAGTATCTGCCTAGAGTATGAATAGAATAGAAAATATTTATTTCGACACATACTCAGATAATTCCAAAATCAAACAATGACCATGGAGGTCTACCAACAATGATACGCGTCAAATCGAGTTTTGCCTCTATGAATCTGTGCCGAAATAAATGTGTTGGCTCAGCATGTGCTGACCGAGGGCCGCTCAGCGCTGTTTTTCAGCCAAAAACCTTTCCTGTTGGCGTTACGGACGCAAAGTCGATGACCAGCTTTTTTTAAACAAAACTTATTATTATTTTACTACTTAAGTATGTAATACTATAAATATTCTTCAAAGATATGTAGGTAAATTTCAAAATATATAGGTATATAAATTAATGGTAAGTATTCATAATAATTTATACTTATGTGAATTATAAATTATTATTATTTTTAATTTATTATATTTGTACAGAGAGTTTTAGGGTTTTAAAGAAAACCTTGTCCGAGGTTTTGCTGATAACACAGAAGGTCGTCGAATGAGATGGTATTTATGGTGTAAGTATTTTCCGTTGGTGTTTCAGTAAATAAATGAATGCAAGATTTAACAAAAAAAATAGGATTACGATTGTTAGTTTGCCATTTGTTGTTTTTAAAATATTCCCTTGGTAATTTCGATCAAAACCAAATAATATGCCAATACCATATGTATTGGCATATTATTTGGTTTTGGTCGAATACGGTTCCTAAATAAACTTATTATTATTTTTTATGGGATATTCATAAGTTATATGTAAATTTCACGATAAGTTTGTATTTTTTAATTTCATTTACAAAGAAAATACATTTCAAGTCTGGTTAGTTATCTTCTATTCTTTTCAAATATTTACCAAAAGGCTTCTAAAAAACTATGCTTTAAAATGAGAAAACTAAACCGAGGAACCGTGAAATAAGAGAACACTGATTACCCATATTATTTTATTCTATTACAATAGAGAACTTAAATTCATAAATTACCATGTCACAAAAGAAATAAAAAATATACATAAAAAAACCTCTGCACAATATACGAATCCCCTGATGTTTCAATACAGGTAGATAATAATCAGACGATGTCGCGAACCAACAGATGTATCCGCCAGTTCTATTGTAGATATCTATCTGTATATAAATGGAGCAGAGGCACCGTGAATTGCAGTCGAAAAACGTTCGCGAGCGCGCTAGCTTATACCTACCGTAGATAAGATTCGGAGGTTGTATATAAGTTTAAAATAGACTATGTTATTGTGGTTCTTGCTTGTGGTTGGTGCGTTGGGTGAGGAGTCTAATAAGAACCAGGTGGTGGGGAATGGAGGGGTAGAGCGATCTGGTGTTGAGCTCCTCCAAGCGTTTGTGGTACGTTGCTTTGGGAGATATATACCTCTACAATTGATAAATCACGCAGCGCGGTCGTGCGGTCGATCTAGGATTGATGGTTTACTGATAGCGATCATTAGATATCTGTAATTTAATTTTATGAACATGATATCAATCAGCAGTTTGAGATTTAAAAATAATATTAAGTAATTAAGTTTTTGGCTTGTTTTTTTTTGATTAGAATAGAAACAATTGATGTTTTGTACTTGCGACAGTGTAAATCTTTTAATAAAAAATAAGATGTAGAATGTGTTTAAAAACACTAACTAAAGTCACTGAAGTCATTTATTACATTTTTAAAAAGCCCTTAGATATGTAAAAAAATCCATAGAAATGTGTCCCATGTAGCTAGATATCACTTATTTTACAGGACCGTATCATCACAAAACTAAGCATATGTATCTAAATTTAAATTTATTTAATTAGCAAAAAGTAAACGACTTTCTATAAAATTCTAATTAACATAGACTTGCTCTAATGATAAGGGAACTGGTCTGTCGAGGTTGAGTTTGTGTAATAAATTACATTTGTTGTAGGTATTCAGACATGGCGATAGAACCCCTGATGATGAAGAGCTTCACTTTATCCCGTCCAGCGAAAATATTGACGCTCAGAAATTATTCTTTCCCTTTGGGAAAAAGGCATTGACTAATGTAAGAATTATTTTAGATAGATTTAATTAATAGTATTAGCAATTAATAGTATTAGCAATTAACAGTTTGTTAATTACTTTTTGTTATTGTACAGGTAGATATTTAGTTTTGTCTATTAATCGTCCCATTGATTTACTGATCAATGTTTATTCATGCATAAAATTAGTTTCTCTTCGTTTTTTCGCACCGCTTCTTAGTTTTATCATATTTAATTGACAATAAAGCTCATTCATACAAAGTGAATAAATCATTGAAACATTAGCACCTAAAGGATTGTACTTAAATTATCTGAGCGTCTGATCGACGCGTGACCCGAGAGCTGGTGAGTATCTGGCTCAGCGCATCAGCAATGCAATACAGCGTGGTAATGCAGCCAGTGTCATGGAGTCGATTGGACTGGTATTGATTTGGATAAGTTGAGCTACCTCTTATTTGCTTGCAAGACACCGCAATTGTTTCAATAGTAAATACTAAATTTAACATAATTACGATTATTTACGAGGTATTTATTACGTACCTTGTGTCGTGGGCATTGCAGCGATCGTGATCAAGGGGGGAGGGGTCATGAGTCGCCCCGTGACCGATAAATATTAACAAATCGCGAAAGATTAAAAACTTTTAATACTAGATTCAATTTGTTTCTATTATAATTTGATTGTAATTTTGGTAATAAATATTAAGTATTTTAAAAGTTAATTCAAGATACGGAGTTTCCACGTGTAGTAAAAACCGGCCAAGTACGAGTCGAACTAGCGGATAAAAGGGTTCCGTATCATCATTAAATAGTATAAAATAAAGTCGCTTTCTCTGTCCCTATATCCCTTTTAATGCTTAAGTCTTTTAAACTAAGCAACAGATTTTGATGCGGTTTTTCTTAATAGATAGAGTGATTCAAGAGCTTCCTCTTGAATCACTCTATCTATCCGTTTACATACTTTTAAAACAAACGTGCGAAGCCGGGGCAGGTCGCTAGTTTAACATAAAAATAATAAACCATTAAACATCTAAACAGAAAGGAAAGCAGCGCGGAGCCTGCGTCGGCAAATACCTGCGCAATAGATACAACGCAATCATATCCAAGCTATACCTGCCAGATGAAATAATAATAAGGACTACAAGCTACTCGCGGACCAAGATGACAGCATTAGCAGCTCTATCAGCGGTCTTCCCGCCGCCGCCTGCGCAGAGGTGGAACCCTTCCTTGAACTGGCAACCGATCCCCTACGACACTTTGGAGCATGGGAAAGATGATGTGAGTATATCAGCCGCTATAAGTCCAATGTTGAATGTGAGGTTTAAGAATGTTAATATAAGGTTTAAGAATATTAACAAATAAGGTTTGAGAATGTGAACCTCAGGTTTGAGAATGTTAACATTGGGTTTGAGAATGTTAGCATCAGGTTTTTGAATATAAGCATCAGGTTTAAGAATAAATTTACTTGCATGAGAAAATACAAAAAAAACAATAATTTAGGGCTAACGCGCACGCGATGTGGCAAAATAATATTTTTGGTTTAGCTATAATTACGTTTTTTATTGTTACTCTTATAGTTGACCGATTGTGATGATTCTTTTGATATTGTTTATAGAGAATACAGTTACACAAATTTTATTCCTGAAGGTATTTTTTGATAGAACCTGCTCCCAAAAAATAAAAAAGCTAATTTTAGAGTAATGGAAGCCGGTTGTTCCACGAAGAAGAGATACGAAAACAGAATTTGATGGCCACCAAAGGCAATTTCGTATCTCTTCCTAAACTAGACGAATTAAAACTACTACAGATGCAATAAAAAAACGTATGATAGGTTTAACAAACTGTACGGGTGAATTATTGAAATTCCTTTATTTAACGGAATTATATGATAAAATAAGTGGGGACGCTACTTTCGCGCTCCTGTTTGCACCTTAAAATACTCTAACATGTTGGCAGCGTAGGTCTGGGAGAGGCTTACAACGGCAAAACATTCTCCGAATTTTTGAAAACTGATTGATTTCAGAAATTACCTTATCAGAGATTTCAATATTAAAGATTTTTTATTTTTCAGCTCATGTATTGGTACAATTGTCCTCTCTACACCCAACTCAGAAACGAAGCCTACAGCAACCCACAAGTGGAGGACAGAATAAAGTCCTACCAACCACTGTTTGACTACCTTCACAAGGAAACTGGCAAAAACATAACAACAACCGAAGATGTTTTTTTTCTAGACAACTTATATCAAACTTTGGTATGTAATGCCTGGCTTACACTAATCAGTAAGTCAGTAAATCAATATCTTTATTTCTTAAGGCTTACAAAATAAGCACTTAGACAAGTCAAATTTAATACTATAGGAACATAATCAAAGTATCATCAAAGTGATATAAGAAATAAAGTGATACTTAATTGATTTTCCCTTCGCTTCAAACTTTTGTCCACTAGTGGAAAAAGCGAAATAGAAACCACTAGTACGTGTATTGTATATCTTATGTGTCTAATACAATGTTTAATACGTATCAAGTACGTTAAGTATCAAGTGTGAGTGAAAAGTGCAAGTGACACCTGCGTTCCCTAGCTGATACTCAACAAAGTGTAAACCAGGCATAAGAACTATAAACACTTTTTTCAACATTTTCCAGTGAAACCACTGGTCTCCGATAAATCTGTACATTATCTAACAAACCTAATTTATTTCCTCTTCAGAGCAACGTCGGAGTGAATCCCCCCAAATGGGCAAATGAAGTTATGCCAGAAATAAAAGAAGTTACCAAGCTGGAGTATAAGATTGAATTTTTGACACCCATGCTGATAAGATTAGCTTCAGGTATTTAGATAATTTGTAACTTGTACTGAACAAAAAACCTGCGGTTATAGACATTAATTCCAATTTGTGTTGCGATGGTTCTAATTTTTTTCCGAGCGTTTGATCGAATGTGTCTGTTTGATCGACAACGTGTGTCCCTCTAGCTGGTGAGTATCTGGCTCAGCGCAACCGCATTGTCATACAGCGGGGCAATGCAGACAGTGTCTTGGAGACTCTACCGTCTGGTATAGAATATGGACCAGATGAGATAGCTTTAGATTGCTTGCAACAGTTTGCTAGCAGTTTGCAGCTAGCAAACTAATATTTACAAATGAAACAATCGTAAATACAGTTATATTCTTTGCTTGCAAATTGAACTGGCAAACAACGCAGGCATAGTAGGTCTGGGAAAGGCTTAAGATGACAACACATGTTCTGAATTTTAGAAATTAGTCTGAGGAAAAAAACTCACTCTTAAATATATTATGAAAAGGGTGAATGACCTTTCAACAAAACAAGCTAAACCAAAAAAGATATACAGTTAATCAATAACTTTATTTCTTTAGGCAAAATATGAAATGAAAAATGAAAATGAAATGAAATATTTTTATTTACTCTAAAAACTACCGCACACTATAATGACTTAATACTAATTTAAACAAAGTAAGTATATTTTATGCGCAGCAGAGTTCAGGGCAAACACTGAAACACACAAATAAGCACTTATACTAGTCAAATTCATTCATTTCATTTTTTCGGCACAGAGTCATAGAGGCGAAACTCGATTTGATGCGTATCATTTGTGTTACTTTGATTGTAGACCTCCTTATTCATTGTTAGTTTTTGTAATCTATCTACCTAAGTATGTGTCGAAATAAATGTTTTCTATTCTATTCTATTCATTTCATTACATTTATTCATCCATTTCGAAGCTATGTAGCCAATCCACAGACACATGCCAAACTTTAGCTTTAGCTCTACTCCTTTTGATCGGGATTTAACAGTCTCAACACTTTTCAGGTGTACTGCTGGAAGAAATATTGAACTTGACGCGTAATTACATAGCAGGCGACACCGATCAGCCCAAGCTAAGGCTGTATTCAGCCCACGAGAACAATGTGGCGGCTCTCATGGCTGCGACCAGGGTGTTCGAGCCTCACCAGCCCAGTTATGGAGCTACATTCGGGGTCGAGCTGTGGCGGGACAAATCTAGTGGACAGTATTACATAAAGGTAACTAAAATATACGAGATTAGTAAAATAATTTGTTTGCTAATCAAGGTTTATCAATGCTCCGGCAACTGACAAATGTATCAAAATACAGTATGAATTCTTATTCCTTTCAAACATATGTATGTAGGGGAGAGTATGCTACACGTATATTGTACCGGTCTCGATATCGTACCGAAGCCTACTTTTTTAAATAAGACTTAATTATCGATTTAAAAACATGTTAAAGCCGTTAAGCAAAAATAAGCACAAACAATAGAATATTCTTGATAGTATTCTCGCAATTTTGGATGAAAGTCAAGGGGTACGATAAAGGCAACCTTACCTTATGAATTAATATTATTTTATAATATCTGAGCACCATGTGTCATTTACAGTCTATATATTCTTAAATTTGAATGAAATTTAGCTCAGAGATAGATTATAGTCTGGAATAACACAAAGGCTATGTTTTATCCCGGAATTCCCACGGAACGGGACGCAGGTGAAACCACGAGGCGCTGCTAGTATTAATATATTTTCCATTACAGGCAGTGTATTCGAAGACCGCCGGAGGTCCAGGGAAGGAACTTCGCATCCGAGGCTGTAGCGAGCCCTGCGAGTACAGCCAATTTGTAGACCTCGTCAAAACGTTCGCATGGAAGAAAGAACAGTTCTATGCGACGTGTAACATACCAGATTGTTAGAATAAGCATTGCGAGCCCTAGCAGACATGATGCTTCGTGATTCCTAGTCCCAGTGCACTTTATGAAAGAGCTGAAAAGCCTGTCATTGACTTTGTTTTATGAGTTTGTAATGTGACAATTTGTTGCCGGCTGTGAATTATTTATAGTTAGTACCTACACTACAATGGCATAATAATTATTATATTTTGTTACCTTTGCAATCAGAGCACATATGATTTAACTATAAACCTGAAATACACGGGTAATATAATGTGTAACGTGTTTAATCTTTAATATTGTTTTTATTATTTTTGTTACTTTTCCTGAGCTGTTTGTGTGATAACTTAATTAAAGATAACTTAATGAAAATTCTATCTATATGTATTTGTGTATCATAATACCCAGGAATAGTGTTTTATAGTGACGAAATAAGTTGCATGGTTGCAGCAATAAGATGTGAACCATTATTTGTGATACATATAATCCTATACTAAAATGTACAACCATGATAAGCTCGATAACTAAATAAATGAATTATTGCAAGATTTTGTTTTCTTTTTGCCCTTAAAAAGTATTTGTATTTAAAACCGGCCAAGTGCAAGTCGAGTTCGCACACGGAGGGTTAAAAAGGTAAAAAAAATTACATCGAGGTTTAAAAGAACAAACAGAGAACCGGGTGTCTTCAACGTGTGATTGGCCTCTATTTTTTTGATGTTTAAGCAGTAACGAAAGGAGATAGTAAGTAAATACAAACTTAGTAAACATTTTAACCGTTCAAGACAACCTTTAACGGTCCAAGAGATATAGCGATTGTAAAGTAAAGCATAATAAAAAAGTCAAAAAAACATTTTTGTGTATGTGGTTTTGTGTAGTAAAGGGGGATATTTCCTTTTTTTAATATTTTAGTTTTATTATCACTGTTTGTTGTTATAAAGGCAAAAATAAATTCTTATTTTTAAGGCAGACCCGCAGGCAAACGGATATACCTCAGACATACAACGAAGGCTTAGTAATAAGGTCCTGTTGACACTCTTTGGTACAGAACTCTAAAAATGCATCTATTGATCACTACATAGTATAAAACAAAGTCGCTTACCGCTGTCTGTCTGTCCCTATGTATCCTTAGACTTTTAAAACTACGTAACGGATTTTGATGAGGTTTTTCTAATAGATAGAGTGAAATAAGAGAACGCTTTATCACTACATAGTATAAAACAAAGTCGCTTTTTCTGTCCCTATGGCCTTATGTCCCTTTGAATGCTTAAATCTTTAAAACTACGCTACGGATTTAGATGCGGTTTTTTTTAAATAGGTAGAGTGATTCAAGAGAAAGGTTTATATACTTATAATACAACCGTACGAAGCCAGGGCGGGTCGCTAGTATATTATAATGTGAGAATTCATCATGGGAAAACCGTAACCTATTCCTATTGTTTAAGATATTATTTCGTTTTTAATCACATTGCGATTAGAATAAACACACATTCGTACGTAGCGAGGTTGTCTTGCAACAAACGAATGTCTTTATTGCTTCCAATGTTATCATTTGATAGGACGTTCCAAGTGTCATGTTATGTCTTATGGCAATAAAGAATATTTGAGTTCTTGATTTGTTCGTGATTTCGCTTCCGTAGCTCACGCATTGTTAGTGCTGTTAACACGGTTACAAAAATGGTGCGTTTAACAAGTGTAATATGTGTCAAGAACAAGTAAGTGGTAGATTTTAAGATAAAGAACATAGAAGTATGAAAAACCGGGCCAAGTTCGGAGATGAGTTCGCTGAACAATATCTTATAAGTCATATAATAAAGGTTTCATTTCATACTAGATAACAAAAGATTGACGAGTTCCTACTATTGTTGTATTAGTTGGCTGTTGTGTTATGGGAAATTTACTTGCTAATCTGAAATAATATAATTCGTTCGGAATTCGTTTGAGGGTGAATCAACTATTTTACCCACACTTTGCTGTCCCCGACCATTTTATAATAAAATACGCTAATTGGTTATATTTACAAACATATTGAGTATAGCTATGGTATCTAAGATAATTAGGCACAACGGTAAACTAGGCTACGTTCTCTAAAATGTGTAATTTCCATGAAAATTTGTGGTAACTCAGTGCACATAAAATTGTCACCATACAAAATATTCCTGTCCAAAGACCACATTGACCATGTGAACTTTCATTTTAGATGAATTTAAAGTTCTAACATTCGGTTAATTCTTAGTACATAATAAGACAATAAGTAATAGTTTATCGTGTGCATATAATAATAGGGATGGACCAAATCATTTTTTCATAAAAAAATCTCTAAACTGTGTCCCTTACTAAATTGATTTTACCTTCGTTATGCTGAGTTACACTTGTAAATTCCACCCGGAAACACATAGATGGCGCTATTTGCCGTAGGTACCTTCGTTTGTGTTTGCTTTTGCTCGCATGGCGAGGCGGTGTCCTTTGATACTGCTGTCGAGGCGCCAGTCCGAGGAGAACGTTCGCAGGGAGTGCGTGTCTTTTTGTATCGTCTACTGAGTGACCGCGATTTCTCGATGTAAGTTTAATATTTATTGATTATAATCAGATGTTTTGTAGTACTTATCATATGTTTTCGATTAAAGTTTAGTTTTAATACCCTACTCAAATTATAATGTGTTCTTTTCATAAAAATATGCCGATTGTCTGCTGAGTTACTTGTATACTGAGTTACATTGGCGGTAACTCCAAAGACATTCTTGGTAACTCCTAAGACATCCACGGACTCAGTGATACTGGCTTGTAACATAATATAGTAAAATTGACTCCATTTCAACAATTTTAAAAACCGACGTACGTTACAAACGTAACTATTTACCTATAATATGTCAGATAGATTGATGATTTGAAATGTAGACAACATTTTTTTTATGAATGATGATATCGTTGGTTATTGTTGTTTGGTACACTCGAAATTAGTAAATTACCATCATTATTTTAGAAATGACTAAAAAGGTTCAAAACATTATATTTATATCGTTTTATTCTTTTATTTTCGCCGGCTTTATTTTTATTATACACTGACTTAGTTTAATTATATGACTGCTTATAGTTAATAGTAACCTACATAAATATAAATATAAAATGTAAATAATATTTTCAGAAATATTGATTGTCCTGAAATGGCTCGACTAACGGCGGCTGAAAAACAAAAAAGATACAGGGAGAGACTTAAAAAGAACCCCGAAAAATACTAAGAGGCTAAAAAAAAGCACCGTGAGCACTACCACAAAGTTAAACGGCTCGCAAAAGACTTAACACCCAAAGAAAAAAAGCAAGCAAACGTCATCTGGAAATTGAGACAAAGAGAATACAGAAAGAAAAGGAAGAATTTACAATAGGTCTTGGAGGCAACACCACCTAGTTCCCCTGTATGCAAACTCAATGCCTACATTGAATCACCACCAGTATCTCCAGCATCAATAGCACCCCGAGAACGCGGACGAAAGAAGGTAAGAAAAGATAGAAGTAAAGTGTACAGAGAGAACAAAAAATTACTAGAAGAAAACAAGAAGTTGAAAAAGAACTGTGAGAAGTACAAGAAAAGACTGAATAGAAACAAAATAAAAGAAAGGGAATCTAAGGATCAGAAAGAGAAACAAAAGTATAAGATATTGACAAATTCCATCAAAGAGCGATATGAAAGAGTTAAGAGCCATAAGGAGAAACGATTGTTCAAAGGCCTTTTTAAAAGTGCTGACATAGAAAAATGTAGAAAGAAAACACAGTTACTACGAGAAACATTGGGAATAAACCGACAGTACGCTAAAAAGACAACGTCACTACGCCCCGTGCTGCTTCAGAAAAAAATTCATTAGTGTTTCCTTCGTGATGATGTCTCCAGAGCAACAGCAGGGAAAAAAGAAACTGTGACTCGAAACTGTGAGAAAGTACAGAAGAGGTATTTGTTGGACACAATGCGAAAACTTTACAGAGATTTTACAGAAGAAAACCTTGGCACGACTTGCTCATATTACTATTTTACCAAAAATCGTCCGTTTTACGTCAAAAGTGCATCAGTCGATGCTAGAGAAACGTGTTTGTGTAAAACTCATGCCAACATTACATACAAGGCTCAAGCACTGAAAAAACAAGGTGTCCTCAAAATTTACGATTTGAATGCAATTATCAAAAGCACAGTTTGCAGCGATCAGTCTAAGAATTGTATGTATAATAACTGTGAGACATGCAAAGACAAAAAGGTAGAATATGTTGACGAAAAAGTAGCCGGTGTTATAAAGTACAGTGAATGGATAAGAAAGGAAGAAAAGTACGAAAAAGATGGGAAGAAATTTAAGTCTATGAAGAATGTGAAAGAAGAACAATGTGTCGATGCTGTGCGCTTATTGCAAACATTTGAGGAAGATATTGTCCGTTTTAAGAAACATGTCTTTAACATTAAGATCCAGTTTCATAATTTTCGGAAGTGCCTTAATGATCTGCAAGCTAATGAGTGCGCAATTGTTGTCGATTTTAGTGAAAACTATAATTGTAAGTATCATGAAGAGGTCCAATCCCACCATTTTGGAGGCTCTCGAAACCAAGTGTCCTTGCACACAGTTATGGTTTATACGCAAATATGCAGGTCTCGACAGAACCTACGCATTTGCTCCCCTTGGATTCGAGACCCTAGGTCCGTGGGGTACCGAGGCTCTCCGGGTTTTTAAAAAATTATCTGAGCGTCTGGTCGATGCGACGCGTGACCCGAGAGCTGGTGAATATCTGGATCAGCGCATCAGCATTGCCATACAGCGTGGTAATGTAGGCAGTGTCTTGGGGACGCTTCCGACTGGTATTGACATGGATCAATTGAGCTACCTTTAGACTGTTTGCAACCGTCTGCGGTTAGCTCAATGGTTTCAATTGTAAATACTAGTTGTAATTTTTCTATTCCTTGCTTGTAATTTTCGTTGTTTATACGTACGACACCGAAAAGAAATACTTGGCGAACTCGTTTTGTACAATTTCTTCGTCAAATTGTCATCAACCTGCCGCCATCTGGACACACTTGCACCCAATCTTGCAATGGGTAAGAAACGAGCATGAAGCTGTGGATACCGTCCATTTCTTTTCCGATGGACCGTCGACACAGTAAAGACAGAAGCAAAACTTTTATTTGCTTTGCACGAAATACTTTGACTATGGATTTGCTGCTACTACCTGGTCTTTCTTCGAAGCGGGTCATGGTAAAGGTCCTGCAGATGGAATTGGAGGATTTTTGAAGCGCACTGCCGATAAGATTGTTGCGGCAGGTACAGATATTCCTAATGCGCAAGAATTCATTAATAAATTAGACGGCACCAGTAAGATAAAGCTCTTCTTAATAGAAGACGATGATATTAAAAATACACAAGTTGAACTGCCAAAATCGATCCCACGGCTTATTGGTACTTTACAAGTCCATCAAGTTTTTACAGAAGAAAGAAATTCTTTGAAACACAGATGGCTTAGTTGCTTTTGTACATCTACGAAAAGAGGATTCTGCACCTGTCTTGATCCTAAAACATATAGAGTAAATATCGAGTCCGTGAGTTCCGCGATAGAAGTGACAGCTGAACCAGAATACGTGGAGATATCGAAAGAAATGAACTTGGAACATTCTAGATTTTATTCTCCCGATACATCTGACGATGATGTGCCACTTGCTGTACTGAAAGATATTCAAAATATACCACCTCGTCCGAGTATTTATCAAGCAGTTTATGGATATTCATCTGACAGTGATGGTGAACAAACAGAAC
Source organism: Eupithecia centaureata (assembly GCA_944547425.1). Classification (NCBI taxonomy): domain Eukaryota; kingdom Metazoa; phylum Arthropoda; class Insecta; order Lepidoptera; family Geometridae; genus Eupithecia; species Eupithecia centaureata. The sequence continues at coordinate 962,625 of OX155694.1, forward strand.
AAGAACATGACAAAGAAAATAATAAAAATAGAACGTTAGGCGAGGACAATTCAGCAGGACCGCTGGCTTCGACGAGTAACCATAACGCTACACCATTGCTGTCAGCTGGTGATTTTCTACATGTCTTTGTGTATAGCATGAAAAAGAAACAGTATTCTTACGTGTGTAAAGGCCCATTTACATGATGCAAGTTTCTTGCCTGTTGCATACAATAATATTGAAGCAATAAATGACTGGCATCGTCTGAACAATGAATTGTATAATAATATAAACAATTATCTAAACAATCAAAAGTCAATTATTGCTTTCAATTAATTGCATTCAATTATTGCTCTTGAATATACAAGAAAATGGTATCATGTAAATGAGCCTTAAGGCTTTGACACCTATTGAAAAAGACGGTGAAGTAAAAGTCATGTTCCTACGGATTGTAAGTGACGATGCAAAGACATTCAGAATTGATACGAATGATATAAGCCATGTCAGTTATGACGACATTATAAAAATCTTACCAACTCCAGCCTTTTTAGGAAAAGGACACTATAAATTTGAAACTCCGATTGATGTTTTCGAAATGTGAGATTTTATCTGAAATTATTGTTATTGTTGATTTCTTATGTTTGTTTTTAATGTTTAATCACAAATTATTGAGCTAAGGTATTTCAATTAGGTGTCTGTGTTACTGTTATACCAATAGTTTAATAATGTGTCTCAGGCGTTACCCAAATTTGTCTCTGGAGTTACTAAGTGTCCCCATTATAAACATTTTATTTCCGATCATAATATGCTGTATTTTGTCCATTACTTTTTTAATTTACGACAACTTTATTCTAACAATTGGCGAGCTTTTATAAATAATTCATTTCAATTCGTAATGATTATGTATTAAGTTTTACTAAGAAATTGTTGTAATTCTTTATCTAGAAGGTAACGAAAGAGACCAATGACTGTTAGTTTTGTACCTAAATTTAAGAATAATACGAAGACTGATTTCGCCAAAATATTTAATTATGCATGCAAGAATAAATAAACAAAAATTAAAGATGTTTTGGTGTTTCATTTACCATTTATGTAACATTGAATGCATGTAACTCAGGTGACAGTTTTTGACAGTGTGACTTGTAGTTTTCAAAAAAAACTGCCTAAAATATGAATTGACGTCGCTGCCCTTTTAGGTTATTTTAGTAGTTGATATTTCTAATAACCTTAACAAAATATAATAAAGAAATGTTAATGTTATTTTTTTTCAAAATATTTTTTCTGACCTGTCTTTAGTGTGGGTAAAAAAGTTGATTCACCCTTGAACAAACTAAACTATAGAAGTACCTACATATATATATATATATATATATATATATATATATATATAGAGATACCATTCCGGCAATTGTTGATCAGGCGCGACTCACAGCGAGCACTTTGTTGATCCGAAAACACTTGTTGATCCGATCCTCTTTTGTTGATCTATTATACATTTTCAGTAACAAATGTTGCTCCGACCAGATCAACAATTGACCTCACGGGGCCTTTGGCATTGTAATACCATTTGTTGATCCGATATACAAATCCATTTTACTCAAGTTGATCCGATTCAAATGAACCAATCAGAACGCAGCATTGGTCGAAACTGACAGCGACGTTGCCGCTTCGTGCGGGAGTCGTGGAGGTCGATGACCACACGTGTGGAAACGAAATGACAGGGTAACGCTATGTTCTATGACATTTATTATTTATGACATCGCGTTACCTAGTCCTTTTATTATTAGTTTGATAATTATGTACCAATTACTAAAATTTGACTTGATTGAGTGTTTTTTTGTAAGTCTAAAGAAATAATGATATTCATTTAATGAATAATTTTATTTAGAAACTAAAAATCCATTGCGAATACTTTTCTACGGACAAATGTTGATCCATCGTTATTTTTTTAACATTAACTAAGAACTTTGTTATTTTTTGATTTTTCTTTATACCTGAAAACTAAAACCGAAAAAGTGGCACTTTGTTCCTTAATATGACGTTCCTTGCGTTTACTTAAATAGGTTTTTTTAATTATTGAGTATCGTGTCAAATTAATTATTATTATTTTTAATTCATTTTTGAAACTATATGGATTGAAAATAAATGTGGGCGGCCGAAGGTATGCCTTTGGCACATGAGGTTGAGGGTTCGATTCCCACCTTAGGACAATAAATGTTTGTACGACATGTAAATATTTCTACGGGGTTCTGGGTGTTTTCTAAGTGTAATTAATTTCTCAATCTTTGTAATATTTTGTATTAAGTTACAGATATTTGTAATCTCGTACCCATCATAACACAAACTCTGCTTAGCTTTGGGCTAGATGAGGCTGTGTGGATTGTCCAGCATTATTAATCTAGTTATTTATTTTAAACTAAAAAACTACACATCAGAGGTCACGGTAGTCACCCGAGTAGAATAGATAATTGCCTATCGTTATAATTGTTACAAAAAATAACCTGCTACCTTAAATTATTTTGGGGAACTCAAGTAGTTGCCTACCTTACGTGGTTAACCGACTTAAAAAAATAACTAGTGTCAATCGAACAAACGATAGGCCTCGATCTATTGATGTTTAATTAAACGTCAATTATTTTAGACTCACTACACCCCGCGGCTCCGCCCGCATAAAAATGTATTTGTCATATTACAGAAATTTACTGCACGTCTCCTATGGGTAGTTCCATAAAAATAAAATATACGTGTTTAATTATTCATTTTGAAGTTTATTTGTACCGATTTTTAAGTCACTAGCAGCTGGTTTAGCCTACCGTTGATGAATACCTACCTGTTTAGTTTTAAATTACCCAATATGCGAATTGCTAGCAAGGATCTTCACAAATAATTCTGTAAAGTACCTAGCTACCTCCCATAGGTAAACAGGATCCTTTCATATTATATAGAGACTAGAGTCAGTGTTCTTCAGAGTTCAGTCAGACTCAAATCTTATCTTACTATTATAATAAATGGGAAAGTCTGTGTGAATGTTTGTTATAAGTAATCTCCGTATTAACTTTAGTTATTTAGAGGACATTTGGTAAGTATATAGTAGGACCTAGAATAAGACATAGGCTAATAAAATTATCAAAAATTAACCTCTGAGGGCGTTAAATAGGGTAAAGTATTTTTCCTTGGTTTGATTTACTTAAAACTCGGTACCTATAAATAATGTATGAAATAATTAAACACGTATTTTTTATTTTACCAAAATAACCCCCAGGGGTTGCGTAATAAATTTCTGAAATTAGTTTCAAAAACACAGGTTGGCGGGTGAAGCCGCGGGGCTCATCTAGTATCTAGTATTATAATAAATGGGAAAGTCTGTGTGAATGTTTGTTATAGGTAATCTCCGTAGCTACTTAAGTTATTCAAATGAAATTTGGTACGTAGATAGTTTAGGACCTAGAATAGGACATAGGCTTTTAAAATTTGGAAATATTTAACTCTGAAGGGGTTATTAGATGGAGTGGTAAAGTTTGTATAGAAAAATATTTTTCTTTGTTTTGTTTCACTCAAAATGAACACTATGAATAAACTAAAAGTAAATAACTAAACACGTATTTTTTTACGAAACTATACGAGGCGTGCAATACATTTCTGAAATTTGAGAAATAAATTTCCATGCGGGCGAGGCCGCGGGGCGCATCTAGTTATTACTAAAGTAAATAATTTCCAAGTTGTAATATCATAATATTGTGTTATTCTAGGTCCTAAACTATAAACTTATCAAATTTCATTTAAATAACTTAAGTAGTTACGGAGATTACTTATAACAAACATTCACACAGACTTTCCCATTTATTATAAAAGTAAGATTTGCAAATTACCCTAAACGTATCGTTGGTAGTTACTGATCATAAAAATGTTTTAGTAAACTACCTAGCGGGTCTCATCATAATCATCATCTTCGTCGCCAGCCATTAATAGTCCACTGCTGGACACATGCTTTCCCATATGAATGCCAACTTGACTAGAGGACACCATACACTACGTTTACCGAGACGTGGTCTGAAGACCACGTCTCGGTAAACGTAGTGTATGTTTGGGGTAAACGTACTCTTGAGTGAACTCAAGAGTACGTTTACCCCAGTGGTTGTCAGTTTTTCGCAAGATATGCCCAGCCCACTGTCATTTTAGCTTGCTAATTCTGTTTTATCTCGCAGAGAATCGGCAACCGTTGGGGTTAACGTGTTCTTCAGTGGAGACTGCGACTTGGCAAACGTAGTGTAGGACGCCCCGCCTTCCGGCCAGTTGAGATGACGATCTGCGAATGATTGATGGTAGATGCTGGACGCGACAGCGCTATGGCGCTCATTACGGGAACCCTATGTCCAGCAGTGGACTAATGTCGTCCTAAAATAATGATAATGTTGCCCACTAGACAGTTTCGTGAGGTGAATGAAAATTCAGTTAACGGCACGCTTATAGACGTGATATTTGTAGGAGTTCATTTGAGTCTAAAATATAGGAAACATTCTAAAATCTTTCTCTTTATATTTTCGTTTGACGTGTAGTGCGTTCTGGCATACTAAGATCGCTGTAGAATTGAACTCTGAACAGTGTTGCCGTTTTTTATTTTGAGAAAATGCTAGAACTTGCTCCAAATAATGCTAAAAAATGCTATTTTTATATTCAAAAATGCTAAAAAACATGCTAAAGTCCTAATTTTGTTATAACCTTTCTGTGCACAATTTTGTGGTAGCCTAACATGTTATTCTAGGCTCTAAAGTATCGTTACGCAACAAATGTTAGCAAAATCCATCATTTATCCGATTCAGCATTCAGTGGTAGGTAACGAAAATACTCTAGGTATCTACACAATTTGCCACATTTCTGATGTTAACAGGATAAGAAGGACAGGAAAAAGGACAGGTTAATTTTAAAGAACATTTTGGTCGTTTTAATCATTTTAATCAGAATCAAACAATATTCCTAAATCATCGTCATGTTCGTCGGTTTGGGCTTGTGATGTCGATGGGCCACTTTCAACATCCACACTCATCGGTGCCATAATTGAATCTTTTACTCCTCGAATATGCCTTAGTACTTCTTCAGGTACGTTATAAGAATAACAAGATTTACCGGATCTTTTAAGACCATATCTTATATGAAGGATAGAGTTGAGAGTTCGTAGTGCCATTCGATTTCTCAATTTCGTCTTAACTACTTTCATTTGGCTGAAAACTCTTTCTATTTCTGCATTCGAGTGTGGCAAAGACAGAATAGACATAACCAAATTGGCCAATTCAGAAAATGGATTGTTATCCGCTGAATCTTTGTAATCGTTCACCTCCGTCCAAAATTCAACCGTTGATGATTTATTTTTCCAATCGATGTGTACAATATTTCTCCACTGTACAACAATACGTTCTATGTCATCGTCCTGGCAGCCAAAATTTTGTGCGAGTTCAATTATTGATGGTTTAGTGGTTTTTAAAGCTTCTCGTACTGAAAACATGTTAATAGTTTGGAGTATCTCAACATTGACTGGAAATCTTGATCGCATTTCTTGAACCAACTTCAGTGTAAACTGTTTACAGCGATGCCGAAGGTTATGTTCTGTTTCTGGCAATAAGTGATATTCAGCTAATTTTAGTTCTACACGATAGCCCATGTATGGAGAGGGGTCCAAATAACTTTCGATATTTGTAGCTGTCAAAATATCTATCCGAGCTGTTGGCATTAAGATTCGTCTAGCTACAGACTCAACTAGATCTACCAGATGTTTCAGCAGTTTGGTCGGGTCTCGGTCATTGCTTTCAAAGTTCTTATTTACTCTTTGTACTTCATCTAAAATTGGTAATAAATACAGTAAGTACAGATGATTGGCAGGATCGTTATACATGGAGTAGAGCATTTCGGCGGTATAGCAATTTTCATTTTGTTTTACAATTTCAAAGTGCGTTTTCAGTTCTAACCATTGGTCAATAATCCGGCGAACAGCAGGTTCAATTGATAACCACCTCGTATTGCACATCTGAGTAATTTTTAAGGGTTCTTTTCCACAGTTTATGGTTTTGTAAAGTTCTTTGTATAACAGCTGTCGGTTTGTGGAGTGGCTAAACCAATTGTAAGTTTCACGAATTAAAAATTCTATGTTTCGTGGTAGGGACTCCTCTGAAGCGTGTGTTATAGCCAATTGGAGCGAGTGGCATAGGCAACGCACCAAAACAAGATTTTCATTGCCCGTTTCAGTTTTTAGAAGAGCATGGACTCCGTTGTTGACTCCAGTCATAGAACTTGCATTGTCAGTGCCTATCCCTATTAAATTTTTGATATTTATATTTAGCTCTGTAAATAGAAACTTGATCCCGTTGACTATAGCGTTTGCTGTTCCGTTTTCAATTTCAACCAATCCCAAAAATGTGGTAATAATTTTTCGGTATGAACTACTATAATATCGGATTGATGTACCGAGAACCTTTGTGACCGAAATATCTGTTGACTCATCAATCAATATACTGTACTTATTATCTCCTATGTCTGCTACCAATTGCGATGTAAAGTGTGGTGCCAAGGCGTATTTAATGATGTTGGTACATTTCGTTCTATGTAATTTGATTTCTGCACTTTTGCTATCAGAGAATGTTTTTTTGCACATTTCGGACAAGTGGTCAACTGTTAAAATAGACGCATGTTCGCATATAAAGAGCGCGAGTGAAGACTCCGCTCTTTGGACATCAAGATTAATTTGCATCGCAGGAAAATCAATTTTTCTTTGACTTTTCATCGGCCCAGCACATTTTACATGTTTCGTTGTGGAAATGTGTTGCTTTAGGCAGTATAATTTAGCCAGTATGGTACACTTACAGTATTTGCAATAAGCTTTGGTCGAATCTCCTTTATCTGATGACAGCCAATCCTTAAACTCGCTTATCTTCTCCCATTCTTCGCGATAATGTTACTCATATTTAGGAGGCATACTTTCACTTCACATTCACAAATCACATTGAGTGAATTTATTCAAGAGTCAAGTGGGGATCGGACAAAACGTTACGTAAAAACAATCAGAAACTAATTTCAGGGAAGTCCCTGATCCAGAGAGTTGCCATACCTCAATGAAAACCATAGGTAAAAAATATTGTCTATGGTCTCTATATGTAAATAATCTATTGACATTGACTTTTTGATTTGAAATGCCAAAATATGCAATATGCTAAATGCAAAATTAACATGCTAAAGGGTCATGAAATATGCTAAATTTAGCACTAAAAATGCTAAAACGGCAGCACTGACTCTGAAGCAGGTTCTCTTTAGGTTCTTAGTTAAAAATAAATTGAAATTTCATTAGAATTTTACAGTTCTGTTACAAAAAAAAACCTTTTTACCAACTTCTCATACCTAGGTAAGGCACATGTCCTAGAAGAACAAGACCTACAAACTGGTTGCTAAAGAGTTCAGTTATTTTTTGTGAGCTATAGTAGATTTCAAAAATACACAAACCTACACAAAAATATTATTTTATAAATGTAATGTGCTTGGTCAGTGAATTTTAGCTATTTCTACTCTATTCTATTCGACTATCCGAAGGAAATTTCTAAGAACGAACGCTTTCAAGTCTATTAACTTCGATTATGTAAGTCTCGAAAAGTCCCTCACTACCGCGCGTGCGGCGTTGCCGCTTTGAAAACAGACGAAGTAGTAATTTGTGGCTCCAGAGACTGCAGATCAACATTGTCTAAGCGAATGTGGCGCATAGATATATAGTACCGGATGTAAAAATGACGGTTGGGTGTATTTTTTTTGACCGTTAGAAGATCAACAAAATTGGTGTATTTTGAGGATTTTCTAACGCGAGTATATTGAAAACGAGTCAATGCAGATCCAGCGTTGCCATGTGCTTTTGAAATTCGGATCGAAGTATATCTGTTTACTAGGTCTAGAGTCGAATGTACACATGAAAAAGGTGGATCAACATTTCTTAAGAAATCGTACTGGATCAACCATTACCGTGAACGGTTCATTATATATATATATATATATATATATATATATATATATATATAAATGTTGACAAATGCGAATGAGTACCCAGACAAACCTTAGGTTCCTATGGTACATATCATTTATTGTTTATCGCACTGATATTATAAGTGCTACAGTTTAGATGGATGCATGTTTGTTACCTCTTCTTCACCTCAAAACTACTGAATGGTTCGGGTTTAAATTTAATAGAACAGGCTAGGTTTTCACGCGGGTGAAGACGCGGGGCGCAGCTAGTATAGAATAAATAAAAAATAGGTAAAACGTAGCCATATCGGGCTATGTCAATGAACTCTTTAATTCATTACCATCAGCAGGCTAAATGTACGCGGTGTTTATAGGAGACGTGCAGGCACTTTTCCTTCTGTTTATTAAACAACCCAGAAAACGTAAGACTTGTTCAGTGCAGAAGTACGCTTAGAAACAACGGAAATCAATTAGCGCCGACCCAGCGGGCCAGAGTGGCCAATCTTCTAATTCACACCGTCAGGCAAATCGCACCCTCGAGCAAAAACAATCCTGCGTTATACGTTCCCCGAGACTTAGCAAAAAGAACGTCACAAAAGTTCCCCTATTGTCTCGCTAACGCGTCATGCGTCACGGTAGACATGTGATAAATCCTAAATGAATCCGATTTCCCTATTCAAGAGGCAAGGTTAGGTTGGTCCGCGCCACAATGATCCGGGCACGTATGTACCGTGTCACAATCGATTGGCCGGAGTCAATCATGCGAGCCCAGGTCGCGGCGACCGTGAATCTCGCTTCCCGTTTGCTCTCAGTGGACCCCCGCCTCGCGAGACGTGCACTTCCGCTCATACCACGACATATATCGCAGTGCATTAACATCCATGTTAAACAGTAAACATGCTTGATGAAAAGTGAGATACAAACGAGATCTGATAACAATGTAGAGCTGCCGACCCGGCGGAGGAAAATGTGAGTGATCTTCACTACATAGTATAAAACAAAGTCGCTTTCTCTGTGCCTATGTATGCTTAAATCTTTAAAACTACGCAACGGATTTTGATGTGGTTTGGTTTGATTAGATAGAGTGATTCAAGAGGAGTTTTTATACGGATAATAAAACCGTGCGATGCCGGGGCGGATCGCTAGTAAATTCATAAAACCAGTTTTGTTCTTGGTAGCAATTTATGTTTAAAAAAACTTTATGGCCCAACTCTGATGAATTTGTATTAGTGGGAACAATTTTAGATCGTTGACCCTGATGTCAAATTGATTTGGGTTCCAATCTATCACATCGACTTTTCGTTGAGCAATTTGTAGAGAATAAATAGCCGAATCCTGCTGAATTATTGGTACGATCTATTAATTGTTAGCTTGAATAATGTGAGAAAGTTTATACCGTAGTTAGAGTTAGCAAGATATAACGATTCATTATTATAACTTGAGTTCTCGTAAAGATAAAGGTGTTCAGTGTAACGAAAGAATAAATTCAGTTCCTAACAGGTTTCGTTGGTCAAACAAGGCCTAAATCTTAGTACTCCAGGGATCCATCCCAGGGAAAAACTCATACTATAAGATAAAATTCAACATTACTTATTTGCTTCCTCTAATGTAAAAACATGATTGATACAAAATATGAAAGTGCTTTGTTACTCATTAATTTGGTCGAGATCTCAGTAACCCTGTGGTTTATTGAAATGATTTGTTTTGATAAGTTGGCAATATGACAAGTCAGGTGGTTCCTCAACAATAATTTTATTATGCTTTTCAAAACAGGTATTCTCTGTTTAGAAGGGCAGAGCTCCTCTGTCCTATTTCTATCCTATGAACACAAATTAATGGCTGTGACAAAAGATTGAAGCGAAGGGGAAATCAAATATCACTTTATTTCTTATAAGTTTTGATAATTATGTACCTATAGTTTAAAATTTTACTTGTCTAAGTACCTACTTGTTTTATAAGCCTAAATAAATCAAGATATTTATTTACTTGACATTTGAAACCCATGTTAAGAAAATGGGTTTCAAATGTTTATGAACAAAACCAGGAAAATCTAAGGCACGACAAAAGTGTATTATTAGGCATTCATTAGCTACGAATGATGTTGCTAGTGTAGAGTGTGTAACCTAACTAACCTAACTTGATAAATAGCCCGGTAGGATCATAGGTTTTTTCATCTTTCCTTTTTATTTTGCTTTTGAGAAGTTTTATTTGATTGTGTACTTTTTGTCGGTTAAATTATGTGTGTAATTTATCTATAACGAACGTCGACAAGTGGCTCTGGTGGAAGATCAGCGTTGGATGCAAGCTTGCTCGTCATCCAAACGCATGCTGATGTGAGCGATGGTGTATGAGATGCCGATTTATCACATGATAATGTGGGCCCCAAACAGGAAAAGTTTGGTATACTCATACCAGCCGGCTAATCATCATCATCATCATCAACCTATATTAGTCCATGCTGGACATAGGCCTCCCCCAATGAGCGCCATAGCGCCCTGTCTTCAGCTTGACGCATCCAGCATCTGCCAGCAGTCTTCCAGCCAGTCTTCCATGATAATGTAGTCTCTATGTAAGATTGTGTTTGCAGGGGCGAGGGCGGTCGGGCGGGGGAGGGGACCAGCGCGCCGGAGGCGGCGGTGCCGGCGCCGGGGATGCGCATTGAGCACACGTGCTGCTGCCTCGGCGTGTTGGTGGGCGTCTCGCTCATCGCCGGTACGTACGAGAGAGATAGTGGCCAACAAACATGCATGCTTGCAGTTCTTTTGTCTGCAATTACCTAGGGTATTGCACGTTGAGGTAGGACTACAATTGCAAGACAATATTACAACAGTTTTGTGCTGCTCTACTAGTCAGTTTTATACTGCTGACATTAATTTATGTCTGCGATGTCTAATTTAAAAAACAGTGTTAGAAAGATGAATAATTTGAATTAACAACTTCATATCTACAACAGTTTGTGCGTAACTAAATTGAATGCTAGGTAAAAAAATTGCAGTCATATCTCTTAAAACGACAGCCCACTAATTTTAACCTACTCTTATGCTTTTAAGTAGTATCGAAAGAATTAAGACATAATACGTTCCTTCTTATTTTTCAGCCCTCGTAGCAGTTATACTGATGAAGGACACTACAGTGGAAATCACAGCACTCCGCCAAGTTCACGTGGTAAGTTTCCTAGCAACAAATGCCACATAACATCATACCTACATTGCTACCATGCAAGCCACTTCGTTTTTTTTCGACCTGCCATGCCAGTCAGATTTGCCAAACTAGTTTTTGTGCTCATCCCTGGCTGTTTCTAAGCGAGATCTTAATCATGGTCGAACGGCATCTTCAAAAGCGTCAATTAGTATGTAAAGTGTATGATTAAAATGTTATAATTAATCACTTATATCACAGCTAATGTCTCACGGCGAGCGCACGCCCAGCGAGCGTGAACTGGCCATGCTCGGGGCTCCACCGCCCGACCACGTGTTTTCGCCTTATGGGGCCGGCGCTATGACGAACGTGAGTTAAATAATGCCATATACAAATTAGTGTAACGTCCATTTTACAGCGATTATAGGCTTAAGTTTATAAGAAAAGAATAGCTGGTATCGATTCTGTTGGCACCAAAAACTTTACCTTAACCAACCTGAAAAAAATGCGGGTTTTACGACCGAAAAAAGGAACAACAGCATTTTATAGGTGCGGATTCGTTAGCAAATTTCAGTTTTATGAATGACTTTGCATCTGTAGGTGACTTTACCAAAGCAAATATTTTCTCACGCTACAATACAAACCGGTTCATAAATCCCAAATAAACGCAACACACAAAACACTTCCAAACATGTATCAGCATTCATATCATGGGAACTCAATATTGCAACAATAGCCAAGCGTAGTTCCTCAATTCATCTGAACTGCCCATGACGAATGTCCTAGCTAGAGCATCAAGAGCATGCTGCCGCGTCACCAATGTAGTCTGAACAGATCGACTCATTCATGCTGCCGCTCCTTTGTACAATTCACAAATCGACAATAGCGCACTTGTTATCATCATGGATGTCACCTGATCCCAGAGTTCGACGAGACAATAGGATCATCTCGACGAGGCGTTCCATTTTTGTATGGGACAGATATTAATTTAATAATAATGGTACTACGTTATAGACTTTTTCGGGCGGGCATGGAACTACTAAGCATCTCATACAAAAATGGAACATCTAAGCCTTAACCTCTAAAGGTTCTATGGGCCGCGATAAAGCTTAGTAACCGTTGTGGTATGAAGTACGTATGCTAGCGTGCGTAATTTATGCGAAAAGTCTCAATCCTTATTGCGTTTTACCATAAACATCAAAATGAAAATATGGATATTAGCCAGCCAATATCTACGTATATAAGTGTTCGAAACTGAAAGATAACCGTAAAATAACGTTTCCTACAAATTACGACGACAGGAACTTTTTCAACGTTTCTTTTATAGTTACTTCGGACTCGTTCGTAAGACATGTCTCAGAGTTTGCTAAAGCTTCCTGGTCTTTTTACTCTTACACTTGCTGTTTTTTGTAAACTGGGATGTCAACGCAGTTTTACACTGACCATAGTCAACTTTACTACGCGGTATTAGGGTCCATCAATCACATCATCACAATGTCACGTGTACTTGTTTTGTGACATTGAACTTGCGGAACCGATAGTTCGTTTGGAAGAACTGGACGAATGAATATTAAACGAGATCTAACTTCCCGACATGAAGGAGGGTGCTGCGAAGGTCGTTATTTGCTAAACGGGAACCAAGTGTCGGCGTCGGCAGCCGCTAATAATGATTTATTGCTTCAAGCGCGTCGCTATACTGATAGTGGAAAAAGCTGTGATTGCTATAGCTAGGACGAAACCTCTACATAAATGGTGCCATCACATTAGCGTAGTGTTCTCTGAAAGATAATTAGCACCTTTGACGAATAATGTGTGAAAATTTCTGGTAATGTGCGCTGCAAGATAACTTTCATCATCAGCCCATATTAGTCCACTACTGGACTTAGGCGCCTAATGGGCGCCATAGCGCCCTGTCTTCAGCTTGACGCAAAAGATACAAGATACCTTTACCTTTCACAAATAATGTATGAAAATTTCTAAAACAGCAAAAATACGTCACTCTAGACCGATGTTACCTATTTGAGGTGTTTGGGGTGGTAATGCTCCATCGGATCCTGTTAATTTAAATAAAGATCTTATCAAACTTCTCATAGAACGAATTAACGTTGCTATTCAACGTGGCAACTCTGCCAGCATTCTGGACACTGCCGTCTGGCGAAAGCTTAGATTTTTAGGGAATTGATATGCAAGTGTAAATATTAGTTGTGACTTTTCATTGTATTGATTTTGCTGTAATAAATGTTCTCAACATCGTTAGTTAATAAGTATGTCCGATTATCTTATTATCAGATTTTTTTGTTTATATGATCCTCTTTACAAAAATAAAATGACTAATTTCCGTTACAGGAAGGAAAAATGTTGACATACGAAATGGGCGCATTACTTAGAAAACGATATAACGAGTTTCTTGGACCTTATTATGACGAAGGTACGCTTTTGTAAGTCATCCTGATTGGGGTTGAATGACTCTTCATGCTTGCATATATGAGCTCGCCTCCCTAGGCGATTCTTTCAATCTAAATTTTTATTACCGCGACTTATGGCCAAAAAATCAAACGTAAATCAAAAAAGATTTAAGCACTTCAAGACGCGATTTGTTTGTCAGAGATCAATGAGTTTTTATTGGATATGGTTCAGCGTTTGGCCACCATCTCACTTAAATAAGTAAAGGAAGATGTGGCCTAAGATGGAGCACGCTTTTTCAGAAGGAACTAATACACTGTGTATTTGTAGACTTCAAGATTGTACTTTAGCGGGAAAACACATGCTGGAAGCTCATTCCACAGTTTTGGCCGTGCTTATACCTATAAACGTATAGCAGAATTTGTTGGTCTGACATTAGATACGGGTGGTATTTTCTGGCATATTTCGTTACTTGTGCTAATTCTGAGTTGCGTTTGGGTGTTTTCAAAATTTGGGCTTTATATCAACAAAGCCAACATGGAGTTCTCAATTGCTTTAAATAATTATTGCTTTTCAGGAAACAGCATCGTGATAGCATCAGACACGGAGCTGAGTAAGATGACAGCGCTTCTCATATCGGCCGGTCTATGGCCGCCGCCGGAGGAACAGATGTGGAACGAAACTATTCTGTGGCAGCCGGTTGCTTACACGTATCCGCCGCGGAAGCAGGATTATGTGAGCTTTTACAACATATTAATAACTAACCGCGCCCGCTGTTTTTGCCCTTTGAAAGTTGATGTGTATAAAGAACGTCAATTCAAATTTTAGCCCGATCCTTTCAGTAGTTTTGGCGTGAAGAGGTAACAAACATCTTTCCATCCTTTCGCATTTAAAATTTATATTATTAGTGTGATATAATGCAAGAATATAAAGAAAACGATATAAAATAATAAATAAATAGATTTTAAGTAACAATGGATACACTTTGTCAATAGATTTCTGCACCACCTGAATCAATTGATTTATCTTTACAAGCCTTTAGCATTAACTATGTATTGTTAGTGTATGTACCTATATAGGTAAGTACGTCCATAAGATTCAAATGGCTTTATGATTTGTAAATTTTGAACCTTGTCTGAAATATATGATTTATTATTGAATAGAAATGTTCCTTCCTCCATTACAAGGTCCAATTTACACATAGCACTGATTGTGCTTTTATTCTACCTATTTTTTGTGTATCTATAAATAAATTTAACAAAATGTTCCATTATCTCCATCTCATAAAGATTAAAGATGTTTATTTGCACGAATATAAGTTACAGTGTTGGTCTTAAAATTAAAATAATGTCCATATATATTCTACCTTAACTAGACATGCAAATATTTTGACTTATTACAATAACAAATTAAATAATATCGTCTGATTACAAAATTAAATGAATTAATTAATAGAAAATAAAATTATAGCAATGTCAATGAATATATTCAAAATCTTCTAAGTCCCTGTAATTAAAGTATATAAGCCGTGGTTCTATCGTATGTGGATGCACAATATCCTCATAATTTTTTTATAGGTATTCTAAAATATTAATACTTTTATTCAAGCGTTTGTCTTTTCAGCTGCTGTATGAAGAAAATTGCCCGCGTTACTTGCAAGAGAAGCAGAGAATACTAGACGCGTTCACGGAAGAAGGTCTCCTAGCGCCGTTCAAAGACTTCTTCCACAGGATCGCACAGATGACCAATACCAACTTCAGCACACCGCAAGAGGCTTATGATTTGAATAATTTGTTTCTGATACAGGTAAAAAGCTTAATTACGTTTTAAAGTACACGTATTTATAAAAAAAAGAATACGTTTTGCCACGCACGAACCTTACGATGTTAAGGTGATTTCGCGTCCAGGACTAAGCATAGCTCCGCTACTAGATGGCGATGATTTTCAATTTTGATGTTTTTCACTATTTTCTAATTAAATTGTTCATAATTGTTTAATGGTAATGTATTTGCCGCAAATGGTATGTTGTTTTTTATGTACCAAGCAATTTTTCAAGTGTTGAAAGCATTTAGGGAGCTTGTATTTGGGAAGAGCAAAAAAGATCTTGCCTGTGTGAGTGATCGGCCGCTACGAGTCACTCACACAAAAAAAGATCTTGCCTGTGTGAGTGATCGGCCGCTACGAGTCACTCACACAGGCAAACCCTATAAATTCAGTTGAACTAAAATAACTACTGTTCGAAAACTAACAGAGATAATTGGAGACGCCTTAGGACTAAATATTTTTCGGACCAATATTTCCGTTTTCGGGACATTACTAAATTACATCTAAAATTAATTCAATAAAACCACTAGTTAACGAACTAATTTTCGACTCTTGTTTTTTTTAAGAATAAAAACAGGCTCTATTTACATTTAAAAAAAAAATTGGAGGTAATTTTCTTTTATCGTTTTGAACAATTTAAGTAAAAAGGCGCAGAGGGTAATGTTATTTACAAACTAGCTTATTAGCTAAAGAATATCTTACAAATCATAGGTAAAAAAAAATACTTTTCATGCTATTTATTAATTTCGTTAAATCATTGGAATTGACAAATAAATTGAATAAGTTCACAATAACAATCATTAATTTTAAATGTACTCACTGTGAAAGTTGTTCCAATTTTATAATAAAATTACATTAAAATTATTAGCGTAAGGAAGTCTCCACTTTTTTTGACTCTGTTCTTTGTGTACTTAGGTATTTTAGCTCCGATTTTACGACCACTTATAAAAGATTAAAAGTAATACAAATTTTCACAGTATTTCAATAACTCACTTTGGACTAGCGGTTTGAACAGTCGGGTGGGTGCGACGATGTATAGTCGTACCTGGGTTCGAAACCACCGAAAATTTAATTTACTTTTTGCTTTTTGAAAATAAAATATCCACAAAATTTTGATACATCCCGTTAGTATGGGCTCGAATCCCTTCAACACTACCAAAATTTTTGATTTTTATCATTTTTATTCTTTATATTTTGAACAATGTCATAGACCTAGTACAAACAAGTTCATATTTGTCATAAATTACTTATTGTAAGCCTTCCTAAGTCTATTTGATTGTTATATAAAACTTTGGTAGACTGTTCTGCGTAGGTACATCCCACAAAGGGTCCTGACCTCGTTTCTAACGGTATGACAAAAATAAAAAGAAACAATTATGTACTATCAACGCCAACTGATTTTTATTTTATTTTAGCTCTTACGCCAGCTAAGTTCAGGCATTTTTACAAATCGCTCATTGAATGCAAAACGGCCACATTTCAAAAATTTAGAAAATGGTTTTATTTCTGATAAAGTATATTTTCTTTTGAGAACATTTCATAAAGCTAGTTTAATTTAAATATTTATTTCTTTTTATTGGGATAATTATCTTAACTTTGCTTCAAAATTTTAATGCAAAATGGGCTTTTGTAGTTTTTATCAAGTTGGGTGATAGCTATAACAGCGACCATTATTTTAAAAAATAGAGCAAAAAATTACGAAAACAATGATGTTTTAATATTAAAAAAGAAAAACTTTAACTTTTCAAAAAAATCATGTTCAAAATTTTGTTTTGGCTCTCTGTAAAAAGTTACGATTAGTCCAATAAAAAAAATATATATATAATTCCGGACAGTCCACACAGCATCATCTAGCCCCAAGGTGAGCAAAGCTCGTATTATGGGTACTAGTTGACTGATAAACTTAATACAATACATTACATAGATAGAATTTTTTTTTATAAATACATAGAAAACACCCAGACCAACGGAACAATTTCATGTTCAATTTCTGTAGATCGTACACAATTTTTTCCGACACGGGAATCGAACCCACAACCGGTCGCAGGCGAACCTTCGCCCACTGTGCCACATCGGTTGTCGCTGATGAATGATCGAAATGCTTTGCATACAATCTGACACGTCTGATGCTGGGGCCACACTACCGTGATATGCCGATAATTATTTTAATTATAACTTATACAACACCTAGGTGTAACCACGATTTATGGCCATAATTTTACAATGCCAATCAATATGGCAAATGGCGGTAGACAATAGCTCCGGCGGCGGTCTTTTTTCGCACATCCAAGAAGATTACCGCAGTAATTAATGCGTTTGTGGCCACTACCGTTTGTCCAGTGTGCAATATGAGCTCACTGGCGACGCACGTGATATTTTTACCGCCTTATTTATTGACATATCTAGGTAAACTCTAGTGTAACCACACCAGGTCATGCAGTAATTTAAACGGTAATTTAATGTCATAATTATTGCGGTAACAGCCCGGTAGACGGTAAGGTAGTGTGGCCCCAGCGTAAAACTCTCTAAACTGGTATCTATAAGCAAACATTTTATCTGTTTACATAGTGTCATTTATTGTTGTCATGGAAACGGAACGTAGGCTTCCTAGATCTTATTTGACATGTAGCAAAAATAGATAGGAATAAATACTTGGACGATGGAAAAACCCTTTGAGAACGGTAGACTATGGTATTATTAGATGATTCTTTAGATAGCACAGAGATGGCGATTCCGTCGCCGCCATCACACTCACATGTTCAAGTAAGCGGGCGTACGACACTATCCGTGTTCACTCACGCATTGATAGAAATGGCCTAAAATTTTCACGTTATTTCTAATTATTCCGAGTGTTTTCATGAATCAAACACAATTTGCCGCAAATAATGACGAATAACAAAGCCAAAAACAGTTATTTATTTGTTAAATTATGTCCACATCGCTCATATTTGGGAAAATACAAACGTATGGAAATCGAATCACCTTAAACCGTATCTTTATGAGATCTTCAATAGCGTAAGGTCTTGTTTCACAATCGAAAAGCAAGTTTTAGATAACAGTATAGTCGTCGCGTAACTTTGATACGAAAGGGACAGCGCCATAGACATCTGTCAGTTAATTTAACGGAACTTACTTGATTATAGTAAAACAGGCAGGCCCTTTGGATAAAATAAAGTTATTTTTCAAGAAAAAAATATGTTCATAGTAAATTTGTTTTATTTTCTAATAAGACATTTTATATAATGCGGTTTCCAACAATACAGACAGACTGATCCAAGAGGAAGGTTTATATTATGTACCCTCGTGTTTGATGTTCCCTCGTGAAAACTTGTTTGAATTTTTTTTATGTTTTTTACAGGACGATATTAAAGTAGCAAATCCGAAATGGGCTAAGCACGTGAAGCGAAAACTAATGGACGTCGCTAGGCTGGAGTATTCTATGATGTTTCACAACAACCTGCTGAGGAAACTGAGTGGCGGTAAGGAAACATATACAATTACAATACATTAAACAACACATTATACAATACATTAAAATGGCTTTGTTTTTGAGATAAATAACTTATAATTTTTATTATCCCGATTTTTATCGATAAATATGTGTCGTGTATCCGCACATTTCGATTGATCAAGGTTCGAAAAATCATATTGTATCATCATCAACCAATATTCGTCCACTGCTGGAATTATGTGATAAAATAAGTGGCAAGGCATAGATGACTGATATATTTGATACAATACATAGATAAATATTTTTTTTAATTAATAAAATTACTTATAAAGTAGATTTTTAATAAAATAGTAACCTATTTCACGGTATTTTGAACCCGGATCATTAAGTATCTAATACCAAGGGCAAATCAGCAATAGAGTGCACAAAAACTTAATTCAAGTTGTAATTTTTACAACCAGTTATATTGAATTGCATATTCGTTTAGACTTTAGGTCATTGGTACATTAACCTTTCATCAAATCAATTAACGAACGAGGAAAATTTTATGTTTTGGTAATCAATGCAAAAAATATTTTTTATTTTATTTAATACACCAAATTAAGGAAACCACCATTCGTTTCTCTTTCTCAATCATTTCAAAAGAAAAGTCAATATTACGTACTTATTAAAATTTATGTAGGTAGGTAACTTTCTTAAATTCACAAAATTCTTTCCATCCAAAGGGTGTCGCTTCTACGTAATAACGACGCCCATTGTACTTGTATTTTTGTTCTGGTATATACTAGTAATTTTATTTTATATACACTATAGTTTTATTCTCGCCTCTAAATTTAAATAACGTTTTCTAGGCGCCCTCCTCCAGCAAATAATATCTGAAGCGAAATCCACCATGGTCAAAGCATCGGCCCTCCGCATCATAGTGCGTACAGGGACCCCCGAGAACGTCGCTGCCTTGCTCGCCGCGTGCGTGGCGCCGCCGCCGCGTCTGCCCGACCCCGGCGCGGCCTTGCTGTTCGAACTACACGAGCGGTTACCGCAACCCAGCAAGAATAAGATAACCGTGGCGGAGAAAGCACGGTTCGGACTAAAGGTACGCTCACTGTAATAGACAAAGCATGCCTCCGCATCATAGTGCGTAGATGAACTCCAGAGAACTTCGCGGCCCTGCTAGCCGCGAGCGGTTACCGCAACCCAGCAAGAATAAGATAACCGTGGCGGAGAAAGCAAGGTTCGGACTAAAGGTACGTTTTGTGTAATAGACAAAGCATCGGGCCTCTGCATCATAGCGCGTAGATGAACTCCAGAGAACGTCGCGGCCTTGCTAGCCGCGAGCGGTTACTGCAACCCAGTAAGAATAAGATCACCGTGGCGGAGAAAGCACGGTTCGGACTAAAGGTACATTCTGTGTAATAGACCAAGCATCGGGCCTCTGCATCATAGCGCGTAGATGAAATCCAGAGAACGTCGCGGCCTTGCTAGCCGCGAGCGGTTACCGCAACCCAACAAGAATAAGATCACCGTGGCGGAGAAAGCACGGTTCGGACTAAAGGTATGTTCTGTGTAATAGACAACGCATCGAGAATCCCCATCATAGTGCGTAGATGAACTCCAGAGAACGTCGCAGCCTTACAAGCCGCGAGCGGTTACTGCAACCCAACAAGAATAAGATCACCGTGGCGGAGAAAGCACGGTTCGGACTAAAGGTATGTTCTGTGTAATAGACAACGCATCGAGAATCCCCATCATAGTGCGTAGATGAACTCCAGAGAACGTCGCAGCCTTACAAGCCGCGAGCGGTTACTGCAACCCAACAAGAATAAGATCACCGTGGCGGAGAAAGCACGGTTCGGACTAAAGGTATGTTCAGTGTCATAGACAAAGCATCGGGCCTCCGCATCGTAGTGCGTAAATAAACTCCCGAGAACGTCGCGACCTGCTAGTGTCTAGTATCAGTGTCAGAGAAAGCACGGTTTGGCCTTATGGCACGATTTGGGCTTATGGTACGTTCTGAATGATGAATGGATACGGGCGTAGTACTTTATTTCATTGTACATTTATGTTTTTGGTTGCTGTATGAATAAAATGATTTCTATTATTTTCATATACATATAGTTGCTAAAAACTATATGTATTCTAATTCCAGATCTACTACTGGGACGACGACTCAGCGGAGCCGAGACTGATGGAGGTCCCGGGCTGCGAGGCCTTCTGCCCCCTCGAGACCTTCCAGGAGCTGACCAAGTACATCGTCTCGCACGACTTTCAACAAGACTGCAAACTCGCACCGACTACCTAGACATTTACTGAAATATCTTTGGTTAAGGAGCTACCTTAAGGTGGACTTTGGAAGCGAGCGTCTATAGCGTCAGTGGCGCCGCGTCTGCGACGCCGCGACAGAGCGACAGATAGATGTTCTATGCAAATGTATGAAATTCTAGGGAACATCATTCGAGCGCACCGACAGTAACGCGGCGTCAATGCCGCTGTGACCGCGTTGACAGACGCCCGCGTCAGTCGCTCGGCCGCGCTTGCAGTGTCGCTGTATTTTGAGGTTACTTGTTACTTTTTATAAAAATGGCATCTGTTGAGATTTTTACCGAAGAAGAAGATGAAATTTTAATTACATTGGTGTCTTATAATAATAATGTATTTATAATAAGACTGCTTTATAGATCAATCCGGAGCGGCGAAAGTGATGCGACTGTGTGTCTGTCGTCGGTATCCAAAGTCATCAAAGTGTCACTGTCGCGGCGTTAGTGACGCGTCGTCGGTGACGCTATAGACGCTGCGTCTGTGACGCTTGGCTCGAAAGCCTGCCTTAACGCACACTAGCGCCGTCGCCACTTATTTTATCTTATTATTAATTTGACTGTACCTTGGTAAACGTTTAATAACTGAGATAGGCCCTACATTTCCCGCCATATAAATAAGTATTGGCTTTGACTTTCTGTAAAAAAGTACTAGCCAATCAGTAACCTCGTCCAAAGAGGAGTTGGCCAATCCGGTGTCTTCCCGCCACCGGCCGCTACGTCAGATGTACGCTTGTGGCGCCGACATCTTTTTTCTTCATTGGCGTTTAGTTTCCCGCCGAGTACAGACGTGCTACCAAATACGCAGCACGCTTTTAAAGAAATATTCCAGAAAATGTTTCAAAGTGCATACAAGGATTATTGCAAAGTGCACATAGTATTCTAAAGGTTTGGTGTAAAATTGCATTACTGCGTAAGTACATTTTTCTTTGTCTACACCACTACATACCCACATTTTTTCAATAAAATGGTAATTTGCGAAATAAGTTTCGTAATTTGTTTTTGGACTAATGAGTCCATTCTATTTATATTTTGTTGGAGACTCACGAGTCGCACACATGTCGCATGGTTAGTACGAAAGCATACGCCTTTTTTACCTTGCACTAAGACCGTGGCATTTTTCTTATTATTTGTGCTCGAAAGCACGTGGTTATATTTGCTTTAATGACAAAAGCCGAAGCTTTTTACAACTACCTGGCATGTGCCAGTGGCATAATTTTTCTTCTATTACTCCTTAGTAAGATTTTAACGGTTTTTCCGTTCGATTCGTTAGAATTTATTTTGAGGTTATATGTTGCTATGTGCTAAAATAATTATTTTTCTAGCAAGGATGTAAACACGATATCATATGCAAAATTCTGACCGATGTCGTGAAAACGAGACTTGAAAGACAACTGGAGAAGGAGGTCAATATTGGATGGTAATGGAAATAACATCGTGAGTACTTTAAAATATCGTTGTTTTGGTTATTCTGGGCCACGCAGCCACGTGGGCAACGCGTACGATGTACGATACTTTTGGTTGTCGCCTGCCCGTAATTTATACGCGAATATACAAAATATGAAATGTTGAGTGTATCTGCACACTTGCGCAAATAACACGTGGCCTACACCCAATGTCGTCGGGTGGATTAATCTAATAGGTTGTCTAACCTATTTTCTGCCTAACCATTGCACAGCAGGTGGTTTTGCAAGGGCACGGAGTGTTAATCTAGGTTGGCAAGAAAGTAACTTTTTTTTCAGGAGCGGGTAGATACATATTTCATTGCCTATTGTTTTTGTACCAAACAGAAGTGTAGAAAATGCAAATATAAACATGTGTCTCAAGTCCACGATTGACAAGATATATTTCAAGGATAAATACTGATATGTTCTATGTTCCTATTTTTCGATATGAGCTAAGTACCTTGATTTTTAAGCAAAACACCTCGCAAGAATAAAAACCCCCGCAGGGTTGTTTTAACGCCCTCGCAGGGCTACAATGGCTGGCGCATTGTCATCTCCTTGTAAGTATATCATAAAACCCTCGCAGGGTTCATAACGCACCCTCGCAGGGCTGCGACGACATAAATAAAATTCGGGTGCACCGAATATTTTTCAGCTTTAGATTATCTTGGACAATGAATAAAAACCCTCGCAGGGTTGTTTAAACGCCCTCGCAGGGCTACAATGGCTGGCGCATTGTCATCTCCTTGCAAGTAAATATATAATAAAACCCTCGCAGGGTTCATAACGCACCCTCGCAGGGCTGCGATGACATAAATAAAATTCGGGCGCACCGAATATTTTTCAGCTTTAGATTATCTTGGACAAGGAATAAAAACCCTCGCAGGGTTTATTTAACGCCCTCGCAGGGCTACAGTGGCTGGCGCATTGTTATCTCCTTGCAAGTATATAATAAAACCCTCGCAGGCTTTATTACGCTCCCTCGCACGGCTGCGATGACATATAAAATTCGGGCGATCCGAATATTTTTCAGCTTTAAATTGTCTTGGACGTGATGAGCATTATTCTCGAATGAAGAGTCTTATTCAACATAAATATGTGTTTACATAAGCTTCAGAAAGGGTTGCTTGTTTGGATAAAGGAATTCATCGTGGTGGTGTACCTCCACCAGCGATGAATTCCAGGGTATCGCGTACCTACTCACAACAACTTCCAGGAAGGCTAACTATAAAAGCATCGTGGTGCACCTCCAACAGTGATGAAAATAAAAAGTTCAGGGTATCGCGTACCTATTGACTAAAACTTCCAGGAAGGTTAACAATTATTAAATAGAAGCATCAAAATAAAAAGTGCAGGGTATCGCGTACCTATTGACAAATGTCTTACCAATATCTATGTATGTATATGATTCGTGTATTGCATACCTATCAACAAAAGATTTGGGAGGTTCGATACCTATATAGACGGAGTTTCTGTTCTTGTTAGACATTAACATTCAGAAGGAGCTGTTTAGCTGAAGGAATAATAAAATCTTCTGATAAACCGTACTTGTGACAAAAGTCATATAAGAATATCGTAAGAAACTCGGGCTGATAAGCGTGATGGGTTGATAAATTTATCGATTGGCTGATATTTTTATAGGCAAATTATAAATTGCGTATAGCAGCTGGTTGAGGTGTCATTGTGAATTAAGGGCAAGCCTAAGCCTTCGAGCTGAATTACATTCTACATAGTCTAACCCAGAGTTACTATTTTTTACACTGTATGATATGTGAACGGTAGCAGATATAAGAACCCTTTGGATTCATGAGATCGCAGGAAAGACTCTAAGGTTAACATATAAGTTATTCAGTCTACCTACAAAACTTCTCATTGACGAGACAAGTTCTTTAAAATGATTAACAATTGTAGGGTGGGTACCACGAATAATTATGGAAATGAATTATAAGATAAATGCTGCCAACCCGCACTAAAAATTTAGTGCCTATTATTAGAACCTTTCGTATCCCTCATTCCATCACGAATTTGAATGTTGCGTGCGTGAGATAGTTGTTAGTATAAATAAGGTAGCTTCTACCAAAAACACAATATCTTGCACAAAGTTGCCTTCATTATCAAGATACTGTCTATCAGTGGATATGTCCACGCAAATGTATGGGTCTAGCTCACTCACTGGCCTGACCGTTTTAAGAGTACATTGTCTAAAAGACTTTACTTGTCAGACAAAAAGAAGGAGATTTGGTGAAAGTACTGGCTGGCGTTGCGGTACTAACTTAATATACCTACCTGTATAGGCTCTGAATTGTACTCAACCCATGTCCGGATTTATGATTGTAGGAACGATAAGGGTGTGAATGATAAGAAACATTCCCGTGTTTATTTACAACTACCCTCTTCATACTTTTTATAACCGGTGGCATTTCTTGGTTATCTGTATAAAGGGGTGTACGGTAATGAACGTTCACGCGTTTATTTACAACTACCCTCATCATACTTTTTATCATAAGTGGCATTTCTGTAATCTGCTTTGTATGATAAATTGTTGAATGTATTCTCAACTGTATTAGACATCACAAATACTAGTACATTTTTAGAATTAATATTTGAAACTGTCATCATCATCATTTATAGAAATGACCGTGAGCAATTGAGGGTTTGCGCACTACAGTGATAAAAACCTTGGAAAGTCGTCAGTCTTCTTTTTGAACGTCAGTAAAGGACAGCCACTGTCCTTGACGTAAAGAACTGTTTATATTTTATATAGTGTTACACTATTCTTTACAAGTAAGCGATCATTGTCAGCTTCTAAACTCTAGCACTCTGTGATAGATTAATAAGAATAAAAGTGCATCTATATTATCGCTTCTTAAGCGATGACGTCAGATTTTCAGTAATTGGTCGTGAGATGTTTCAACATAACTACTAGTTAAACGGAAAATGGTTCTTGTTTATTATTTTATAAACATTGTAGTACAACAGACACTACTGCATCTCAAATGAAGAGCTTGTTTTCGAGGTACATTGACAATGGGTGAGGTATTCATGCACAAGTATAATACCTACAGTGTTACAAATAACGTTGGTTCTCGAAGTAAACTTGTTTTCACTGTCACAAGCTGCTTAGTAATCTAGGGTTTGCTAGTTACCATTATTGGTATTAATTTTATTGATGTCTCAACAGACCTCTCTATATTAAGTACCTATATGCTCTCGGGTGAGAATTTGTAAATCTATTCGGTATGATATTCGAATAACATTAGAAGGATACCCAGTGCGTATTTAAGAGCAAAACAAGGGAAAAAGAAATAGATATACCTGTATTTTTAGCTACGTGTATCGGATCTAAGATTTCTTACGCTTCTACAGTGGAAATGTACACAAGTCTTATCGCAAAACTTGTAATCTAGTCCAAACATTGTGGGGAGGAAAAACCAGTTATTCAAATGTTTTATAAGAACTTCCCATAACTGGACATTTTAGATGAACATACAAAGCTTCACTATAGTTATAACGGTTCATAAAGTACCTACTCAGGTATTACAGCGCACTGCAATAAATTGAAATTTTAATGTAACGGTTTTCCCACATGCTTTCAATTGGTTAAAACGAGTACTATGTCCAGAAAATTAATGAGTTGAATACCTAGTAACTAGTTACCTACTCACATTTTGGAGCAGATATTTTAGTTTTCAGTTGTGCAATGATTTATTGTCACCGAAGGTCGTACACATTGCAAAAGTTGCAAAAACTGTTTCTAAAAGAAGTTAAGCTGCTGAATTATTATTATACAGTTAGGTATACTGATACAATACGAACATATTTAGCAATTTATTGTTATAAGTTTATCAGTCATCAGTACCCAATCACTCAGAACATATTCATGCTGAGCTGGGCGGCCCTTTTGTATGATACTGTGTGGGGTTTTGTTCAGAATTATTTATTTATTATACTAGGACGATGGCACATTCTATCATCATCATGATAGAGTGCGATAAATTTGTTTAAAAATGTTAATTGTCTTTTGGACCATACGTATTGCAGTTTTGAATGTCACAATGACTAATTTGTATTCAAAGCGACGTGGCTTACGATTATAACATTATTTAAAAATAGTAAGTTCACATTGGCGTTGAGTGTCTTCACCACCACCAGGCGATAACAAACACGTCTCAGTTATTAAACGTTTACCAAGGTACAGTCAAATTAATAGAAGCGTTTTACATAAAATAAAACGCATATTAATTTACTTACCTTGGTAAACGTTTACATTTTAAATTCTGCCTGGTGTTATTCGACGCAATGAAGAAAAAAGATGTCGGCGCCACAAGCGTACATCTGACGTAGCGGCCGGTGGCGGGAAGACACCGGATTGGCCAACTCCTCTTTGGACGAGGTTACTGATTGGCTAGTACTTTTTTACAGAAAGTCAAAGCCAATACTTATTTATATGGCGGGAAATGTAGGGCCTATCTCAGTTATTAAACGTTTACCAAGGTAAGTAAATTAATATGCGTTTTATTTTATGTAAAACGCTTCTATTACGTTGAACAAAGGAAATTTTATAAATTCAGTTTGTTATACAATAAGCTTTTTTATGCCTGTGTAGTAGTTTTATTTTGTCTATTTTAGGTAGAGATACGAAGTTGATCTTGGTGGGAATCAAACTCTGTTTTCGTACTAACTATTAGAGGCATTAAAAAGCTTTATGATAGGTATAACAAACTGAATGTTTGAAATTCCTTTGTTTAACGTAATAATAAGATAAATAAGAGGCCGGTAGTGTGCCTCGGGATAGCTCCTTAGCTATGGCTAAGCAGTGTTTATTTCTCTCACTAGGGCTGGTGATCACAAATAGATAATCGGACAATTAGGTAGCTTCGTCGGTTAACTTTGACGTTTGATATATGCACACTAGTGTCAAAAACGTCCAAAAAACTGTTTAAAATGTAACCCTCTGTTGGTGAACTTGGGTCTTAAATCAATAGAAAGCTCACGATTGTTACAGCCGAATACTCAAATGCAATAAAGGTATCAATCGACTCAAGTGACGAATTTTTGATAGATTTTATTGTGATCTTAAAAAATCTCGAATTGAGACGAGCTTAAATCTGTGCTGCATTTGAACATTCGGGTGTTAGCTATTGCTTTAAGTTAAGGGAGGTTTTTAAGTAAGAAGGTAAGATTAAGGATTTTCTCGTACGAGCACATATAAATAACAATCGATAACTTTTATAAAATAAATTATAGTTTTATAAGTGTGCAGTGTTCGCTCTATTAATTTTATGTAGTGTAAACCAAATACGTAAGTGGGGAAGTGTTACCAAAGAAATAAGGCTGTGTATAAAATGAAACTTAGCTCGCATGAAATAAAACTTGTGAAAACTAAATGCATTTTCACTCATGGTGAAGGGACACTGAAGCAAATCGAAGAGATTTATTTTAAGACCTGCTAGCTTATTGATTGACCTCTATCTCCACAACATAAGGCAGACAATTCTATGCTCAAAGGCACAATAAATCTATTCGATTTGCTTCGAGAGTGCCTAGTCCCTTATTTTAACTCTACATTTGAAATGAAGACTTACCCTCATCTATTTTGAGTCCAGTTTCGTCCCTGGGAATGTTCTTGGATATGTCAGCGAATTGGTCGGCGCCCCACGACAGCGTCCCTTTGAGCTTCAGATATTCAGCGATGAGCGCTGCTATGTGCAGCTGGCAACACATCGCCTGCGATAAAATAAAGGGTGTAAACAGACTACTATCGAAAAATTAAGAGTAGCATCAGTATTCTAAAAATATTATTTGATAATGATAAAGAAAACCATGATTCGTATATCTAATTAAAAATTAAACATAGAACAAAAGGCAGTCTTAATACTGCGAGCGATTCCTCCCAGGCAACCTTATAGTGAACTAGGTTCCTATTTAACCCGTTAAAAGTCTCCACACACTGAAGCCGGAGGCGAAGGCGTGCCGGTTTTTACTATGGCGCCGCGGCGCCACCGCCTGCGGTGTGTGTGTAGTCTTTCACATGATTCAATAGGATACAACTCGCACGCCTTCGCCTCCGGCTTCAGTGTGTGGAGACCTTCACAGTCACAACCAGCGAGTGTGTATAGTAACCTCGTCGTGGTCGCCCTGCCGTGCGTTGTGGTCCGCCAGCGTGGCGAGCCAGGCGTGGCGCAGGCGCGGCGTGGCGCGGCACGACGCGGCCAGCGCGTGCTGACGCCTGACGTCGAGTTAATAACAAGCGAGTGTGTATAGTAACCTCGTCGTGGTCGCCCTGCCGTGCGTTGTGGTCCGCCAGCGTGGCGAGCCAGGCGTGGCGCAGGCGCGGCGTGGCGCGGCACGACGCGGCCAGCGCGTGCTGACGCCTGACGTCGAGTTAATAACAAGCGAGTGTGTATAGTAACCTCGTCGTGGTCGCCCTGCCGTGCGTTGTGGTCCGCCAGCGTGGCGAGCCAGGCGTGGCGCAGGCGCGGCGTGGCGCGGCACGACGCGGCCAGCGCGTGCTGACGCCTGACGTCGAGTTAATAACAAGCGAGTGTGTATAGTAACCTCGTCGTGGTCGCCCTGCCGTGCGTTGTGGTCCGCCAGCGTGGCGAGCCAGGCGTGGCGCAGGCGCGGCGTGGCGCGGCACGACGCGGCCAGCGCGTGCTGACGCCTGACGTCGAGTTAATAACAAGCGAGTGTGTATAGTAACCTCGTCGTGGTCGCCCTGCCGTGCGTTGTGGTCCGCCAGCGTGGCGAGCCAGGCGTGGCGCAGGCGCGGCGTGGCGCGGCACGACGCGGCCAGCGCGTGCTGACGCCTGACGTCGAGTTAATAACAAGCGAGTGTGTATAGTAACCTCGTCGTGGTCGCCCTGCCGTGCGTTGTGGTCCGCCAGCGTGGCGAGCCAGGCGTGGCGCAGGCGCGGCGTGGCGCGGCACGACGCGGCCAGCGCGTGCTGACGCCTGACGTCGAGTTAATAACAAGCGAGTGTGTATAGTAACCTCGTCGTGGTCGCCCTGCCGTGCGTTGTGGTCCGCCAGCGTGGCGAGCCAGGCGTGGCGCAGGCGCGGCGTGGCGCGGCACGACGCGGCCAGCGCGTGCTGACGCCTGACGTCGAGTTAATAACAAGCGAGTGTGTATAGTAACCTCGTCGTGGTCGCCCTGCCGTGCGTTGTGGTCCGCCAGCGTGGCGAGCCAGGCGTGGCGCAGGCGCGGCGTGGCGCGGCACGACGCGGCCAGCGCGTGCTGACGCCTGACGTCGAGTTAATAACAAGCGAGTGTGTATAGTAACCTCGTCGTGGTCGCCCTGCCGTGCGTTGTGGTCCGCCAGCGTGGCGAGCCAGGCGTGGCGCAGGCGCGGCGTGGCGCGGCACGACGCGGCCAGCGCGTGCTGACGCCTGACGTCGAGTTAATAACAAGCGAGTGTGTATAGTAACCTCGTCGTGGTCGCCCTGCCGTGCGTTGTGGTCCGCCAGCGTGGCGAGCCAG
The DNA here is from genome assembly GCA_944547425.1 of Eupithecia centaureata. Taxonomy (NCBI): domain Eukaryota; kingdom Metazoa; phylum Arthropoda; class Insecta; order Lepidoptera; family Geometridae; genus Eupithecia; species Eupithecia centaureata. Next base: position 992,649 of record OX155694.1, read on the forward strand.
GCGTGGCGCAGGCGGGGCGTGGCGCGGCACGACGCGGCCAGCGCGTGCTGACGCCTGACGTCGAGTTAATAACAAGCGAGTGTGTATAGTAACCTCGTCGTGGTCGCCCTGCCGTGCGTTGTGGTCCGCCAGCGTGGCGAGCCAGGCGTGGCGCAGGCGCGGCGTGGCGCGGCACGACGCGGCCAGCGCGTGCTGACGCCTGACGTCGAGTTAATAACAAGCGAGTGTGTATAGTAACCTCGTCGTGGTCGCCCTGCCGTGCGTTGTGGTCCGCCAGCGTGGCGAGCCAGGCGTGGCGCAGGCGCGGCGTGGCGCGGCACGACGCGGCCAGCGCGTGCTGTAGCTCCGCCAGGTGCACGCTGCCGGCGCCTGACCACGGGAAAAGTTTTATTATTATACGTATCAACATCTGACCGAGCTTGGCACGCTTTGTTTCTATGGAAACGCTTAAAGGCTGAGTACAGGAGTCTCCTTCTGTAACCATTTGGGGAAAACCACCTTTAACCTCAGGGATAAAGGTGCATTGTTTGCCATGCAATTTATTACAATAGTTCTCACCAGTGTCTCCCTATATATCCATTTGGGGAAAACCACCTTCATCCTGGGGGATTACTTATTTATTTAACCCTTTCCCGCCGGGGTAGTGATTTTTCACGAATTTCCTTTTTTGAACTTTATTATCATAATAAGGTAGGTAAAAGGAAACGCCCAGATTTTTTTTAGATTTTTATTATACCTAGAAGTACTATTTCCAAGACCTAGACTTAAAAGTACCGTCAGGAACTTTATGTTACCACAATGTTAGGAACTTATATGGAAACTACAAAAGTAGTGACAATCCAATATTGAATATTATAAAATATTGGTTTGGTAAAAATTGTTTAAATAGGTTTTTAATTACAAATTTTAACCTCGTGGTATTCGTCAAAACAATTTTTTGTTTCATTTACACACAAAAACACGTTGCAATGCGGACATTTACTATGAGGTTTCGACTGAATCTTTTGCAAACCTCACACCTTATCTTGTAAATGTTAGGAGTTCCTCCTTTTTTAGGTTTAATACCTTGCCTCTCTGAGAAGCATAAGGGTTACTGTGGTATACAATATTGTCAATAATATCTCCAATCAATACAAAAATATATCAGTCAGTGTTGTACAAAACAGTCTTCTACTACTCCAGTTTCTGCAATGTAATACGGTAAAATTGTATGTATGTCCCTCTTTTTCTATTTACGGTTTGGTTCGGGTAATCGCTGGTTAGTTCTGTGTGAAGACCTATTTGCAGGAGGTAGATCAGACTAAACACTAGATCCAGGTATTGGAGATGTGGATACCTGATATATAGCACTCTAATACATCTTCATTTGGCGGCAACGATGTTGGAACTTCCACAAAAACACTGTCTAGAGATTTTTCAAAAACCTCATCGAATCCTTTGGCTGAGGGTAGTTGAAGATTTTCCACTTCATCATCAGACACACCTGCATCAGACTCTTCATCACAGTCCGGAATCTCTTCTAATAACAGGGCTTCAATTAGAGCAGTATTGTTTATAATATCCATCTCAATGGCTAAAACGATAAGAAAATAGGTCACAGCAATAACAAAAATAAAAAAAAACATTCTTTTATGATAAAAAAATAGCTATTTCATCGAGTATGTGAATTATAAAAACCATTAACTTTTGAGACTAAAAACACCTGACGGTACTTTTAAGTCCACATCAGTTTTGATCAAATATTCATATAAAATAATATTATAATACATTATAACAGCTTCTAGAAATGTAGTCAATGATATAAACAACGTAAATAGTAAAAAAAATTAGCACTTACCTTTGAAATTCCATTCATAAAAAAATTCTAATTATACCGTACAGCGAAGTGACAAAATGTTCGACTGGATGTAACTTGCTGATCAAATTATTCGGCAAAATTACGCGGTAATTCAAATGACGCGTTGTGATTGGCTTACAGAAACGGTACTCTAAAGGATCGTCAGTTGTATTTATCATAAAGTGTTTTCATACTTATGTTATTAGCTGAAAAATGTGGTGGTACTTCTAAGTACCGTAAGGCAGGAAAGGGTTAATTCGGATTGCCATCAGCTTAACTAATTACAATAGAATTTAAAATAGATACAGAAAGCTAACAAGCTAGCTAGCTATATATTACGGCACATTGTTAGCCATAGCCAGTGTACGCTAGTTCTCACCAGACGCGGCCGCCCCCCCGACGCCCGCCAGCCTCGCGCGCGCCCCCACCACGGTCCGCACGCGCCGCATCAGCTCCGCCACCTCCCCGGACAGCCCCGTGCCCTTCATGGCCTTGTCTCCGGTCGCGAAGCAGTTGATCACTGACAGGGACTCCTGGAAGCGCTTGCAGTTGATCGCTGTTGAGTTGTCGAGCAGCTTCGATACTGCCATGATGACCTGAAAGCAATTTTTATTCATAAGTATAATCTTTACCGTGTTAAAATGTGAACTAAATAATATTTATTGCGCAAGCGCAAGGCACTGGTGTTTAACATGTTTTTTTTGACGTTTTCACAGATGATTACCTAGCCCTAAACTAAGCAAAGGTTGTGTTGTTTGTATTTGGTTACTTGATATACTGCTTACACTTATGAGGTTCTGTAACGTTTTGGTGAGAGCTAAGAAAATTTTAATATGTACAGTGCAAAAACTTTACCAAATTACTAGAGAAGTTCACCGAGACTTTGAAACACGCTTGTTTCAACACTTTGTTGCACGGACCCAAATTAATTGCAGACACACAGAGCATTTGTTTCGTATCGGGAATGGAACCCGCTAAGTTCTACGTCTCAGGACGCTAGCCCATTTTCGCGTAACCATTATTTAGCTTCTTCTACACACATATTTTTTCTGAGGCCGACTACACACAAAACTGCGAAGGGCGCCCACACAAAACTGCGAACTCGCATCGCATCGCAAATATCTGCGAGCTCGCACGATAACGTCCGATCTCATTTGCATCGCGCATTCCTGCCATATTTATTACGTCATACTTGGTGACCACCCTTTTAGTCCGCTCTGAGACAACTTTAGAGAAAGACGCGCGGCGCCTGAGCCGCCTTCGGTGTTGTTAAAATAAAATATCTGCTTCAGTTCTCAACTCATAGTACTTTCGAGTAAAATAGTTCCCTTCAGAGTTCATAATAGTAATAAATTGATGAACCCAGAATCTTCTTTTTATTTTATATCTATTTTACAATAACAGCAGAGCATTTATTTTTTTGCGATCCATCTTACGCTTCCTAAAAACACGTCCAATACGGCTGACTAAACTTGAAGGTATGGTTACCCTACCAAACGGTTCGCCGCACAAAATCGCATCGCAGAAATTCGCATCTCAAGTTCTTGTGACATCGCATCGCATCAAATCGCAGTTTTGTGTGGGAGCCCTAAGAGGTAACCGCCACGTTACCTGCAGATGCACTCTGGTGAGGTCTCCGCCCTTGGCGTGCTGGAAGTTGGCCCGCATGAGCAGATAGAGCGCGGCCGCGGCCTCGCGCCGCACGCCGCCCGCGCGCGCCTCGCACAGCCGCACCACCGCGCACACCACGCCCGCACACACGGTGCTATCACCTGACATTACACCGGCACGTTACCTGCAGATGCACTCTGGTGAGGTCTCCGCCCTTGGCGTGCTGGAAGTTGGCCCGCATGAGCAGATAGAGCGCGGCCGCGGCCTCGCGCCGCACGCCGCCCGCGCGCGCCTCGCACAGCCGCACCACCGCGCACACCACGCCCGCACACACGGTGCTATCACCTGACATTACACCGGCACGTTACCTGCAGATGCACTCTGGTGAGGTCTCCGCCCTTGGCGTGCTGGAAGTTGGCCCGCATGAGCAGATAGAGCGCGGCCGCGGCCTCGCGCCGCACGCCGCCCGCGCGCGCCTCGCACAGCCGCACCACCGCGCACACCACGCCCGCACACACGGTGCTGCCACCTGACATTACACCGGCACGTTACCTGCAGATGCACTCTGGTGAGGTCTCCGCCCTTGGCGTGCTGGAAGTTGGCCCGCATGAGCAGATAGAGCGCGGCCGCGGCCTCGCGCCGCACGCCGCCCGCGCGCGCCTCGCACAGCCGCACCACCGCGCACACCACGCCCGCACACACGGTGCTATCACCTGACATTACACCGGCACGTTACCTGCAGATGCACTCTGGTGAGGTCTCCGCCCTTGGCGTGCTGGAAGTTGGCCCGCATGAGCAGATAGAGCGCGGCCGCGGCCTCGCGCCGCACGCCGCCCGCGCGCGCCTCGCACAGCCGCACCACCGCGCACACCACGCCCGCACACACGGTGCTATCACCTGACATTACACCGGCACGTTACCTGCAGATGCACTCTGGTGAGGTCTCCGCCCTTGGCGTGCTGGAAGTTGGCCCGCATGAGCAGATAGAGCGCGGCCGCGGCCTCGCGCCGCACGCCGCCCGCGCGCGCCTCGCACAGCCGCACCACCGCGCACACCACGCCCGCACACACGGTGCTGCCACCTGTTATTATATCGGGGTTTTAAGATTTCAAAAATTTACCAGGGTCAATTGCCAGTCTAGATGTAGAAAGGACAGAAAAGAGTGCGAGCTATCACAATAAAAGTGAAAACGTAAAAGATGCTCTTTTAATTATACAATAAACATAACTAAAGACAACTAGAGCTGAGGAAACACAGTTCAGCGTAACCGAACTGAGCGTGACGGTGCATTTTTTTTTATTCTATAGAAAATATAAAGTTTTTTAATTCTCTAGATCTATTCTAATTGTTTTTATAGAAAAAGTTTGCAATCATTTCTTAGAAGATTTTTAAAAAAAAATCACAGGTACGGTTTGGATCCTTGGATCCTAAAATACAAGACTAGTTTAGGATCCTACGGATTCAATATGTATCTGCATAACTGTTGTTATGTCAAAATAAATAATTTATGACGGGTAAAATATTTCTCGAATATTGCTTTATATAGATAAAAGTTTACCTTCAAAAAGCGTCTCAGAAAACTGGTTGATATAGGCCCGTAGCGCTGCAAAGAGATGTTTGTAGAGCGTCTCGCTTTGAGGGCACTGCAGCAGTTTGATATAGGGCTTGGCGGCCGCGCCGTCCGCCGCGCCGATGTGCTTCATGAAGAGGCAAGCGCGGTCGATGATGGTGAGACCTACTTCTGTTGCTAGGCAACCCGCTGAGAGGACTGTGTTCTCCGCCATTGCTTCTAAATCTGACAAAGATATGGAACAGTTGAAATAATGCGGCTATTAGTAAATGGACACTTTGGTGTGAAAGACCCTTGTTGTATAGGTTAAGTTTCTGAGAGCTGGAGAGATTGTATTTTCTTCCTTCATACATTTAATCACGCTTACGGCACAAATCTGTCGACATTTCTGCCATGCGCAGTTGCGAAGTGCGGCCGCAAAACTCAACGTGTAGCTACTCTCGCTTACTTACGACAGGGCCGTTTTTAATGTTCTGACTATGTCTTTTTAATACATTTAAATCATTTTATGGACCGAAATTTCAGTGTTTAAAACAAAACACTATCGCGACAGCTCTTAGTTCATGACTTATAATTATTAAACCCCAAGAGAATCAGCCGGTGGTGAATTAGTTTGCGATGACGAAAAAAGTTTTTAGTCTTTTTTCTTACATCAAAGGCGCCTTGCAGCGCCTCTATCCGATAGAGTGGAAAAAAATCGTAGTTCGACAACGGTTAAATAGTTTCATACGATCTCTTATGTTTTTTTCTACTCAACATTTTGATAGATTTGAGAGAAGCTATCTTCACGGAAAATTGTAATTGTCTCATTATTTTTTCTACAAGATGAGGTTGAATTCTTAGTCTAAGTCTTCAAGTTCAAGAATTCAAAATGCTTTATTTCCTACAGACCTTACAGGACTTTTGAACCCGTCAAAAACTTTTACTAAGCGTACTGTGGGTATATTTAATTCACTATGGAGACAAAAGTGTTACCAACCTGTAGTAACAGCAGTATTGACTAGATTCTCCCGATTGACAGTGTTAGTCTTCTCGACAACGATGGGAGGTTCCTTGGAGAAATCCGGAGGGCTCATGCGGGCGGGCAGCGTCCGCGCTTTCACCGGCTTCAGCTTGCCGTTGCACTCGGGAGAAGTCTTTACATCCGACAGGATTCTATTTCGACCTAGATATTGGAATTGCTCTGCGCATATTCTGGAAGAAATGTGTCATGTCAGTTTTATCTTACTTCACTATCACTACATAGTATAAAACAAAGTCGCTTTCTCTGTTCCTATGTCCCTTTGTATGCTTAAATCTTTAAAGCTACGCAACGGATTTTGATGCAGTTTTAATAGATAGAGTGATTCAAGAGGAAGGTTTATACGTATAATAAAAGCATGCGAAGCCGAGGCGGGTCGCTAGTAATATTATAAACGCGAAAGTTTGTAAGTATGGATGGACGGATGTTTGTTATTCTTTCACGCAAAAACTACTGAACGGATATGGATGAAATTTGGCACAGAGATAGATTATAGTCTGGAATAACACATAGGCTATATTTTATCCCGGAATTCCCACGAGAACGGAAATTAAGCGGGTGGAACCGCGAGGCACTGCTAGTAAACCAATAAGTTTGCCCAGTAGTAAGTAAAACGATAAACAAATATAAAAATAAATAAATAATTCCGGACAGTCCACACAGCATCATCTAGCCCCAAGCTAAGCAGAGCTTGTGTTATGGGTACTAGATGACTGATATACATAATACAATACATTACAATTTTTAAAGATCTTACGAAACTTCTCATAGAGTCCACAGGAGATTAGAATGCTGGCTTCTATTTCGGTCAACGAATTAGCATTGCCATTCAACGTGGCAATGCTGCCAGCATTCTGGGTACTCTGCCTTCTGGTGACGGCTTAGATTTTTAAGAGTTTTTTATAATTGTATATACTAGTGAGTTATGTGATCTAATTATATTATCATAGATTTTAAACTGTTGATTTACTATACATTACATAGATAGATATTTTTTATTATACATAGAAAACAATATATACAAATAATTCTGCACATCGTACACAAATTTGTTCTGAGGCGGGAATCGAACCCGCAACCTCCTGCATCGCAGGCGGACCCTCGCCCACCGCGCCACATCAGTGGTCAAACAAAAAAGTTAAGAGGCCAAACAAAAAAGTTAATATAGTTACGTCAAAACTTACTCCAAAACATTGAAGAAAGACTGCTGTTGTGCCTGTGTCTGCTTCTTCCACCACTCCACCAGCTTCTCATCGTCCAAGTACTTCAACACAAACAGGAAACACAGAAGAACGTCTCGCACTTCTTCAGCGGACATCACACCAAATCTGAAGGCACAAAAAACTACTTTAACTCGTTAGTGATAAAGAAGGGGATACAATAAACTAGGCGCTATATAAAGGGATATGACAGAAGTTTGTAATATCACCCTATAGTGAAGAGTAGAGATGTAACGAATTTTCGACATTCGCGATTGCGAGTTCAATGCTTGGATTCGCGAATGTGGATGTATGATTTTTCTAACTTGCTGCCAACTTCACGCATTTTAATGGCACGCGCGCTAACCAATTTCAACCTACCAACGCTTGCTATTAGCTATCTTTTACAACTACGAGTAATAGTGTTAATTTCATTCGTTCATGTCATTGACAATTGAAACCGACATTAGCAGAATTGTTTCAAAACAGATGCAGAGATTAAATAAAATAATAGTACAGTTGGTGGAAATAAATAAAGTAAATAATAAAGTACAGTTATAAAAAACATTACGTGCTTACTCCATCATATTCGCCTATTATTCGCAAGAATTTAGGCGAATGCAAATACCTACAAGTATTGAAAATCCTGTGAGTATTCGCGAATGCGAATATTCGTTACATCCCTAGTGTAGAGTAGTAAGATTTTAAGATCGAAAATGTATCTACAGTTTGCGGGAATAAAGTTCACTTTGTAATATGACAAAAAAGTGTTTACCTATTGACTTGATCGCCAATTTCTCTCAAGTCTAGCCTCCCAGTGTTCCGCGGCAGGGAATCGCCGCCAGACATTGTGGAGACGGACTCAAGTGAGCTCTGTGACACATTGCTTGCGTTATCTATAAAAAAAGTGCTTAGTGTGAGACAAATAATTACAAGATACTTAGTGTTGTGTTCTACTTTCTAGAAAGTTCGAAATGTAGTAATAATAAGAGAAAACTGACATTTTATTAGAACATACCAAATGTAGGATCAGGATTGTAATTTAACAAAATTTCTTTGTTCACCACTATAAAGAATAGAATAGAAAACATTTATTTCGACACATACTTAGATAAATTACAAAAACTAACAATGAATAAGGAGGTCTACAATCAAAGTAACACAAATGATACGCATCAAATCTTTACAGTTATCAATCACACCGAATTTACACAGTGGAGATTTGTTTCCGACAACATTTACGCCTGAAGGCGGAGAGCACGTAACCATCGCTAATAATGCGCAGCGCGTACGGCCGCGAACAGCTGACTAATCACTACAAAACAAAGTCGTTTTCTCTGTCCCTACGTCCCTATGTGTGCTTAAATTTTTAAAACTACGCAACGGATTTTGATGCGGTTTTTTTTAATAGATAGAGTGATTCAAGAGGAAGGTTTATACGTATAATAAAACCGTGCGAAGTCGGGGCGGGTCAAAAAACGCATCAAAATCCGTTGCGTAGTTTTAAAGATTTAAGCATTCAAAGAGATATAGGGACAGAAAAAGCGACTTTATTTTATACTATGTACATGGTGATATTTTTCGATAATTATGTACCCATACTTTGAAATTTAACTTGTCTGTGCATATTTTGTAAGCCTAAAGAAATAAAGATATCTACTATCTACCTTTTCCATACAAGTGGTTGGTCTGTATAACAGGGGGCTCCCTGAAATGAGCGGAGTTCCTGAGCGGCGTGTGTTCGAAGTGCAGCGTGAGTCTGTTCCGGCGCGGCGTGCTGGCGGCCGAGGCGGGCTCCCTGCAGGGCTGCGGGCTCGCGTCGCCGTCCACCTTGTCATGACCGTTCTCCAGGGACGGGGTGGCCAGGGTTTTGGTTACGAGTCTGTGGGCGTTCTCTGGAATAGTAATGAGTTTTATCGGTGTTGGATGGCTTTTGTTATAAGTCTGTGGGAGTTCTCTGGAAGAGTAATGAGTTTTATCGGTGTTGGAGGGTTTTTGTTACGAGTCTGTGGGCGTTCTCTGGAATAGTAATGAGTTTTATAGGCGTATGAATGGCTTTTGTAACAATTCTATGGGCGTTCTATGAAATAATTATGAGTTTTATAGGAGTGTTGGCTTTTGTTACAAGTCTGTGCTAAAGACTTACCCAGCACAATGGTGAGCCAGGGCGAGTATAGGTAGGCGAGACGCGCGCGGCACTGCTTGGAGCGGTACCGGTCGTCGTGCTACAGACTTACCCAGCACAATGGTGAGCCAGGGCGAGTACAGGTAGGCGAGGCGCGCGCGGCACTGCTTGGAGCGGTACCGGTCGTCGTGCTACAGACTTACCCAGCACAATGGTGAGCCAGGGCGAGTACAGGTAGGCGAGGCGCGCGCGGCACTGCTTGGAGCGGTACCGGTCGTCGTGCTACAGACTTACCCAGCACAATGGTGAGCCAGGGCGAGTACAGGTAGGCGAGGCGCGCGCGGCACTGCTTGGAGCGGTACCGGTCGTCGTGCTACAGACTTACCCAGCACAATGGTGAGCCAGGGCGAGTACAGGTAGGCGAGGCGCGCGCGGCACTGCTTGGAGCGGTACCGGTCGTCGTGCTACAGACTTACCCAGCACAATGGTGAGCCAGGGCGAGTACAGGTAGGCGAGGCGCGCGCGGCACTGCTTGGAGCGGTACCGGTCGTCGTGCTACAGACTTACCCAGCACAATGGTGAGCCAGGGCGAGTACAGGTAGGCGAGGCGCGCGCGGCACTGCTTGGAGCGGTACCGGTCGTCGTGCTACAGACTTACCCAGCACAATGGTGAGCCAGGGCGAGTACAGGTAGGCGAGGCGCGCGCGGCACTGCTTGGAGCGGTACCGGTCGTCGTGCTACAGACTTACCCAGCACAATGGTGAGCCAGGGCGAGTACAGGTAGGCGAGGCGCGCGCGGCACTGCTTGGAGCGGTACCGGTCGTCGTGCTACAGACTTACCCAGCACAATGGTGAGCCAGGGCGAGTACAGGTAGGCGAGGCGCGCGCGGCACTGCTTGGAGCGGTACCGGTCGTCGTGCTACAGACTTACCCAGCACAATGGTGAGCCAGGGCGAGTACAGGTAGGCGAGGCGCGCGCGGCACTGCTTGGAGCGGTACCGGTCGTCGTGCTACAGACTTACCCAGCACAATGGTGAGCCAGGGCGAGTACAGGTAGGCGAGGCGCGCGCGGCACTGCTTGGAGCGGTACCGGTCGTCGTGCTACAGACTTACCCAGCACAATGGTGAGCCAGGGCGAGTACAGGTAGGCGAGGCGAGCGCGGCACTGCTTGGAGCGGTACCGGTCGTCGTGCTACAGACTTACCCAGCACAATGGTGAGCCAGGGCGAGTACAGGTAGGCGAGGCGAGCGCGGCACTGCTTGGAGCGGTACCGGTCGTCGTGCTCGTGCTTGGTCATCAGCGCGCGCAGCACCGACAGCGCGGAGCGGCGCTTCTGCGGCGCTTCTCGCAGACTCTGCTCTACCTAGAGTTATAATAATACTAAAATATATCTACTCCATAACAGTTGATAACATTTATATAAGCTATACGTAAGCCGTACGTAAAAGTGTAACTAACAGGCTGTGACGTAGGTTACTATAAATTAAAATTATAAATAATTTTGTGAAATATGTTTTTGTAGATAAATTTCGTACATAGGTATATCAATGTGTCGTATGTTGGCAGAAACTCTATTACATAACGTACTGTAATTTGAAAATAAATGAAATACAAAATACTACACCGCATTATAAAGCAAAACACATAGACATTAAATAACATCGCATATTTTCGTCTTTGGTGGGACTTGAACACGAGATCGTCCCTCAATCCGGCGCTGACAACTGCGCCAAGAAGTCGTAGTGTACAAAGTTTGATAACAAAAAAGTTTTCGATGGAGTTAAGTTTCTGGATCGCTTACACGTACGTAATGAGACAAGGACAATATTCTACGAAAATAGCTTCCGTCAAATCTCACAACTACACCTTTAATTACTTTAAGCTTTATTTAAATTAATAGCTTCATGTTAGTAGCCTACGAGCATAATTCTTTTCAACCACTGTCTAGCTACGAAAACATGTTTGTCTCAATCCGGTTGAGGCGCTGGAAGGCGAAAAAAAAGATACGAAAACTTTTTTAAGTAAACTAATACACAACTAGGGGCACATATCAGTTCATATGTACAATTAATCAACAACATACCACCCATCAACATACCATAACCCTTACATACCAATTGCCAAAGCATGCAGCATGCTATCCAAGCTTACAAACAACGATCAAACAAATGAAACGGTTATTTACTTGTTTTAGTAAGGTTCCAGCGAGGAAATGCCTCAGTACAAAGTCTTCGGTCAATTGCAGTTTTCCTGGATCTGCAAGAAATAATCATTCATAATTTTGATAATTTATTTATTTATTTAAAACTTTTTTGCACTAAAGTACAAAGGGTGGGCTTAATGCTTAATAATGTAGTAATGTTATTAAATCTTTGCACCATTGATAAAATTTATGATACTGGACTATACATTTGGATGCATAGATGTATGTGTGGATTGTCCAACATATTTATTATTATTATTATAGATGAATGGGTGTTTGTTACTTTTTCACACCAAGATTACTGTATGGACCGGGCTGAAACTTTAAGGTGGCGTAGCTCTAGACCTACAATAAATCGTTACCATGGGGCAGAAATAACTAGATGTGTTGATTGTCCAGCATTATTCATTTATTCTTTGACGCGCATTAGAGGAAGCCTGTGTCCAGCTGTGGACTAATATATGCTGATTGACGATTATTTATTTATTTTACTATGCAATGGAGAACGATGCGAATATCATACAAAGATATAATATTTACCTTCATCACAGCCTTTTGCTAACTTATTGGCGTGCAGAGGCAAGTTGAAGGCGACGAAATGTTCGTGCGAGCAGATAGTTTGTAGGAACGTGAACTTGAAGTCGAACAGTGCCTTCGGGTCGCACGCTTTGAACTTATCCAAGTACTTCTTTATTTGCCGGAACACGAATCCTCTGTCCATGAACGAGAGGCAATACTGAAAAGATACAATTATGTTGAAATAAAAAGCGACTTTGTTAGAAGTATAAGAAAATCTTTATTTATAGCATTAACAAACTACCTACTACTGAGTTACTTACCTAATTCTTAAATTACCCAACACCATGAATTACATAAGTAGTTAGGTACTAATTAATTTATATATATATATATATTATATATATTTTATACTTTATTTAATTATATATAAATTAAGTTATAGATACCTTGAGGAATAGAGCGAGGTTTTTGTTGAAGATGTGAGTCTGCATCGGCTGCTGTAAGATGTAGGCGGGCTCCACGGCCGTCACCAACTTCTCGATGTTCTCCAGCAGGTCGCCGTGGAACCTCTCGTTACGTGACATCTACGAAACAGTCATTATTACAATTATTCATACTAAAGTATTAGAACTAAATAACTAGGGATAGAGGCGGCTGCGTCTAACAAAAAATTAAAGTCATCATTCGTTTTCAACCGATTGCAAAAAAGGAGGAGATTCTATATGTATTTTTTTCCCATGATATATAAATAGCCTTGAGACATTTCGAGTTTTAGTATCAAAATATACCTTAAAACTAAAAAACATATCACTCGTGGTCACCGGCGTATTTCGGCGCAGGGGATCACGTGATAGGCCGCCCTTGAACCGCCGGAACTTCACCCCTTTCGGGCAAAAGGTCTTTAATCTTTCTCATGGTAACTCACACACAACAAAAACGTTTACCACTTTTCACAAGGACGACAAAGGAGCACCAGCATTCAATTATAAATCAAAGTCGTTCACATAAAAAAGCACTGACAAATAAAAAATAAATTCAAATTGAACCTTATCTTTTTTATAATCATTTGAAAAAAACCGTCACAAGTCAAGTTATTTAAATAGGTAAGGTTGAAGGTTACCTTTATCCTGCCCGTGTTGATGAGATACTGCGCCATGCTCTTGAGGATGACATCGAAGAAGAACCCCGAGTACTGCATGAACTTGTTCCCGAGCAGGAAGTCCTGGCTCTGCTGCACGAGTTGGTGCAGCGGCGCCGTCAGCGCGCGGTGCAGCTTTAACTCCACGCAGTTGAACACGTACTGGGGTAAGTAAGTTACTTAAATCACACTTCTTACTATTATAATAAATGGGAAAGTCTGTGTGAATGTTTGTTATAAATAATCTTTGTAACTACTTAAGTTATTTAGATGAAATTTGGTACGTAGATAGTTGAGGACCTAGATTAGGATATAGGCTATTAAAATTTGGAAATTTTAACCTCTGAGGGGCTTAAATAGGGTGACAAAGTTTGTATCGAATTAATTTTTACTTGATTCGATTCACTCAAAACTCGGTATAAATAAATATGGACTGAATAATTAACCTGGTATTTTTTTATTTTTACACAATAACCCCTAAGGGATGTGCAATAAATTTCGGAAATTTGTACGAAAAAACCTCTGGTTCGCGGGCGAAGTCGCGGGGCGCATCTTGTATATTATAAATGGGAAAGTGTGGATGCATGTTTGTTACCTCTTCACGCCAAAACTACTGTTCGGATGGGGCTGTAATTATCATTAGCCGTAGATCTAGGCCTGTACCTTTAGCCTGAACCCCCTAACAAATACAAGAATAGGAATTCTTATAAGATATAGGTGTCTTCCACTTACTTTAACGTAGCTATCGAGCAGATCCTTCCTTCCGTAATCGTGAATCATGTGCACGAAGTGGATGATCAGCTTCACTATTTGATATCCCATTTCTTGCGTGTAGCTCTTTTCAACAGTCTGAAAAATGTAGGAAATGTATGATACAAATAAAAAAAACTTTATTTGGACTGTATGAAAAACAAAAAAAACATCAAAGATTTTAAACTCAGTACTAGTAGGTTCTTTCTGCATGTAATTCTTATTTATTGTTTATTTGCTTATAAATGTATTGTTTTTATGTCAATCAATTTTTAGGTAAAATCTACATGAACATTGTAAGGGGTGCAAAAAAAGAAAAGCCTGAGGTTTCGTTTTAATATATTTGTTAAAATTTTTTTTTTGTTTATAACATAATATAATTTAACCACTTACATAAATGTCGATGATGTGTAGACTGTAAATGTACGAAGGATCAATGAATGAACTAGTACTATCACTACAAAGTTGCTTCCCGCTGTCTCTCTGTACCTATGTATGCTTAGATCTTTAAAACTATTACAAAAAGTGCCTTACCATCAATTCAAACAGCTGATTCAAAATGGTAGGCAAGAACCCCACCAGAGAGCTAAGCTTGATCGCATGCGCGGCTTTGAGCGCGTTACAGACGTCGCTCCACAGCGGCGGCGAGCTCGGGGAGGTCGGCGGCGAATTGGACCTTATCAACCTGTATTTAATATAATAGTATGTGTATTTTTTATGTAACAGTACCTCAAAACAAATCTAGGCGTACGGTACTGTCACACATTCAAAATTATACCCTATCTCTATACCATGTCGTTAGTCAAGTCACTACATAGTATAAAACAAAGTCGCTTTCTCTGTCCCTATATCCCTATGCCCCTTTTCATGCTTAAATCTTTAAAACTACGCAACGGATTTCGATGCGGCTTTTTTAATAGATAGAGTGATTCAAGAGGAAGGTTTATGCGTATAATAAATCCTTGCGAAGCCAGGGCGGGTCGCTAGTATATGTATAATATAAGTAGGTATTTATTTAATCATAAAAATGCACACGGATCCCCATGTCCAATCCTACACTCTTATCCATCCACGGTTGTCTGATAGAGATCGCTCTTGAGCGATAAGAACACCTGTTGTTACACATTTTGTAATTTATTTATGTTTTGCATAATACTTTTAAGTGTGCAATAAAGAATTTTCTATCTTCTATCTATATATACTCTGATTTAGAAACATAGATATTTTTTGTTAACAATGACATTTATGAATGAAAACTTAACAAAAACTATAAAAATAACAGACAATAGCAAAGTAACAGCAAGCTAACAACTAAAAACCAAAAAGAAAACTTTATTAACACATAATCGCTCAAGCACAGCGAAAAAGATGCAAGTTAGAGTTCGATAACGGATGAGAGACCAATGGAATGATGAATGAAAACTGTCAAAACCACGAATTATTTGGGGCTCCTGCAGCTTGCTCTGATGAACCCAGAGTCGTAAAATAGGTGCCACCGATATTCCTTTGCTTTTGTAACTCATTTGTTTACAAAAAATATCTATGTTGTTGAATCGCTGTATACCTCTCCGCTTGGGCGAACAGATTGTGCAAGTGAGCGTCGCGGGTCGCCACAGTGGAATCTAGCACCAACTGGCATCGGAATAGAGGCTTCTCTCCCTCGACCCAGACGACCTCCGGACCGGAGTTCCCCTTGCCGAGCCCGAGCGGCTGGATGGACAGGTAGCCGGAGGGCAGGTGGGTCGCGATGGACAGGTTTATGAACTCTTCTATAAGCTTGTCGTTTTTGAGGAGAGGTGCCCAGGCGTATCTGAAAAATAAAACATTTATGTAAATAGTAAATAGCAATTGTGCTAAAATTTATTCTCTTTTTATGTTTCTAACGTAGTAACATTACAAAATATTGTTTTATCTTATAAATTAAAAACAATGTCATACATGAAAATAAAATATCTAATTATCTTATAAAATATCTATTTATCTTATAAATTAAAAACAATGTCATACATGAAAATAAAATATCTAATTATCTTATAAAATATCTATTTATCTTATAAATTAAAAACAATGTCATACATGAAAATAAAATATGTAAATTTATAGCTCTAGTAATTCGTTAAGGAATATAATTGTCCTAACTGAAGACGGTTGCAAAGAGTCCAAAGGTAGCTCGACTGATCCATATCAACCGGAAGCATCCCCAAGACGCTGGCATTACCTACCACACTGTACCGCAATACAGATTAACAGAGATAGGCTAGAGGATCAACAAATCGGTCGTATCGCTTTCTCTGTCCCTTATCCATATGTTCCTTTGAATGCTTAAATCTTTAACTACGCAAAGGATTTTGATGCGGTTCTTTAATAGATAGAGTGATTCAAGAGGAAGGTTTACACGTATAATAAAACCGTGCGAAGGCCGGGTGGGTCGCTAGTTAATAAAACTTACCCTATACAAGTCTCCACGTTACCATCGTTCTTCTTAGCGAGGTCGCAGGAGATGTGGTGGAAGGTGAAGAGCAGATGGTGGCGTAGCTTGGCCTCGTCGCTCCAGGCGGGGCTGGTGTGTGGTGCATTACACGCAGTATCCAGCAACTAATAGTTAAACTTACCCGATACAAGTCTCCACGTTAGCATCGTTCTTCTTAGCGAGGTCGCAGGAGATGTGGTGGAAGGTGAAGAGCAGATGGTGGTGCGGCGTGAGCGCGGTGGGCAGGCGCAGCTTGGCCTCGTCGCTCCAGGCGGGGCTGGTGTGTGGTGCATTACACGCAGTATCCAGCAACTAATAGTTAAACTTACCCGATACAAGTCTCCACGTTAGCGTCGTTCTTCTTAGCGAGGTCGCAGGAGATGTGGTGGAAGGTGAAGAGCAGATGGTGGTGCGGCGTGAGCGCGGTGGGCAGGCGCAGCTTGGCCTCGTCGCTCCAGGCGGGGCTGGTGTGTGGTGCATTACACGCAGTATCCAGCAACTAATAGTTAAACTTACCCGATACAAGTCTCCACGTTAGCATCGTTCTTCTTAGCGAGGTCGCAGGAGATGTGGTGGAAGGTGAAGAGCAGATGGTGGTGCGGCGTGAGCGCGGTGGGCAGGCGCAGCTTGGCCTCGTCGCTCCAGGCGGGGCTGGTGTGTGGTGCATTACACGCAGTATCCAGCAACTAATAGTTAAACTTACCCGATACAAGTCTCCACGTTAGCATCGTTCTTCTTAGCGAGGTCGCAGGAGATGTGGTGGAAGGTGAAGAGCAGATGGTGGTGCGGCGTGAGCGCGGTGGGCAGGCGCAGCTTGGCCTCGTCGCTCCAGGCGGGGCTGGTGCAGTGGTGCAGCACCGAGCAGCGGTACTGGCTGCTCATGCCGCTGCGGCCGTATACCACCTTACAACAAACAATGTACTTATAGTCCAGTCATTATAGTAAGTTCACCTCGGAATTCGAGATACCCAGCTGTAGGTCTGTAAATACTTGTGTATTGACACCCTAAAAGTTGTCTCAAAACCTACATATGGTAGGGTGTGCGTAACTCGGTGCCGCAACCGGTGGCAAATCGAGGGGTGATGCCCCTCGGTTTATGGATTCGTGCAAAAATTTTCTTTTTTAAATTACCATAATTTTTTTGTTTTTTTTTTGTATTGCATTGGTGATTTTTTATAGAAGACTTTGAAGAGCGGAATTCTTACTAAATACTTTTATCCATATTGTACCTATAGGTAAGATATTTGCTACAAATATTTAAATTAAAAAACGAAATCAATTGGGTGGATCTTGTTAGAGAAGACTTTGAAGCGTGGAATTGTTATAAAATATATATCCTTACATTTTGCAATGGATTTCCACAAACTTTAACGATTATAGCGAGGTATATAATAATATAATACCTGTAAAGGTTTATTATCCCCACTATCGCTGTCCCTCAGCTCCACAGTGCAGGCGATGTTCCTCGCGCGTGCGTACACCTTCTGCGAGTCGAAGCAGAGTCCCAGCGGCCGCACGTACAGATGGTGTACAAAGGCGGCGTGAGGCTGCTCGGGCTCCGCGCTCGGCGCGCCCAGCTCGAGGGTGAGCGGGGACGAGGGGGGCAGCGGGAAGGGCTTGAGGGCGGCGAACGAGCTCGTCATACAATCTGACAACAATAACATAACATAGTCAAATAAAATTCATATACTTATGTACTTTGACGACTAAATATTTTTGACGACCGATGTGGCAGCGGGCGAAGGACCGGCTGCAAAATACAGGAGGTTACGTTTTCCGGAAATCGAAAAAGAAAAAAAAAATTTGGACGATTTACAAATATTTATTAGGGGGTTCTGGGTGTTTTCTATCTATAATAAAAAATATGTATCTCTGTAATGTTTTAAGTTCATCAGTCACACTAGTACCCATAACATAATCATCCATCTAGAGTCTGTTCAAAAAGAGAACCGTCGTAGGAATTGAGGTCGCGTGTGTGCCAATTTACTACTTTTGTTGCGTTGACAACACTGCTCTGTCATTGCTAGTGCGACTAAGAGTTTTTGATACTTGGTAGAAAGAAATCATGCACAGACACCAATTTTTGTCATGAATAGGTACTTCTTGCTAATATGTATCTTCGCATAATGGTGATTGAAATTGGCTACCATAGCACTGCACAGGTGTTAGTGATGAATGTGATGAGCCAAAAATAAATGCATGATTCTACTTTGGTTTAAGTGATAGCTTTAATCAAAATTATTAATAACGGACTTAAAAAATTAAACATAGAGACATTTTATGATTTTATTTACATTTTCTTAATATACAGTAAAAATTTACAATTATAGATAATAATTTAATCAGTACCATAATCAAAATCTGAATCTAAGTATTCAATGCCGCTTATGTCTGAGCTAGCTTTGGAGCATTCACTATCAGACTCTGTTTCATCTTCGGATTCTGATTCTGTTACATTTATGATAAATTCTTGTAAATTGTCCATCAAATGGTCCTGTTCCCAATATTTTTCTTCAACATGTTTCACATGTTCACATTCTTTTTGCCACTGAGCAGTAGTTATATTATTGAAGCATTCGTTTATTATGGGCAGCAATTCCTTGGCTGATACATTAACATTCTTTGCTGCAACATCTCGTTTAACTAAACTCCATATTAATTCTATTGCATTCAAATCGCAATGATACGGCGGTAACTTGACAACTGTGTGACCATGTGCTTCAAGTAATTTATTTATTTTGTACACAGGATCACCTTTGTTACTTTTTATTAAATCGAATAATTCAGCTTTAAGTGCATTTTCTGGGAATGATATTCCTTTATCGTTTAACCATTCTTTCATTTTGTCTTTCTTGTCACTGTAATTTGGAGGTTTATCTAAACGTACACTGTGATAAGATGCATTATCCATCACAATCACCGATGTTTCGGTAAGATTGGGTATAAGTTTTTCTGTTACCCATTTTGTAAAGTTCTCATCATTCATGTCGTGATGATAATCTGCTGAAGTATTTTTACCCTTGTATGCAAGTAAACAGTTATCTACAAATCCATTCCGGGTACCAGCATGTACGATAATATATCTTTCACCCAGGGAAATGGCTTTAGATACCCCAGGTTCATTTGGGCCTTGCCAGCACTTGTTGACTTCATGCGCAGTATGGATGTATGTCTCATCTAAATAAACAATTGGTTTTTCTGTTTCTCTCAATCGCTTCATGGTTCGCAAATATTTGGCACGCCAAACCACAATATCATGCCGCTCTATAAGTATTTTTCGTTTTGACTGACATTTTTTATATTGATATCCCATTTCTTTCAAAACACTGTGCAGACTAGAAATTCCACCACCAAAATTTATGTCTTCTTTTAGTACTCTATGTAGCTTCCTCAGAGTCGGTACCTCTTTTCGAACAGTATAAAACTGTCGAATTTTGCTCCGTATGGCACATTTGTCAAAATCGACCAGAATTATTGTCTTGGGCCGGCCTTTGCGTTTTTTCCCTGGAGTGCACCACACACCTCTATTTACAGCACCTTCTTTTTTAATTTTAGACACAGTGTCTCTACTAAGACCTGCAACATAAAATGTACATAGTTTAATATCTAAAAACGCAAAGTATCAATATGTGTTAGTCATACACTACAAAAATAGGTCAGCTGAGGCTTGAATGAGTTTTACCTAATATAGTATTTCCGTTTACGCTAATCGCACATACAACACTAAAGACACTGTTTATTTCGTATAAGAAATCAATGTACTGTCCAAAATACACCACAACAAGACTTACATACCAGTCATTGTGGCTACTCGTTCCGTAGCTTTGTTCAGGTCGATGATTGGGCTTTTTGACGCTTTTTCGCGTTGACAAAACTGTATAACATTATATACTATTTGCCTCACAGTGCTGCGTAACGTTTTTCCTCTTTTCGACATAATTAAAGCAATAATTTCCACAAAAACAAGATCAACAATAATTTACCGAGTTGAAAATATCTTATGACAGTTGAATGATGAGACAGATGACACATCGATTGGGTTGCCATATAAAAATCTTAATGTTAGTTCACCGTAACGCCACGACGGTTCTCTTTTTGTACAGACTCTATCATAGATTTATTGACCAGCGTTATTTTATTTATTCTTTATTTGTTAAGTGCTCTTATAGTAAAAAAAATAGTATTCTAAAGAAATAGAAATGAAAAACGAATATAGAAATAAAAATCTTAATCAAATTAAATTAAAATTATGCATCACTAGGTTGCCAGGAATAGATATTATTGGTTATGCTAATCTTTGTACTCCTTCCTGGCATTGAATTTCTTCTCATCATCATCATCAACCTATATCAGTCCACAGCTGAACATAGGCCTCCCCTAATTAAATTAAAGGAACCTTATCTCTCTGCATATTATAATACTAGCAGCGCCTCGCGATTTCACCCGCGGTTATTCCCGTGGGAATTCCGGTATAAAAAATATAGCCTATGTGTTATTCCAGACTAT
This sequence comes from Eupithecia centaureata, assembly GCA_944547425.1. Taxonomy (NCBI): domain Eukaryota; kingdom Metazoa; phylum Arthropoda; class Insecta; order Lepidoptera; family Geometridae; genus Eupithecia; species Eupithecia centaureata. The sequence continues at coordinate 1,013,599 of OX155694.1, forward strand.
AATCTATCTCTGTGCCAAATTTCATCCATATCTGTTCAGTAGTTTTTGCGTGAAAGAGTAACAAACATCCATCTACTTACAAACTTTCGCGTTTATAAAATTACTAGCGACCCGCCCCGGCTTCGCACGTTTTTATTATACGTATAAAATTACATCTTGAATCACTATCTATTAAAAAAACCGCATCAAAATCCGTTGCGTAGTTTTAAAGATTTAAGCGTACAAAGGGACATAGGGACAGAGAAAGCGACTTTGTTTTATACCACGTAGTGATAATATATCTTACTAGGAATAGGTTCATTGATAAGGGTAACATGAACGCTGAGCCAGCCGGGTATGACAGTGAGCTTGGCGAGTTTCTCCGGCTTGCGGTAGTCTGAGAGTATCTTCAGTAGATCGTCATCGGACAGCTTGCTCGGGTCTTGTCGGTAGATGGCGGGGAATTCCGGCGCGGCCTCCAAGTCGTTGCTGTACATCCTGAAACAATTATAGCATTGAAAATTATAATAATACTAGCGAACCGCCCCGGCTTCGCACGGTTTTATTATACGTATAAACCTTCTCTATGTATTTAAAACCGCATCATAATCCGTTGCGTAGTTTGAAAGATTTAAGCGTTCAAAGGACATAAGGATATAGGGACATTTAATTATTATTTATTATTTAATTTTTATTTATTTATACATTGTTGACTGACTTACAGTTTGCAAAACGTCAGACACTACTTATAAATTAAAATTAACATTACAAACAATATTTACATGGAATAGAAGATAATTAAAATAAAAATGTCAGAAGAAAACATAGTAAAACAATAGTCAAATTCACATTATACATTAAATTAAATAAATAGCTGTTGATGTCACGTTACAATTTAAAATAAGTTATTGAAATAAAAGAATAAATACACATAGGGACAGAGAAAGCGACTTTGTTTTATACTATGTAGTGAAGTGATAGTGAAGACATGATTGATCGACTAAAAATGTTACTATTTTTATTATTGGAAATGGTCGAGTGTTGCGGCAAGCTGAAGACAGGGCGCTATGGCGCTCATTAGGGGAGGCCAATGTCCAGCAGTGAACTAATACATATAAGCTGATGATGAGTGTTTGGCCACTATCTCACGTAAGTGAAAATGTGGCCTAAAATGGAGCACGCTTTCCCAGAAGGAACTATTTCACTTCTTTACGTTATTAATGTGGTCGATATCAATAAAATAAGCATTATAAAGGATAAATCAAAATCAGATAAGTATAGAATTTGATTATTTTATTTGTATTCAGCCGTTTTTTGCTAACATAACAATTTTAACAAATAATACTAACTTAAGAATAACATTTAGTTCTAAGTTATTTTAAATAATTATAATAACTTAGGATTAAGATTTAGTTCTAAGTTATTTTAAATTTTTTTAGGCATAGTTAGCTTTTTTTCGAGATCTTTAAAATTCAGGTAATAAATGATTTTACTATACATAAATTATTTTATAACATTTAAATTATGAGTGTACCCCTGAATTTCGACAGATTATACATCCGATTGTAATAGAGAAAACTCAACAAAACTTTGCAAGCATTAACGACCGATGTGGCGCGGTGGGCGAAGGTCCGCCTGCGACGCAGGAGGTTGCGGGTTCGATTCCCGCCTCGGAACAAATTTGTGTACGATCTGCAGAAATTTGTTCCGTTGGTATGGGTGTTTCCTATGTATAATAAAAAATATCTATCTACTTACTTGTTACTTGTTTCTGGACTGATTTCCGCAACTAGGCCACAGGTGGGCCCTTTTTGCTTCTCGGGTGGGGGGCTGCTAGTCTAACCACCCGATATCCTCCAGGAAAGCCATCTTGGCTCTCAGCATATCTCTCTATGTAATATATTGTATTAAGGATATCAGTCATCTAGTACCCATAACTCAAGCTCTGCTTAGCTTGGGGCTAGATGATGCTGTGTGGACTGTCCAGAGTTATTTATTATTTATTAAGTTCTTTTTAAATTCTTACTTGTAGAGAGGTTTGGCCGCCCAGGCGAAAGGCATCCTATAGCTGCCCACTCGGTTGGCGTACGCTTGCACCGACTTGTGCACTTTGAGCCCTAGCCGAGGGTCCTTGGTGGCTTTCAGGTAGGGCTCCAGCGTGTGGCTCACGTGGCCCTGGAGGATCTTGTCGATCTTCACCACTATGAACAGGTCTGGGTGGGGGTTGTTCACTGATAATATTACCTGGGAAATAGATTTACATGTAAAGTGGAACCGTTGGAAGAAAACAACCTACATAACTGAGCAAAAATATATTAACCCTTAAATTACTACAAAAAGTGATAATGTAGAAATTACACTGTAAAAATGTGTATATTCACTCATGTAACTTCACTTTGTTAATTAATTACAATTAGCTGTTATTTGACAACTTTACACTGAAGTATTTATTACTCGCGACCCGCCCGGGCTTCGCTCGGTTTTATTATATGTGTAAATCTTCCTGTTGAATCACACATCATCTATTTTAAAAAACCGCATCAAAGTCCGTTGCGTAGTTTTAAAGATTTAAGCATACAAAGGAACAGAAAAAGACTTTGTATTATACTATGTAGTGATAAGCTTGGAAGACGTTAGTAGGTACATTGATTTTCATTAAACATAGTTAACAAGACTCTCGATGTATATTTTAAAATGAAACTAAATCAAAAGCCGTTCATCCGATTGGGAGTTACGATGCCACAGGGAAAAACACACACACACAGAGATACATACGTCTTGTATATGTGACTGTATAACATCCCCCATATCGGAGTTTAATATATCTTTGATCAGAAAACTACGTAGATTTGAGAATTAATGTGCAAAAACGAGGGCCCTGTTATTTCGATTACTTACCTAAGATATTAACTGAAAACTTTATACTTCACTACATAGTAGAGGTATAAAACAAAGTCGCTTTCTCTGTGCCTATGTCCTTATGTCCCTTTGAATGCTTAAATCTTTAAAACTACGCAACGGATTTTGATGCGGTTTTTTTTTAATAGATAGAGTGATTCAAGAGGAAGGTTTATATACTTATAATAAAACCGTGCGAAGCCGGGGCGGGTCGCTAGTTTAATATAAAATTACAGCGTTTTCTAAGCCATAACTCCATATTAAAGATTATTAAATTATAAGTGCGTAAGCCCTCGCACTCAGAGAATATCACTAAGCATTGAATTAACATCGCTAAAATTTTTCGCCCACCGAAATCGAATTTTTTTTGCGATGCTATTTCATTTAACTTCATAATTATATCCTTAATTTTGATAGAATTCATATCTACCTGTCTCTTGGCCCGGAACCACTCATCAGGTATCTGTTTAACATCTAACTTAACATCACAGCTGAAGTTCTCAACCAGTGACCGCGTGCACTCCTCATCCCTGACTAGATCCCTCACGGCGTCATGGTTGAGATCAAAGTGGAAGTTCTCCGTGACCTTCCGCCCGCTTCTCGCGTCGTACAACGCCAGGTACGTGTAGTACGGCTCTACTTGGCACAGGAGTTCTTTCTCTCCGTCTATTGGAGCTTGTAATCTAAACTTTAAGCTTTCGCATTTGAGCAATATTCTTTGGCCAAAGTGTTCTCTGAAAAGAAAGTTAATAGTTTTATTTATTGCTGGACAATGCACACCGAGCCATATGGTTTAAGTAAGCAGTGTTTGTGTTATGGGTACATGGATGGATGGATGTTTGTTACTCTTTCACGCAAAAACTACTCAACGGATATGGATGATATTTGGCACAGAGATAGATTATAGACTGGAATAAAACATAAGCTATATTTTACCACGGAATTCCCTCGGGAACGGGAATTACCGCGGGTGAAACCGCGAGGCACTGCTAGTCTATTTATATAGCATAATATTATTTAGTGAGTATATAAGTTATCTTGTACCCAAAACACAAGCTCTGCTTAGCTTGGGGCTAGATGATGCTGTGTGGATTGTACAGGATGATTTATTATTTGTGGAACGAAAAGATAAAATGTTGAATAAATGGCATTGAGCGCAGGACGCATAGCTTTGTTTGCCGATATAATGGACGCCATGACACGGTTATGGACAAACATAAATTATTTTAAATGTCACATTCACAATAACATACGCAAAGTTAATAGTTTAGTTTGTTTTGTATTAATCACTGCTATTTCTGTTAGTATTTAAAACCTTCTCTGACATAACATTTTAGAACTCAATAGACAAGTAAAATTTTAAACTATAAATTATTATCAAATAAGCGACAGAATGTTATAGATTTTCCTTTCACTTCATTTATTTGTCCATTTGTAAGAAATGAAAAAAAATCATTAGAGCCCTTTTAAACCAACATAAAGGATGCTCTATTTTTTTTTATATAATTGTGTTCATTTCAGTACATTTCATCATTTTAGCCGATTTTGGTGATTATGCTGGTATTTCTCGTTTGTTCCCATTCATATACCTTTGACGCTTTTGACATTTCATCAAAATCTGACCAGTAATTTTTGAATACTTATTCCTTAATCATACGAGAAATTTGAAGTTATTTTTTACATCTAATTATGTCAATGAAGAATTTGTAAGTGCGGTAGCTAATCTACTCAAACAAGTAATGGTTTCATTGAACCAACACGTGCCTTTACCAAGAATAACATCGTTAGGAACGTCATGATATACCTAACGATCTTGTAACTGGACCTTTAACGGTACCTGTTAAATCTCAAGTATCCTGACTTGCATGCTTTAGATTATGAAATAAATCTGAAGCTAGTGGTCTTTTTTTTATATTGGACTAATTGCTCCAGGTTTCTGGGTGTTTTCTTTGTAAAATAAAAAATCTATGTAATTTATTGTATTGAGTATATCAAACTAGTGCCTTAACACAAGCTCTGCGCTTGTTGCTGTGTGGAATATCTATTATTATTGGAACTGCTGTTATTAGTCGAATGCGCTTGAAGATGCATCCTTATAACCATGCTCATAAGTGTTATACCGCATTTACATTCAGCCCCTGCCGCTGCCCCTCGCGCTGCCGGCGATAATTCCCTATATACTGCTGCAGCAGGATCGAGAGGAGTGTGTGTTTACATACTGCCCGTGCCCTACCACTCACTTCGCTTTCAAGTTTCGGCAATGGCAGACGTCGACATAACGTCTTTCTCCTCCAGGCGCTCGTCGAGTACTGAGCGTCAGAGCAGAATGTAAACACGCACTGCCGCTCGCGCTGCCGGTCCTTTGACTTCCGCACAAAAAAAACCGCCATTTTGGGGAGCACCGGGCAGCGCGAGTGGCAATGGCAGTGGCATGAGAAGTATCGCGTTTACACACTCGTCCTGCCCACTTCCCTGCTCACTACGGCTGAATGTAAATGCGGCATAATACTCACTTGAATGGTTCCAGCTGAGGTTCTGGCGAGGGCGCGCGCTTGTGAGGCAAGTTGAAGACATTGTAGCGGCACTCGTTCCTTGCCGCCGATATCGAGAGGTCCGTCTCGCGGGAGTACCGCATGAGCAGCGGGTTCATGCTGTGCTCCAGCCCTTTGAGGGTCCCGTACGTGGCGGGAGGCGGCTCCGCGGTCAGAGACACGTCGGCGTCTGGAAGAACGGGTTTTAAGTCTAACTGTAATCTTTTATAAGTGTAAATCATGAAGACTGCTGGTAGATGCTGGATGCGGCAAGAAAAAAATGAAAATCGTTTATTGCAGTACCTTATTTACAAAACATAAATGAATTTGGAAGCCTCCATTTAAGTAAATATATGCTTATGTTTGGGGACTCCGATCTTGCTCTGCTTATATACATAGGTAGGTACGTTTACTCTACTTAAAGTTGAAGACAGGTCGCTATGGAACTAATTAGGGGAGGCCTATGTCCAGCAGTGGACTAGTATAGATTTATGATGTGACGTAACGTTTGCTTTGCTTAAAACACATCAAATCGTCAATCGTTACGAAAGTATAGATTGACTCAGGGATTGATATGGTTACCAGTTGAAAGGGTTTTCAACAGGGTTTTTGGAGGAGTTATTTTAAAACCCTATCCTTAGTAGTTACAAACACTTTCTATATAATATACTAGCTGCGCCGCTGCGCGGGGAAATTTATTTATTTGTCAAATATCATATTTTTATACATAATATGCTATTCCCGACGAAGAAAAATCCAAAAACACAAAAATCATAAAAATCGGTCTAGCCGTTCTCGAGTTATAAGTGTTGTAACTTTCTTTTACATATATAGATATCCCTTTTAAGGGGAACCCCTTTAAAACCCATCCACTGTGGCAACCATTTGAAAGGGTTTTGGGTTTTCGATATTTGTGAAACTCAGTCGTTTACTGTTACCCTTTCCATCATTCTAGATCTGGTATTCCAGTAAAGAGTACAATTGTTTATGTTATTCATAACTCATAACATAACAGATAAACGCACCTAGCACGTTTGTCTGTAAAAGAAGTCACTTACAACAAATAATGGACATTATCTCGATATATTTATAGTTTTGTCAAAGCTGTCCTTGTTTCATTCGGACATTGTGGGGTTTGTGATACAATGTAGTATAAATAAAAACTGTTACGAACAATCCTCAATGTTATCATTGTATGTTTATGGCCAAGGTCAATGTGTACTTTTATGTCCTTCGTCGACATAATTCAATGCACAGTATTATAAAAGCATTTTTAAAAATGCTGGAAAAAATTAAGGATAACTAAAAAACTACTGGTTGCTCGATAAACTTGGGATTATTCTCATAAAATAATATGCATTTTTATATAATTTTAAGTTAGTTAGGGTAGTTCTGTTTAACAAATATGTAGATAACGTAAACATTTTGCACGACTAACAAGTCAAATATAGTGATACTCTAATTTAAGAACATGATTGTTAACCTATACTTAGGCAAATAAATATTATCATTTCATTTCATTTATAAGGATTACAAAAAAAATATAAGTAAGTATACAACAAAAATAAAAAAATGGGATTTTATCTTTAAAGCTGTCGCTTCTTACGGTCGCATATAATTTGATGAAGATTTGACCAGTAATTTTTGAGTTATCCTGAATAATACGTGAAAGTAGTTGTGGTTTGATTTGCCACCAATTTAAAAAATTAAAGTTCTCAATAATCACCTAGTTACCTGTGTTTTTTTGTAAAAAATTATCAAAATGTATGTGATAAAAAGTTTGATCATCTGATATTTACCTTTATCTAAAACCTCATCATTCTGATTGTTTTCGGGGCTATCCTGGTTCTTCTTTAGCGCTGCGTTGAAAGCGATTATCCAATCGTTCATATCTTCCTCATTCTCGGATGAAAACGTGTATCCTTTCCCTCCCGCCATTCGAAGCTCGAAACTGTACTTTCCGCGTTTTGGATTCTGTGGAATTACCATAATTATACCATTTTAATTTAGAACTAATTTGATAGGCATTCAAAGGTTAAGCTATTTTGAATAACCCTGCATGGCTGATTTGGTAACGTATTAGGACACTTTGATTTCCATAGTTTTCTATGTAAAGATAGTCCTACAATACAGGAAAATGCTAGTGTTCGAACCGATTGCAAATTAATAAACCATTAACCGTAACATTTGATAACAAAATTAATGTTACACCAGATGATGCAATATTTACAATGATATTTTTAAACGATGTATGTTTTTATTAATTCAAACTAAGACTATTATTTCTATTTCGATCGTGACCCAAAAACTAGAATCCCGCACTATCTCGCATTAGCGAGTGTAATCGCCCATACCCATGTCTATAACAGTCTTATACAAACAGGAACTTTAATTTATGCGCAATAAAACTCAACTTACTTTGACGACATCCGAACAAAAGTCCATAACAATTGTGAGTTTCGTATCAGTTTTCTTTTCATCCTTGTACACCTCGAGAATGTAGGTGCCATCGGCCTCTCGCAGCATTGAGCAATAGCGTTTTTTAAATGACTTAGAAGCGAGATTACTGAACATTCTTTCGGAGCCAATTTCTGGTCCTTTCAGTAGATAGCCCTCTTTGGTGCCGAGGTCCACCTTCGCTGTCTGATTATCATTATCGCTCTCTGTTTCCACGTCGATATCGTAAACTTCCGGTGGGTATTTGTGGATTACAGGCCTAAAACGATAAGTGTCAAGTGATACAATATTTCCATGAACAGAATATGACGAACTGAAAGGCTAGTGCCTCGGTTTATCTCTTATAAGTAATATCTGAAAGTACTGTATTTAAGTATTGCGTTCTTTTTCCTCGTAAATTAAAGGGTTATGGCCCGTGCCAAATTAAAACCCTATGTTATAACATCGGAATTAAAGCTGATTTATTTGTAAAACCAGTCGAATTAATTTGTTTTGGTTTAGTTTGAAACCAGTTCAAAATGCAAACAGTGAAAGTGTTCGTCTTCACTTTCGCGGAGAGTAAATATTTAAATTATTGTTTTTTTATGTCCTTACATCGTCATTTTTGAAATAAACGGCGCCAGACATGTACTAAACATGTATAAAATGGCGTGTTTCTTTTATTCTAAACATAAATTAAGACTTCTAGACGAAGTGACTCAATCTGCAGTCTTTTAAAATATTTGTAAATAGCTATGGTAGAATAGAATCCTATTGATCAATTAAGGTATTAGACGAAGAATTTGATGAACTAGCATACCTCGTAAGAGTCGTCAGTAAGACAAGGCCTTATGACAACAAATATTAAATCAGTTTTGAATGCAGCTATTCATGTAACCTTGGCAGAACTGTATCAGTTTCTATGTTCACACATCATGGCCAAGTAAACTATGTTAATTAGAATGCTAATGAGAGCGTTAACTGTTTGGAATGATTTTTAATTTACCACTTTTTATATTTTGGTACCTCATTATCGTAGTGTAGCGCTTACATAATGAGCAAAACTTTTGATGAACTTAGAGATGTTGCGATTGGTATATCACCTATCCTACTCTACTATTCGATCATTGGATAACTAAATAATTATGCAATATTTTGTATAATGTAATAAGGAAACCGGAAACCTATAAGGAATACCGTAATAAAAAAGACCTTTAACTATAGAATGCAGAGAACTTAAAAAAATAGGAGAGCGTAAATGTGTCGCTCAGATGGTAGGACCAGTAGATCGTCCAAGGTATAGCTGTAACGAATATGTGGAGAAACACCTACAAAAACTTCGCAGTGGACTGTACCTCTAGTATCGAACATCGACAGTGGTTTTCAGAAACTCTGTTTCCGAGTCTTCGACACGGAATTTGACGATTCGCACAAAATTCAAATATTTCAGCGGTTTTTACTATTTTTTGCGTATCAAATTACCATAAAAACCACAAAAAATATTTCCACAAAAAATAGACCCTTTTCTACCATTCAGATTACAATAAAATATCACATAAATTACATAATATTCTTTTGGTACCTAATGCGTCGATTTGTAGTAATAAATATCTGATAATATTAATTTCTGCGAAAGTAGCATTAAATCGAAATTAGCATGAGTTCATAGAAAATGTTTTACTAAACTGCTCTTATATTCTTTGTAGAACGTACCTATAAAAAATTAAAAACAGCTGAAAGCATTTCGCGCGAATCTTGATCAGATTTGATGACGGAATTCTGTCTATCAGACGGTATTTCAGAATACTCCTGCTGTAAGTAAGTGATCCAGAGTTGCATTTGACTACACGAAATACTTGAAGGTGTTTCTCAGTATCGACTGATTTGCCCTCCGGCCTTTCCAGCGACACGTATACGCTCTCCTACAATGTTAAACAATGCAGTACCTTTTGATAATAATTTTTTTCAATTTAATATGTAACAATATGCAGTACCTTTTGATAATAAAAAAAATCAATATAATATTTCAATTTGATAATAAAAACTTCAAGAGCAAATAATTTATATTCTATAACGTAGGTATTGCTCAGCTCTTCTGTTCCAAATATAAAACTTTGTCCTGAGAACATCCATAGCTTAGAAATATACCTTGTCAAGTTGAGATAAGATCCAGAATAGTAGCTCCAAATATAAGACATTGTCTAGCTGTGAACACCCATAGCTTAGTAATAAACCTTATCAAGTTGAGATAAAATCCAGAATAGCAGGACCAAAGATAAAACTTTGTCTCTGAGAACCTCCATAGCTTAGTAATAAACCTTGGCAAATCGAGATAATATCCAGAATAGCACATCCAAAGATAAAACATAATCTAGCTGTGAACATCCATAGCTTATTAATATACCTTGGCAGGTTGAGATAAGATCCAGAATAGCAGCTGTATTTGTAGTGTATGAGGTTCCAGCTGGAGGCATAGCTGAGGAGCGCCTGCCGCGTGAGGAGCGGGCAGGCGGCGGCGGTGCGCACGTCCGGGACAGCTGTGGTCACTGTGCGCCAGCGGCGGGGCAACACCACACTCTACAAATAAATAATGTTCGACAATCCTCACACAGCATCTAGCCACAAAGTAGGTTGTTTTCATAGAGCAAAAATGCAGTTCTTTAAGTTTTATAAATTGTAACTTTGCAGTTCTGTTTCAAAAGGTTGCAGGCTGCCTTAGGTGAGTCTGTTAAGAGTTGGGGTGATTCAAATTCTAGGCTGATACAACCATGATGTTTTAATAAATATCCTATCTGTGTTTGGGTTATGTAATTCATGATTCTACTAGTTTTTGCCTAGACATGGAACATAATTCTAGCCCTGGAATTACACATAGGCTACTTTTTATCCCATAAATCAGTTCCAATGGGATGGAAATATCCTTGAAATGTTTCAATAGAAATAACATGATGAAATGGCAGAATAATTAGTTAAATTAGTCAAGTTAGAGGTTGTTGTTTTTTCACTCTCATCATTCACAAATTACATTAAATTCTAGGTTTTCGTAGTATAAGCTTTGAGCATTCTGCTTGTAAATTTTAATCATGACCAAATTAGGTGCCTCCTAAAATTAAGTTAGACGTCTAATCTTAGCTAAAAATGTGATGTGACAGAATACGGTTTTAGCAATTTTAGCTAAGTTGAGTTGTTTTACATCTGTCATCCTAATTTTAAATCTGTCAGTCTAATTTTTAAAACACAGAATAGCATTCGTGGATTTGACGTTTCTAAATCTTAAAATTAGCTAATTTTAGCTAGGTCTAAAACAAGAGAATTGACACCATTGAATACTTTATAAACATAAAAACATACAAATGAAAGACAGGTTGACCAACAACTGAATTTATTTTCTACCCTCAACCTATTTATAAGAATGTAACAAACAAGTACCTAAAATATACAACATATTGTAAAGGTGTTATCAAATGAACATGGACTTACGGAAACATCATCAGTGGGATAGATGAGGATATCTCTCAGGGGGTCGTTCAGCAGGAGAGTCCTGTTGTCCTGGATGTACTGTTCAAAGTCCAGGGCAGTACATTTTGTGGCTATGATGTTCTAAAAAGAAAATATAAAACTTTAGAGCAACACCACTTGCATGATCAACTTCAAATAGACAAATGTTTACATAGTTACACTATACATAATTCTGTTCCTGGATTAATTCCAATAATATTCTTATATTAGTAGCCCCTTCCTACTCAATGGTCAGGACTTCACTTAGATTAAAGGAGATTTAAAAGACCATTACTTGTCATAGAGGGATATTAAGTATCTATCCACACTAACTTTAAAGTTCTGTTTTTACTTTTTCTTATTGGTTTTCTTTAAGAATTTTTATTTAAAAATATGTATTATGTTGTGTGTCTGCAATAAAGACTTAACAATAATTTTTCAATTTATTTTACTAAAAATTTAAGCAATGTTATTGGTAAGTAGCAAAAAAAAATAGTATTTCAAATGAAACTACAAACTAGTGGCATATCTCACAACTCTGCTTAGCTTCTAGCCCAAATGATGCTGAGTGGATTGTCCACAAAAATTTATTTATTCTCTTCTTCTAAGTTTTAAATTAAAGCAGAGTTTTACCTAGTTAGTACCTATCACTAGTACATAATACTAATTTTTTTTTTATGGTTTTTAAAAACGGAATGAATTTGGGAATACCTTTTCTTTCTGACTTATAGAAATATCGGAAAGAAAATGTTTTCTTTATTTTAATAATTCCCAAAAGCTCAATATATTATTCATCTTTAATAGATGTAAAACCCCACCCGTCCCAACGCCCCTAGCTCCCGTCCTATCCTTTCCAATCAATTCCGCTACGAAGCAAGGTGGTCTAGCTTCGTGGGCCTGTTATCCCCAAAAAGAGTGATGGCAGGTGGGGGGAGGACCACCTACGTTTTTGATGCTGTGCGTAGGGGGCCCGCAAGGGGGGATGCAACTGGCCTGGTGGCTGAGCGGACAGATGTCTCTTCCGCAACACTCCTCTTTGGCGTGAATTTCCTCCGAAAACGGGAGGTCACGGTCTAACCAACTGTGACTAATCAGCATGACGGTCAGCCTTCAGCTACCGTTGGTGAGATGGGGGGGTCGATGGGGTCTGCAGCCGGCGGTGCACGCTTTAGCTCGGTGGTGGTGGTCAACGCTGAGTATAGTGGTGCCGTTGAGGCTCGTAGGCAACGCGATCACCCTTTCTATATCGGACCGGCAACCCTGGTGTATAATACTGTCAAAATACATCCCCCTGGTTGGACTCCGTGGTGGGTGGGGCCCGGAAAGATGAATTTTAAACAACCTTTTATCATGTCTACCACACATAAAATTGACCACTTTGCGCCCTCAGCTGGGGAGGCGGTGGAAGCCTATGCTGCCGTTACGGCCGCCATGGATCCCACTGCTGTCTGGAAGGTTGTGAAACCGAAAGGCAAAAAATCGAACAAGGCAGGGAAAGAGGTAAAGCCAGTGGCCGGACCCTCGACTACCGTAGTTCAAACCTTTGCGGCGGCTAACGTCCCCTTAGGTAGGAACGCCAAACGAAAACTGCGGAAGCAACGACAGGCGCAGGAGAAACAGGCGGCTCCGAGCACCGGAGCCACTGTAGCGAATGCTCCGGGTCCGAGCTTCTACTTCAAACAAAGACAGAATGACAGCAAACCCAATGCGTCTGACCCTAAACCGCATGACCCGCCGACGAAACCTACGAGCTTGCTTGTTGATGTTTCCGAGGACGATGGTTTCAGAGGTACGGGGAAACAGACCAAGGGAAAGAACCGCTTTAATCGCCAGAAGCGCGCTGCCATAGCGATCTCACGATCTGCTCAGGCCCCTGCCGCGGCTCCGGACCAGGTCCCGGCCGCGATCCAAGTGGAGCCAGGTAAGAGGGTGCGACTGGACGATACTGTGTCCCCGAGAGGGGAACACAAGAAGCAAAAACTGGAGCACACACGTCGCGTTTCTAACATCAGCTATGCCCAAGTTGCGCAAAGCAACCTCAGTGTAGCTGTAGTGAAGACCGACAATGAGCAACTGACGGAGGAACAGGCCACCATACTGAAGAAGTACCTGATGAGCCGGATTGTGGACGACGTCATAAATCCGGACACCAGTTTCTCCCCCCGCTTCCTGGGTAAACCCATCATCACCGATGGGGCCCTGAAGCTGTGGTGCGAGGATGTACCATCTTTGGAGTGGCTGACCGACGCCGTTGAACAACTACCTAGCTCATCCTGCCCAAACCTCGCGATCGTCAAACAGAGTGAACTAGCAAAGAAGGTACGTGCAGCCATCTTTATACCTGAATGCACGGGCACTCTGGACGTCACGAGTCGGGTTTTGGCGCAGCAAAACAAGTGGGCGCAGGTCCACCAGTGGACTGTTTACGCTCACCAGAAACACGCAGATGACATACTCTTCGTGGGGATTCCGGAAACCCTAATCCCTACCATCATGGAGAAAGAACGTCGGCTGGCGTACGGGTTGGGGAGTATCTACATCCGTTTCTACGGGGCGGATGGAAAGCTCCAAGATAACCCACCCAGCAAGTCCTCCAAAACATTGCCGAACGGACCGGATCCCAAACCTGGTCCTAGTGGAACAGCTCCGTCAGACAGCCCGGGCCCATCGAAGTCGCCACCTCCGCACTCTTCGCCCAAACCGGCGTTCTCAGAAACGCTGGAGGCGATGTGTGAGGAGAACAGCGAAGAAGATAGGGCGCTGGACTCGGACGGAGATACAGATGACACAGAGGAAGAACAGGAGGAAGAGGGTAACCAAAATGATGGTGACCCAAAGCTCCTCCTGTTTTAAAGTCATCCAAGCCAACCTCCAGCACAGCCTCACTGCTACGGCTAACCTGCGCAGAGTGCTGGGGGACCCAAACAGCGAGACCATAGGCCTGATCCAGGAGCCGTGGATTAGGGCGGGGCATATATGTGGTCTCAACAACCTTAAAGGTAAGCTTATATACGACAACACTGTAAGCAACCCGCGTGCTTGCATCTTTATACCACACAACATAACAGCTGTTCCCATAACCGAGTTCTGTTCCAGAGACCTGACGACAGTCAGGCTCCAGGGAGTTTTCGAGGGAGTAACTGAAGACGTAGTGCTCGCGTCAGCCTATATGCCCGGCGACGAGGTCGTGCCTACGAAAGACTCTAAGGATTTGGTAAGACAATGCGAACTGAATAACACTAAACTAATAATCTCAGCAGACACAAACGCACATCACCCCTTATGGGGTATGCCCGTTTCAAACAGCAGAGGAGATGATCTGGTAAACTTTTCTGTTCTACTGTTAAGAGAACGCTGCTAACTGTTCTTTTCACCACCAACCTCTCCTTAGCAAACAAGGGAGCGGAACCAACCTTCGTGACGAAGCGATGCCGCACCATAATTGACTTGACTCTGACAACAGTGACAACAGCATACATCAAGCACAAACTTAATCTGACATTTTTCAAATTCAATTTTTACTTATATTTGTGTATTAAAATGAAATCCCTTTATTACACCTACACTAATAGCCAAATCACATCATTAATCTGGGACATTTATATATCGTACAAGGACTGGTTGTCCACGACTCGAATAAAAATATCATATCTCAATAGAACTGTAGCACAAGGTAGAGTAACTTTCTGCTGCAAAACTGGGCTTATAGATAATAATATGTTTTATTAATGTTATTTACTGATGTGTTATGCTCAGATTTAGACTCGATAAAGATAAGCTGTAAAGTGGTTAGTGACCTGTCTGGCTGTAAACATATTTTCACAAAAGAACATAACTTTAAGCTCCTTTCAATAAACATAAGGAGTATATATAAAAATATAGACTCACTACAGGTTGCCCTTAAATGCCTGGATGTGCCCATTGACATATTGATTCTGACGGAGTGCTGGCTGTCCGACTCAATAGCTATCCCACAAATTGATGGTTATACTTCTCATAAAACCACTAAAAACACCAATCAAAATAGCGGCGTAGTCACTTATGTAAAAGACAAATGGAATGCTATTGTATCGGAAGCCCCTATAACTGATGCAGATAGTCTTAGTATACATATTCCTAAAGTGTTAAATGTTCTTGGCATATACCGCTCGCCATCCGTTAGGAATATCGAAGGGTTCCTTGCTTCGCTGGATAGGTACTTTGAGGGGCTAAACAACCTGCCTTTCTTTATTGCTGGCGATATGAACATCAATATAATGGATACGTTGTGTAACTCACAGAGCCTCGAATATCAATGTCTTATGGCAGAACATGGGTTGCTCCCGGCTATTTCAGAACCTACCAGAGAGTTAGCTTGCCTTGACCATATCTACGTTAAAAATGTTAAAAATAACACCGCAGCTGTTGGTATTGTTTGTCAACTCGCAATTACCGATCACTACCCTATATTGCTTGGCATCAATCTGTCAAAAAAATCAATAAACCGTCCTAATCGCTATATCACTAAAAGAGACTTTGATGGTATTTATAATGCTCTCGAAGCCGTGAACTGGTCTGTTGTGACTAACCTTATCGACGTCAATAAGGCGAATGAGGTATTTAAGGGTATTCTTACTGATATTGTAAACTCTAACACATCGATGATTAAGATAAGTAGATCACGTTACCATTTGAAACCCTGGATTACTCCGGGATTAATGAAATGCATGAGAAATCGGGACCGTTTACATCAGAGCGCCAAAAAAGACCCAGATAATCTGATTCTTAAAGTCACGTATACACGCTATCAGAATTTTTTTGTTAACCTTTTACGTAAACTTAAGCATGATTACGAAAACAAAGAGTTGATTGCCAATAAAAACAACCCAAAGAAGCTCTGGCGCTCCATAAAAAGTATCTGCAACCTAACTAGTCATAAAAAAGACCCAATTGAACTACTGTCTTTGCCAGACTGTAGGGATCCACACAACCCAATAGACTCAATTAATAATCACTTCGCTACAGTTGGCCAAAGGCTTGCTGACCGCATACTCACTAAAGCTAACATGAGTGAGGAAGAGCTAGCTAAGAATGTTAGGGTAAACAACTCTCCAGTTGACTCAATTTTCATGGAACCTACAGACTTTGAGGAAGTTAAGTACATGATTACTAGCCTAGAGAGTGATAAAGCACCAGGAATGGACGGATTTGGCAATGCACTGATTAAACACATAAAAGATGTTATATTGATACCGCTCACGCACATATTCAACCTAAGTCTATCTAGTGGTGTTTTTCCACATGACTGGAAAACTGCACTTGTCACTCCAATCCATAAAGGTGGCTCAAAAGGCTCTGTTGACAATTATAGACCAATTTCACTGTTAGGAACATTCTCAAAACTACTGGAAAAGTTAGTAAATAAGCGACTTGTAAATTTCTTGGAGTCCAGAAATCTCATCTCCCACAATCAATACGGTTTTCGAAAAGGCAAAAGCACTGATGACGCGGTCTCCTCTCTGATCTCAACAGTCTCAACGCACTTGGACAAAAATAGGTGCTGCGTAGGTGTCTTCCTGGACCTGGCCAAAGCCTTCGACACTGTCTCCGTTCACATACTCCTCCGTAAGCTTGAAGGTCTTGGAATTCGGGGAACGGCACTTAATTGGTTTACTAGCTACCTTACTAACCGAAGACAGTGTGTCAGGATCGGGGAAATCATCAGTGATCCACAACCTGTTTGCTTTGGGGTCCCTCAGGGAAGCATTCTAGGACCCACCTTATTCCTCCTCTATATCAATAATATTCATGAAGTTCCAATCGCAAATGCAGATATATTGTGCTACGCCGACGATACTGCAATAATTTTTCACAGTACTTCATGGCCTGAGGCGTACCTACGTGCTGAACAGGGTATGGCGCTAATCAGTGAATGGCTTCAGCAAAACCTTCTCACTCTTAACACCAAAAAAACCACTTATTTGAGCTTCCACAAAACAGCGGCTTCGGCCCCAAATGCCAGAGCATGTATTCAAATTCACTCTAATACCTGTACAGGTCTGTCTGGGCCTTGCAATTGTGAGCCTCTTATTCGTTCAGACACTATTAAATATCTTGGAGTTCTCATTGATGAAAAACTTTCATTTAAAGCTCACATTGGATTTCTCTCTGCACGTATAAGAAAGATTACGGGCATCATGAAAAGCCTTCGGCATGTAGCAAGCTTTGACACTCTTAAAACAGTCTATTACGCTTTATGTCAATCAATAATAACCTACTGCATATCGTGCTGGGGTAGTGCTGCGAAGACCTTCATTATAGGAGCTGAGAGAGCTCAGCGCTCAGTATTAAAGGTGATGCTTCGAAAGCCTTTTAGATATCCCACCACGGAGATCTATAAAGATACCGGTGTACTCACCGTCCGCCAACTCTTCATACACAAAACAGCTCTATCGGTACATAAATCATTCCTATCCTCTCCCGATTTTGAAGTTATATCCCGTCGTAGAGTATATAGATTGGTCACCCCCTCGACAACCTCTAAGTTCGCACAACGAACAGGAAACTTTATAAAAATTCGTCTTTATAATAATGTAGTTAAAAAATGTCAAATTAAAAAATAAGAGTGTAACTGAGGCTAAACATATAATAAAAGACTGGCTTACCAAATTAAATTACCAACAAACTGAAGAAATTCTACATACTGTTCATTAGATTGTATTAAATTATTTTACTTTAAACTGAATGTACCTACCGTTACTTTAAAATTCATTTCCTTTTTACCTGAAGTTATCTCATTGTTTATATTTGTTAGGTATTTTTCACAGTAAATTCTAAATGGAATCCAAATTTTCGCACACAAGATTTCTTCGATACAGGCTTAGCCTAGTGAAGAAATCAACAGACAAACATAATATTAAGTATATAACACCGTCTGCAAGGCATAAAATGATTACTCTTCTCATTAAGTACTATAATGTTCTTAAGTGTTAATTATGACTCTCCCTAGTATAAGCGCCCTTAGTGGTAAGAACACTTTGTTTATATCCAAACTAAGTTATCTAAGAATGTGCAACCTATGTAATTAGTTACTTTGTCTTGCTGTAATAAATACATTTTTCATTTTCATTTCAAACAGTCAACTGCTCCGAATATGTGAAGAACTGGAGGGTATCAGACGAGACCTCCTCCTCAGACCATAGGTGGATCAGATATGAACTAATACTTAACAAAATAACCCCAGCTCCTACGCGCAACCCGCGCAAAACCAACAAGGTACTGTACACACGTTCCCTACAACAGCACATAGGTGATGGCTACCATAAGAATAAATAATAACTAGAAGCGACTCTTCTTTGATCTAGTCCCAAACGCCGACATTTATATACCTACTTCCCCCTTCACCTTGTTACGCCCCTCTGTCGTCCAGGCGTTTTGCCAGGGTTGCTACTGCACTGTACCGCCGCGTCGCAAGGCGAAGCGAGTCAGAAATGGTCAACGACCGATGTTCACGTTCCTTTGATTAGGTACCTACCTAATTAGTTAGATAGGAACCTACAAAAATAATAATATTTAGAAAATATTACTTACATAGTGTACCTATGTATTATCATTTTCTTTTAGCAATCTAAAAAAACTTAAATTTGTCTTCGTTTTTGAGTTATTGTCACACCACAATAACTTGATCGTGACGCCATATTATAGAGGTAGGTACCTAGCTTACATAAATATTATAATCAGCGTGCGGCTTCGCCGGCTGTGACAGCCCTACTGAACGGGCCCGCCCACTGCACGTTTAACGTGCAGAATCGCGTAGGCTAATATCGTGACCTTGAGCGCGTTCGGAGCGAAGTTTCCATTCTACTCTGTTATTGTCTATTCTTATGTGGCTACCCAGAACCTACCTTAAACAACACTACTGAGATCGAAGCAGCTGTAAAACACATCACAACGAGCCTTACCAAGAGTTTTGAGGTGGCATGCCCTCTCACCATCATCAGAGAAACTGACGCAGTAAGAAGGGCTGGTCTCGTCGATTAGAAAAACTTAAAGGTAAGGTACGGAAATCCTACAACAGAGCCATGAACACCTACGACGATTCCGACTGGGACGTATACAAGAAGGCTCAAGCCGAATACAAAAAGCAGTTACGCCGTTGGAATCGTCTCAAATGGAAAAACTTCTGCTCAAACATAGAATCTAACTCTGAAGCGAACAGAATCAGAAAAATACTAGCGGCAGACCCAAACCGCGAGATTGGTTCGCTTAAGAAGTCTGATAACACATACACAAAAACAACAGCAGAAACACACGAACTACTACTACAAACACACTTCCCAGGTTGCCTTATAAGCGACGAAACTGAGTGGCACAATACCAGTCCAACCAGTCCATCGGCATCAGACTGGGCAGTAGCGTGCTCAGTGGTGACCAGAGACAAGGTAAACTGGGCCATCAACACTTTCAAACCTTATAAGTCGCCAGGTGTGGATGGAATCTTCCCTGGCCTTCTTCCTTGGGGAGAGGCGCACATTGGTGAGGCGTTGACGGCTATATTCAGGGCCTGTATAGCCCTCCGCTACGTACCGCTCATGTGGAGAGAGGTGAGAGTCCTATTCATACCTAAACCAGGAAAAAGCGACTACACTGCACCAAAGTCCTATAGGCCGATCAGTCTCACTTCATTCTTACTCAAGACTCTAGAGAGACTATGCGATCGACATATAAGAGACAACATTCTAACAGTAAAGCCACTACACCCACAACAACACGCCTACAGCTCAGGCAAATCAACAGAATCTGCGTTACACACAGTCAGTAGTTAGCAGACTAGAACAAGACATATCTAACAAATCTCTTTGTCTCGCGGCCTTCATTGACATTGAAGGGGCCTTCGACAAAACACATTTTAAAGACATCAACGCAGCCCTACAGAAGCACCGAGTAGAGCCAACGCTGGTTGATTGGATCATTAGCATGCTCAAGCTGAGAGCAGTACGAATCGACGTGCAGGGGGGTCCCAGAGGAGTGGTGTCAAGAGGATGTCCACAGGGCGGCGTCTTGTCACCGCTTCTGTGGAACCTCGTAGCAAATGATCTAATCACCAAGCTCAATGCCCAACGCTTCTTCACGGTAGGCTATGCGGACGACCTTGCGATACTCATATCGGGACACTTTGCCAGTGTGGCGTGTAACATTATGAACAACGCACTAAAAGTCGTCGAAAACTGGTGCAAAGACTATGGACTGACCGTGAATCCAACTAAGACAGAACTAGTCATGTTCACCAACAAGCGCAAATTAGGAAACTATGAACTTCCTTTCCTATTTGATACACAGCTAACACTATCCAATGAAGTTAAATACTTAGGTGTAACTCTGGATAGTAAACTTAACTGGGCAACACATTTAGAAAACAAGATAAAGAAAGCCACCATCTCTTTTTGGCAGTGCCGCCGTATGCTAGGTAAAACATGGGGTCTTAACCCAAAGATTACCCTATGGCTCTACAATACAGTAATCCGACCATCACTAACATACGGCGCACTAGTCTGGTGGCCGAGAACAAACCAAAGCACTACCATAAACAAATTACAAAAGTTCCAGAGACTGGCATGTGTAGCGATAACAGGGTGTATGAGAACTGCCCCAACGGCAGCACTCGAAGCCCTGATAGACCTAACACCACTGCACCTACACGTGCAACAAGAGGCAGCCGCAGCTGCTTACAGACTCTGGGCTTCACGTCTATGGGAACAAAACACGACAGCACACCACACCACTATCATCGAGGAGTATGCGAGGAGCAATCCTATGCTACTCTCAATTTATGATAGGGTACCCAAAAAACACCTTCACTCAAAAAGCTTCACTGTACAAATGCAAGAAGAGCCAAGTGATAGCTCGAACATACATGAAGTGAGAATTTACACAGACGGCTCCAAAATGAAAACAGGTACCGGGGCGGGAACTTTCTCCGACGACTTAAACATTCACAAAACAACAGCACTGGGTGCCCACAACTCTATCTTCCAAGCGGAATGTGTGGGTATAATTCAGGCTGCGACTGCAGTGCTACAAAGAGAGGTAACTGATCAAAATATCAGGATTATCTCAGATAGTGCTGCAGTGCTACAGGCATTGAACAAGAGAGAACATAACTCGGGACTCACCATACAATGCTACCATCTGCTGGAACAGGTAAGTAAGTCCAATAGAGTTACCCTGCAATGGATAAAAGGACACAGCGGATCTAGAGGAAACGATGAAGCTGATGCTCTGGCAAGGAGAGGATCGGAGTGGCAACTGGAAGGGCCAGAACCGATAATCCCCCTACCATTCAGTCAAATTCGTACCTGGATCCGACAACGAACCGCCAAACAACACCAAGACTACTGGGCAAGTATTTCGGAATGTAGGCAGTCGAAGGAGGCCTTCCCGGTTTTAAACCCGAGATTCTCCCGAAAACTCCTAAATCTGAAGCGCCATAAACTTCGACAAATCGTAGGTATTGTCACAGGTCACTGCACACTTAACAAACACCTATTTAAATTAGGCATCACGGACAGCCCCCTATGTAGAGGGTGCATGAATGCAGAGGAGACGGCCGCGCATGTGCTTGTAGAGTGCGATAGCATAGCGTCTCAAAGACAGCTTTACCTCGGGACACCGAGGACGCCTAGGGAAGCATGCACCGGCGTCAGCGAGCTGCTGGCTTTCCTGGAGGACATCGGGTGGTTAGACTAGCAGCCCCCCACCCGACACGCAAAAAGGGCCCATCTGCGGCCTAGTTGCGGAAACCAGTCCAGAAACAAGTAACAAGTAAGTAATAGATGTAAAACTCCAGGTCCAACAAACATGAGAAACAAAATGAATAAGGTAGACTTTCCAATGATGGAAAGTGACTTTCCTAGCCGTAACTTACAAACAAGTTGCTTGTTGAGTAAATAGAACTAAGCTATGTTATATATACACATGGCAAAATGTCATGTGAATTTCACTATTCCCACAGATTTTGAATAGATGGGATAATATGTAATTATAGAATTGCTTAGGTCTGTTTATGCAACATAGGTACATGGATTAAATCCATTGTTGCATATATTCCATTCAAAATTTTATATAACACATATATTTAGTTATAATAACATATTTTTCAAGTATTAGTATATTTTTCAATTAATTTAAACTCTCTGCAATCTGCAGAAAAGTTTAGATAGAGTAGGATAAAGGATAAGAGGTAGACTCAAATATTTATTCTGACTATAACGGGAATAAAACCTTTCATCAAACAAGAATCCAGCATAAAGCCGTTTTAGTTGCGTAGGTAAGTACATAGTTTTATCTCAGAGATGTACTTTCTCATTGCTTATTATATCTAACAGCTTCTGTTATGTAAACACGTAAGGTATGAAGTGGACATCAGTTGGTTCAGCTTATGATAAAACAGAACAATAAATAACATTTACAATTTATAAGATGAACTACCTGCCTAATTTTTTCAACCAAAACAATTTAAATAGGTAAATTGGTACTGAATAAATTATAAGGTATGATTTATATATGCAAATCAATTTGAGATTGTGTTTAAAATTGGTACATATAGCATAGCAATAACTTGATACTTTATTTATTTATTATTTATTTTATGTTGTTGTTTATTTATTGTTGTTTTATTTTGTAGTTACTTGGGTACTTATCACAGGTGTGTGTGTGAAATGAAATTCCAACTAGGTAGAACAAGTTTATCCTGTTTTTAGATAATCATCATTGGCCTTGTTCCTTTTAAAAAGATGATTTAGGTCAAGCCCTAGATGAAAAAGTACATAGGTAGTTGTCTTTAAGGATCATAAATTGTTGTGATGCTTTTTATTAGAGTAGATAGATTATGTTGGGTAAGTTTAAAATAGAGCAATGAAATAATAGACTTGTTAGAAAATTTATATTTTGAGATATCCTTTTGACTCACCTCATATTCAGCGCCACCGCCGCCGCCGTTCTTCTTTACTTTAGAATTTACTGGAGGCATTGTACGAGTGTAAACCAAAGCTCAAATATTCTGAAGCTATGAAAGATTTCCCTACATTTTTGTTGTTGTGCACTAGATTTTTAACAAACAAAACTAAAAATGCCGAAATTAAAACACACATAAAAAGCAGTAAAGCGCGATATATTCATCGGAATCGGTTATTAATTTACTTTTATAATAGAACGAGCAATTACACAGTAAATTCTCGCGATTTTCTTGTCGAAGACAAGAAATACGGAACCGAATCAAGACAGACGGCCGCCGACCGGACGACGCTCGTTTGAATCTTCAAAAACATCAACGTCAACTCAATGTCAAAAGGAACGCTGGTTTGGTCTTTCCAACAAGATACGTACACTAAAAGTTGAAAAATAGTTATTATATATATATATGCACTAATGCCTGATAAAATTAACTTGGATTCAATGATTTTTATGTGTGACCATTTGATTTATTGTGTTAATTTCTAGAAAAAAATACTTAATGTATTTTAAAACCTAGTTTTAGCTCTAGTATTTTACAAGCTCTTTTTAAAATATGTAGATAAGTCACACCAATACCCACTTTATTACAAAAGTTTAAATTAGGTACTGTATGAATGGATGGATGTAGTACCTCATTATCATCATCATTATCAGCCCATATTATTCCACTGCTTCACATAGGCCTCCCCTAATGAGCGCCATAGCGCCCTGTCTTCAGCTTGACGCATCCAGCATCTCCCAGCAGTCTTTCGCAGATTGTCATCCCACCTGGCTGGAGGGTTTCCTACACTACGTTTGCCAAGTCGCGGTCTCCACTCAAGAACACGTTAACCCCAACGGTTGTCGGTTCTTCGCGAGATATGACTGGCCCACTGCCACTACTATGTACCTATGTCCACTACCTAAGGGTCCATTAATTATGTGAGGTTTGCAAGGGGGGGGAGGGGTCAAGCTAAATCTTTCCAAATTTCACTTGGGGGGTTTTAGCAAATATCACGTAATATTTTTTGTATAAATCGGCAAAAATTTTGCGTGAAGTAAAGTTAAAGTACCTAAGTGATTTTAAACTTCGGTAATACACGCAAATTTCAAATACTAAGTACAATTTCAATACTAAAGTAATGTGACAATTTATCTTTTTGTATATTATATTTTTTTTAAATCCAACGCGATCCCAGCCATAACACAAATTTTAAGTTGAGGAAAATCTTACGAAATCTCACCAGAGGGGGCGGAGGGGTCAAAAAATCCTGAAAAATGCCTTACGTAATTTATGGACGCCTCTTAACTTATGCTAATTTTTCTAGCTCAAACCAACGAACGGTTCAGATGAAAGTAAAAATATACATGAACATAAACTATCTATAACATTTTAAGTACCTAGTTTTTATTTTATATACCTATATAAACTACTTTTTTAACAGAAAATTACAAAAAGTTTACGTTTTTAACGCCGCTTGCGTGACTTTTTCCTATAATTTCACAAATCATTGGTCAAGTTGGCAGCACAACAAAATAAATGGATCTTTGACATTGAAAGCTCCTAATAATGACATTGACAAATTGGTTTCGGCTACGTTTTTTCCTTCGACTTCTTGAGGTGTGCGTTTTTCCTTCCTGTAATTGTAGAAGTCCATGTAGATATGCTGCTAACTTGACGGACACCATAGAAGTACAACTTTTTTAAATGGCAGGTGCTGTGATATGTGAGTAAAATAAAAAATTCAAAGAATTTTTTTATGAAATATATTTTTATACAGGAGGGTATCACAAAATATCTTGAAATAACTTATGTACAATATAAATTGTGGTTTCCATTTTATCAACTCTTCGTGGAACGAAACGTTAATTACCCGCGAAATTTTAAATAAATATCCCTGTCAACACGAAAGTCAGCAGAGTTGAGAGTACTCTGTGATGGAAGTTATAGCCATTAGCTACACCAAGAATTGAACTAATTGAAAATACCTACCCTATCATTCAAAGTAAAGCAAGCTTGTGGTATCAAGTATAAGGCATAAAAATAAATAAATATCTGCCAGTTATACATAGTTCTATATTTACATATAGTTCGCGTCATGTAAGAAGAACGCTGGCGGTAAAGCTGCGCAGAAGGCGATTTATGGGTCTATTTGGAGGTAGGCGGTGGGGCGCGGGGTGGAAGGGTCATGCGCCGCATGCTTGCCGGTGCGCTATTGGTTCGTCAGTTGACATTTGCTGTCACACGTCACGTTTCTTGTCAAAATACCATCGCGCACAAAAGTTTACGAAATGGTTTTACATTTTAATGGTTTTTGGAAATTATGCACAAAGGTAAAGGAAATAGAGGTAGAGACCGATTACTGTAAAAGCGATCATTTGGTAGATATGATTACAGAAACATTTATTATTCGTGTAAGGGATGATGATTCTGACTCAAATAATTATTTTATTTTATTTGATTTATTTTATTTTATTTTATTTATTTGGAAAACAAACAGCTTATTCAACAACAATAGTTGAAACTTATGGGTAACTTAAGCCTAACAGTTTCCGCATATGGGTAATCAATGTTCTGTGTCTTTAAAATTGAAGTATTGAATTGAGTTGAAGTAAAAACTAAACAAGTAAACTTAACTAGTGTACTATACTTTAAACTACTATATATTATATATTCAGTACACTTAAGCCATCCAAACCAAAATATCAAATAAGAATGTAAGAAAAAAATAATGAAATTAAAAACAAAATAGTGAGGCTCATTAATTGGAGAAATTAATGATAATTCATTAATAATAATATAATGATGAAAGCTCAAGTGACGACAGCGACGATGATGAAATAGCCACCTCCAGTATCAATCCCACGTCCTCATCTGGTTTTCACGTCACCCAAGACGACTTAATGGATGGAGTTGCTACATTACATTATTTTTTTGTAATTAGATTAAACATTCTAAACTGAATCGAACTTGTTTTTAATTTTATCTGATATTATTTTCTAATAACCAACACCAAGCCGCGAGTGAAATATTAGTTAAAAATAGGCACAGCAAATTGGCATAGTACTATCGTACGCGAGTGTACCCATGCGCGAACATACCCCTTCCACTTTCTTCCAGCGCTCTTTTTACGTGACGCGACCTATACCATTTATTTTATTAAACATTATAGTTTCAGTCAAACTTAAAATTTATAACAAAAATAATCTCGTGGAGTCAAATCGAACCCATTACGTGCGTCGGAGTATCTACTATCGCATTTAGTTATTTCAAGGTTTACGTGGGAAAAAAGGAAGTACATATTATTAATATAGGTAGTCTACAAAGTACCTACGTCTTATTTTAACGATTAGTAAGTAGGTAGGTTCAACATTTTAATGAAAAATACCAGTAGTCGCTCCGTGCCTACCTACAAACTTAACTATTCATTCTCTTATCTACCTACCTAGCTATTATTTTATTTTTGGTAAAGACCTCAACGGAGGGACGCTCTAAAAATACGTAAAAGAAGCATAGGTAAGCCAATAGTGACTATAGTAAGTAGGTAAATATTAAAATCCAAATGGTGGTTAAAAATGTACTTATGACGAATGGCACAAACATTTTGAGGCCTACCTAAGAGTGGTTCTAATGCAACTACAAATAAACATTAATTTTTAACCCTCATTGCATTTTCGGTTTGAACTATTAAGTATGTACCTACGTAGGTATAAATATTGTGTACTTGTAGGCTTTCGTAAAATAAAGTGAATTATTAGATGAGTGTGATTAGTGAGACTTTGAGGATAAACAATGCTTCCTACACATCTATATATATTCAAGTTTTAATAAGGCAGAAGCCTATTACAATATCGGAACGCGTAGCGCCCTTCTTCAAGAATGCTATGGTACCTACTACAAAATACCACCTATCTATTCATTTTTTCAAACTATCACACATATTATTATTCGATACAAAATTGAGTATTATTTTGGACTTTTTGTTTTCCCTTAGCCTTGAGTTCAGAATGTGAGTTCTGTCTCAGCGTGACCGTCATGAGAGCGGAATGTGGAGGTGAGGGCGCAGGCGGGCAGCGGGAGCGCCGGCACGTAGCTAGAGACCGCCGCCGCCGCGCGCCGTCAGGTGTACTCCTCCTCCTCCTCCTCCTCCTCGCTGTCGTCGGACGACACGTCGTCCAGCTCCGGCTCCGGAAGACTCAGCTTCAAGTAGTCCATGGCCGGCTGCCTCGCCGGAATCAGATACCCCGCGGAGTCCTGCGGCGTCGCCGACGTCGGCGGGCGCGGCAGTCCAACTAACACATTCTCTCCCCGGTTCCCCGACGCGATCTCTAACTTCCGACAAATGTCGTCAAAGTTTATCCTGTCCCGGGGATCGGCCTCCCAACACGCGCGCATCAGATCGCCCGCGAAGCGCGGACAGTCGTCGGGAGGAACCAGCACGATGCCCTGGAGAATAAGCCGAGTGGCTCCGTCGTTATTGTGTCCGTAGAAGGGTTGTTTTCCCCGACTGTAAATTTCCCAAAGGACCACGCCGTATGACCACACGTCAGATTCGTGCGTGAAGCGAGCGTACACGATGCTCTCCGGCGACATCCACCGGACGGGCATGGGACGCTCGCCACCCATTTTGTAGTAGTCGCAAGTGTAGACGTCTCGGGACATTCCGAAGTCGGCGATCTTGACTGCGAGATTGCACCCGACGAGACAGTTTCTGGCCGCGAGGTCCCTGTGAACGAATCTTCTGGATGCGAGGTACTGCATGCCCCTCGCGACTTGTAACGCCACGTGTAGAAGGGCTGGTTCGTTGAGGTTGGGCCCCGACCGGCCCCCTCCTCGGGAGCCTCGCAACACCCCCGCCAGATCACCGAATTCCATGTATTCGAACACCATCCACGGGCTCGCGTTGATGTCTTCTGAAATGGAAACAACATTTAAAAACTATTCTAGGATTTAAATCCTTCAAATTGTCAAAACTTGTGTGTGTAGGTACCTCTGTAAACCACCCCGACGAGTGACAATATGTTCTCGTGCTTGAAGGCTGACATAATGGAGACCTCCCTCACGAAGTCTTCCTCTGCACTGCGGCTTGCACTTTCCTTCAGCACTTTGATTGCTACCACTTGCTCACCGGTGCTTGCTTGTAGCAGACCTATGAAATAACAAACGTCTAGTTTAAATTTATCAAAAGCAAGTTAAGTTCTGGGTTCAAGTTCTCAGTTGTAATTTGTAGGTCGTTCAATCCATATCGAAGCTGTTAATAACAGTTCCGCATCTTTCTAGAAGTGCCGGCGCGGCCTATCTTGATTTTAATTTCTTCCATCAATGTTTGCTATAAAGATTTACGTAGGGCTGACACATCGGTTCTATATTCCTCTTATTTTTATTTGGCTGATTCTATTTTATTTGCTGACTTTAAAGGCATTCCAAAGATCTGAGAGAGACTGTACCTGTCTTGGTAGAATATTGAATATTGATTCATTTAGTTTTACTCTATGCCTTTATCGCAAAATAACCTAAGTGATAATTGAAGACACGAGTGGATGAAGGTGTTATGTCGCATTTTTTGAATTTTCGGTTTTTTTCATGAATGAAGGAGTTATGTCACTACGAAAGTACTGGCATATTCAGATTTCTTACTTTTAGGCGTAAACAATGAGAAAAATAATGGATGAAGGGTCTATGTACACAAAACACTAAATTTCATCGTGGAAGAACGTGTTAAGGGCACTTGTCACTCGTCTTCAATAATACATCACAAAACCATGTAATGGAAGAAAGTGTTATGTGCGTACATAGCTCCTTCATCCGTGATTTAACTTACCAAAATTGACAAAACAGTTTTTTGATATGGATGAAAGTGTCATGTTGTGTTCATAACACCTTCATTCATGTTTGAACTTGCTTGTGTATGA
This sequence comes from Eupithecia centaureata, assembly GCA_944547425.1. Classification (NCBI taxonomy): domain Eukaryota; kingdom Metazoa; phylum Arthropoda; class Insecta; order Lepidoptera; family Geometridae; genus Eupithecia; species Eupithecia centaureata. The sequence goes on from OX155694.1 coordinate 1,042,824, forward strand.
AAGTTTTCATTCAAATATTAACGGCCGGTCTTGGAAGAAAGTGTTATGTGCGTACATAGCTCCTTCATCCGGGATTTAACTTACCAAAATTGACAAAACAGTTTTTCAGAATGATTTTTACTTACTAGATGTTAACGGGAAAAATGCACTACTATTTAAAAGCTTAGTAAGTAAACCGATCGCAAGACAGAGAAAAGGATCTATAAAACATAAAACGACTACCTACAAATATTTTGTTACTCAGGACGGTACTATACAAGAAGTCTGCAAGCTTGGACTTTGTGCTCTATACCAGATTGGGCGAAAGAAAGTGGACATTATTAAAGAAAAGATTAAAAGTGGAGCATCAGCCCCAGCCCCAGATCAAAGAGGAAGACATTCTAACAGACCACATAAAATGGACTCTGAAGTGCGTGAGAAGATAAAGAATCACATTTCTAGTTTCCCTGCAGACCAGTCCCATTACTCCCGCAACAACAATGCATATAAACTTTATCTATCACCGTTGTTGAATTTGACAAAAATGTATAACCTTTATATTGAGGGTTGTAACGCTGAAAATTTGCCAGATAAATTCAAGATCCAAAAAAGCACATACAATAACATTTTTGTTACTGAATTTAACTTATCGTTTGGCTACCCGAGAAGTGATACTTGCTCCACTTGCGACGCAGAAGAGTCTACAGAAGAACATAAAGAAAATCATCACGCCGCTGTTGAAGCTATGAGATGTGACAGAGAAAATGCCAAGCAATGTAACGAAGTTGCCTTTATTACCATAGATTTACAACAAACAATGCCTCTTCCGAAAATCCCCACGTCAAAAGCTTTCTATTTGCGACAAATATGGTTCTATAATTTTGGAATTCACGTAGTCACCAAATCCAAAGAAGGAGCATTTTTTTGTACGTGGACAGAAGATATTGCTGATCATGGAAGTGTCGAGATTGCCAGTTCTCTGTTACGGTTTGTTGAGATAGAATGCAACACTGGCAACCAAAGAAAAGATAACATTGTCATATGGTCAGATTCATGTGCTGGACAAAATAAAAACTTTAACATGATTTGCTTGTACCAATATATGATATTGAAAGGTTACTTCAAGACAATAGACCATAAATTTCCAGAAGTTGGACACTCGTATCTTGATTCAGACCGAGATTTCGGGAGAATCGCAAAAGTACTCCGCAAACACGAAACGGTGCTTGTACCCGATCAATATCGTGAAATAATTTGTAAGGCGTCAAGATTAAATCAAGTTATTAATATGACTGGACATTTCAGGAAAATCAGCTGCTTGCAAGAAAAACTGAATCTGGTAAATAGAAAAAAAGATGTTAATAAGGACAAAGTCAATTTCAGAGATGGTATTCGTTGGATACGTGTGGAAGAATTTGGTTCGTATCTATTTAAAGAGACTTATGATGTGATGACACCCTTTAAAAAAGTGGATATACTAAAGAGAAACTCCAGACCAGATGATTTTATTATAGAACGGGTAACAAAGAACTATGGCACTATAAAAACGGAGAAAAAAGATAATATTAAGGAACAGCTGAAATTTGTGAAGGCGGAATATCGTTATTTCTACGAAGATATACAAAAAAAATGATTGTATTTTAATTTTAAGTGAACTTTTACTGTATTAAACACGTTCATACACTATTCGTGTTTTATTTACACGACTAACATGTTTGTGAATGAAGGTGTTATGTACGTTTGTTTGTCTATATAACCCACTTATATACATATATTTTTTTAAATAGCATTATTATATGATTAAATACATAATTACCTATAATTTTTGTGAATCTAAGCATCATAACTCAAACACTGTCATTTCTACAACTAAAAAACCTTTAATGCTGTTTTTCTCCATTTTTTGTTTTTGTTGCATAACACCTTCATCCACTCATGTCTTCAATTGCATTTAGCTACCGCTTAGCACCTGAAACACAGGATTACCTAGTTCAGGCTGAACTTTCTTTATTTAGTGCACTTATATTTAGTCTACAAGTTTCTTTGTTTTTTTTTGTTTAGTTACTACTAGCAACCCGCCCCGGCTTTGCACGGTTTTACTATATACTGTGGGTTGGTGATGTATCGCTCGGGCAGGAGCGGCTCGCCTGGTCGCACGCGCTGGGAACAACGACCTTCGTATAAACCTTCCTCTTGAATCAGTATATCTATTAAAAAAAACCGCATCAAAATAGCGTACAAAGGGACATGGGATATAGGAACATAGGGACAGAGAAAGCGACTTTGTTTTATACTATGTAGTGAAGTATACCTCCTTGGTGTCGTCGGAGGGGGCCGGCGGCGCGGGGCCGGCCCCGTACACGCCGTACTGCGGGTTGGTGACGTACCTTTATGAACCTTCCCGAAGCAGCCCTCGCCGACCTCCTCGAGGAAGGTGAGCGCGTGCCTGTCCAGCAGCGGCACGCGGGGCTCCTTGGTGTCGTCGGCGGGGGCCGGCGGCGCGGGGCCGGCCCCGTACACGCCGTACTGCGGGTTGGTGATGTATCGCTCGGGCAGGAGCGGCTCGCCTGGTCGCACGCGCTGGGAACAACGACCTTCGTTTTAGGATATAGAATACAAGTTTATTTTATTCATAACAATAAAAATTTTATATTATAGTTCGAATGATATTTCATAACTGTAATGCTAACTTGTATTCTCAAAAAATTTGTCTTTTTGACTTGACTTTGACTCTGAAATTGGGACTTTTGTCTCACCGAAATCGATTTTTTTGCGATATATTTAATTTCTTGAGCATCACCCAGAGTGTAAGGGCTTACACTATAATTACTTCTTAAAATATAAACAGTTAATAAGACACACTTTTAGGAAATATTAACTCAGCACAATCAAAGAATAGATAAAGGCATAGTTCTCGTAGGAGACCTCGCACTTCTTTGTTATGTGGCTTTGGCGATTGAGTGAGGGAGGTGCAGTTTACTCGTGTACATTATAGTGACAACGTCGTAGCCAAGTGAGTTAGGTACCATACATTTCAATATTAACTGCTTGGATACGTAGCCGGCGACGTCGCCATGGCGTCTTAATGAGGCAGAGCTCTTAGGTACCTAGGCCTATTAAGAACTCTTCACACACTACCAATTTCTTAACAAATATTCCCCTCACCGGCTGAGCCTTCCCATCAACCTGGCAGATTCGCCGCCGGAAGTACCAGATGACAGCTGGCACCACGAGGAAGAGCAGAGCCGCTCCTCCAGCCAGGGCCATGAGTATCAGCCCCGTGCTGCTCTCCACGCCGGCCCCGAGCACCAGGTCCGAGCCTGGAGTGGCCTCCGCGAACACCTCCCCGCTCACCAGGGACTTTGACACCTGGAAACAGCATTAGACTTGTGTTCACATGTTGTTCAAATGTTAGGTGAAAATCTTTAATTGGATTTCTGATGCGCGTAAGAGTAAAATTACAAATGAACATCAGTAGACGTTCAAATGTTGTTAAAATGTCTAAGGTGAAAATCTTTAATTGGCTTTCTGATGCGTGTAAGAGTAAAATTATAAATGAACATCAGTAGACGTTCAAATGTTGTAAAAATGTAAATAAGGTGAAAATCTTTAATTGGCTTTCTGATGCGTGTAAGAGTAAAATTATAAATGAACATCAGTAGACGTTCAAATGTTGTTAAAAAGTTAGGTGAAAATCTTTAATTGGCTTTCCGATGCGTGTAAGAGTAAAATTACAAAAGCATTACAGTTTCTGCCATCTGCTTGGCACGTGTTATTTCTAAGGAGTTCAAAAAGTTGGTAAAAGGGTTGTTTTTTGAACATACCCATATTATTACCTACTTACTATTATTTTTTGTGTTATTTTCTAATTAAAGTAGATATTATATAGGTATATACCTACATTTGGTTATAAAGTTTCTAAAATACCTTTTCCGTGAAAGCAATCAACGCAAACTTTCCTCAATTAATTATTTTAATTACCTAAGCCAACAGATACTACCTAGTGTCATTTGTCTTTACTCCATGGCAATTCCGCTGGTTTTATAATTGAGAGAGAAACGTGAAATCTACCTACCTACCTGAAAGACATTGACGTTAAGATTTAATTTAAAAATAATTTATTTCTGTTATTGACATGGATCAATTTAGCTACCTTTAGACTGTTTGCAACCGTCTGCAGCTATTCCTTGATTGTAATTTTCGTTGTGAATAAAGTACCTGAGTACCTATTTATTTATTTATTTATTTCTGAAAGGTATTTTCTGTATTAGTATTTGTAAGTACAATGGCTTCTAAACCTAGTTCACTATTTAAAGTTTCAACTCCTCGCTAATAATAGGTAAATATATCGATACAGTAACCTATTTACAAAAAAGTAGGTAACTATGTACTACTTATATAGGGACATAGATAATAAAAATATTGCCAAAACTATTAAAGATCTTTCATAAAATTACCACGATTTGCTAACGCTTTCCTCGCATTAATTAAAATCAACAGCGAGATTTCAAATGGCATTTGAGCCGTATTTGATATAAACTACCTACCACTTTCCTATCCATTTACAATCAGTCAGACAGATCTAGGTCCAGCTAGCGATGAGGAGATACAGAGCGGTAAAGCGGTAATTGAGACGGATGATCAGTAGGGCCGTTATCAGGATTTACTTCTGTGAGTTAATATTTAAACCTTTATGCTAACGAACGCTGACGTTGCTTGCTCTACAATCGTTGTTTAGATAAGTGGTTAGTTTGTGTTTGACGCAAAAAACGCAAAAATCTAGCAAACCTATACTGGTTAGCTCACGGTTAGCTTATCTTAGCTCTGGTTGAAACAAACTTTATTAGGGTATCTAATTTTTTTTGTTATCATAAACATTTAATAAGACTTGCAGCGAAAAGATCGACATTAGGTATCGGTACAAACAGAAAAAATTCTTAAATCTAAATGTCTCCTCAGTAAGAGGGGTTCACAGAACGTGACAATTTGTAGGCCTCCACCAGTAGCCTAGTGTCCTAGATGCAGCCCAGTATTTGGTTCTATTAATTAAGTGTAACGTATTTTGACGACGCGACGTGTCCGCCTGCGACGCAAGAGTTTGCGGGTTCGATTCCCGCCTCGGAACAAATTTGTGTACGATCTGCAGAAAATTTTCCGTTGGTCTGGGTGTTTTTTATGTTTGAAAAAAAAGATATGTAATAAATAAATCAGTTATCCAGTACCCATATCACAAGCTCAGAGTTACTTTGGGGCTAGATGGTGCTGTGTGGATGTTCCAGGCTTAATTTTTTTTTAGTTTAATTTGTCAATTTTTTATGAACAGGCGAAAGCCATTACAGCCATATTGCCTTGTCTGTTGTTTATTTTATATTCTTCAATGTTTTGTGTAAAGTTACACGTCTTTACTGATCAGCCATCTTTCCGGAAGTCCTTGTCAAACATTATTTAATTTCTTTTTTAATTCTGACCTGAGCAACAGGCGTCGCCGCATACCTCCCATCCGTGCTGTTTGATGTCCGCGGCGGGATGACGTTGTAGATCGGCTTCGGGGTAACCGGAACTGTAATGATGGATGTGGGTTAGTTTTGATTTTAGTGGCTATTGTTTGGTGAGCCTACGCCTTTAGGGATCGATCGTCAGAGGAGCGAACCCTTAGCAAGTAGGTAGATATGTTATGGTATGCCTTTTTGTTTTACCAAACTTCATCAAAAGCCTAACCTACTAGTTTAGGTTAGGTTAGAAAGAAAAATCCTTAATACTTAGGTACTGATATTATGAACTCGAAATTCTTATTCTTGCTAGTATTATAAACGCGAAAGTTTGTATGGATTTATATATGGATGATTTTTCCTCTTTCACGCAAAAATTACTGAACGGATCGGGCTCAAACTTTGAATTGACGTAGTTCTAGCCTTGGTATAAACACATATTTTCATCTCATAAATCAGTTCTCTTTTAATATTAACATAGCCTTGAATTGTTTCCATAGAACGTCTAAAATAGTTTTCATTCCATAGAAGAAATCGTTTCCAGAGAAGATAAAATGTGCGAAGCCGCGGGCAGATACAGTCTTTGAATAAACTTCTTCTTTCTTACCTCTTCGCAAAAACACTATTCAAACACTACAAGAATGCTATTTGATCTTATTGAAAACAGGAACCCTGATAATACGATGTGTCCGACACGCTCTTATATGATTTTTGTTTTGAGATTAGATTAACTTTGAGTGATCGTCTCGTCTAAAAGTTGAGTAGGCGGATATTATTTTAAAAACTGTGCGTTCATCACTGTCCAACAGTTTTACGCAACAATGTAGAATAGAATGGACTCTGTGGATGGACTGAATGAGAGTATTTCTACGGGAGCGTAGAGGAAAAACATGCAAACACGGCAGAGCGACAGTATAATTCGACAATTTTCTTGATTTTGAAGCTAAAAACGAATTTTAGATTTATCTGGCTAACTGATGGATTCACGGAGCTACAATCAATAGACCGCTATGGATAAGCCACTCAAATGGTAACTTGAACGCTGCTTTTCATAATCTTTTTTCTTCTTTATTGTCCACAAAAACAAATTAGACAGAACTGAAAAAAAGGACAAAGGCGAGCTTAACCCTAAAAGAGTTTTCTTACAGCAAACCTTGCTGATTAAGAAAAGTAGTACAATGAACATGGATAGTAGAGATTTTTTCCCTTAATTTTTTAAAAATTTCTATCTGAAGTTTTACATACCAACTTAATATGGCAGAGCATAATGATCGTATATTTTGTATGGACTTACATTGCGCTTCTTGTTTGAGCTCCATAAAAGGGTATTACACTACACGGCATTCAGGGACCCTAACCCTAACTAAGAGTGGTGTAATAAGTTTTAGGGTCCCTAAGGGACGGACCCGGACCCGGACGATATTCAGAGCCCGGTAGTCAGGGTTCCTGAATAAGTGTAGTGTAATACCCCTTTTAGTCAAATCAGCCGCCGCACCAGCCCTCGCGGTGCACCAGCCCAAGTGTGTTGACGCTTGTATTTTACCACATAATATATTATACTAGCGACCCGCCCCGGCTTCGCACGGTTTTATTAAACATATAAACCTTCCTCTTGAATTACTCTATCTATTAAAAAAACTGCATTAAAATCCGTTGCGTAGTTTTAAAGATTTAAGCATTCAAAGGGATATAGGAACATAGGGACAGAAAAAGCGACTTTGTTTTATACTATGTAGTGATTACCTAGTGCTATGTACATATTTACCTGTGCTCCTAGGGCAAGTGAAGTCCTCCGACGCGGGCATGCCATTGGACGTGCACAGACAGTAGTGCGCGGTTTGGTTGTAAGGCATGCATGCGGCCTCCTTGCTGCAGGAAGACTGCTTACACGACCCTTGCACGTAGTGGGGCTTCGCTGGAACATGAAGATCTAAGTAAACCTTCTTCCTTTCTACTTATTACTACTTAATCTAAGTACTACAGTATTTGTTTTTATTTTTATTTTATAGCTTTTTATTATACTTTATACATATAAGTTACCTAGTTATCTTATTCAAAATTGTACTTATGTCTAGGAGATGGGCGCTGACTCTACCACACAGTTGTAAAGCTTCCGTAGTGTCAACGTTTCATATGTATTTATGAGCTTATGAAATATTATTCCTGAATAAATTGATATGTTTTTTTTTTTTTTGAGTATAACGAACTGAATAGAGACTCAAAGGCGAATAGAAATTAACGAAATATTTCAGCAAACATCCTTTTCCAGAGGTCAGATCTACTGACACAGGAGGTGAACACGATGTCACGGACTAAACAAACATACTTCTACTGCTATCAGCTAGGTTATGTCTTGCTCTCGTATTTCGTCCGTTTCTATTCAACCTGAAGTCTCTAATCACCTCGTTTTACGGTGCCTACCTACTAACTAACACAATAATCTTCGTACCTAAACCTAACTCATTGATAAAGCACAGTCTAAACTGTAGAGTATTGAATCTTTATGTCTTTCGTGCCTCTACCTAAGAGAGCACCTAGTACAAAAAAAATTAAACACGCTCTGTTATACTAAGTACAATAATCATTCAAATAATGGGCCTTAACTTGTCATAAAATAGCAGAGAGCGCGGTTTCTAAATGCTGGATAACGTGGCCACACGGAGTTAACGATCTTGAATCAAAATGTTAGGTATTTTAAAAGGATCTTTACCTGTAGGACTCCTAGGGCACGTCAAGTCTTCGGAGGCGGGCTTGCCGTTGAATGTGCAGACGCAGTAGTGCGCGGTCTGATTGTGCGGCGCGCATGCCGTGTCCTTGCTGCAAGACGAGGGCTTGCAAGGCCCTTGCACGTAATAGGGCCCTTCTGGAACGACAACATTCAATACATATTAATAACTAGCTGGTGCCCGCGACTTCGTCTGCGCATGATTAGTATTTGGAGTACTCGCGATTTTACTTGCGTAATTCCCTTTCCCGTGGGTTTTTCGGGATAAATAAAGCCTATTTCTTATTCCAGCTTATAATAATCTATATCTGTGCCAAATTTCATCCAGATCCGTTCAGCAGTTTTTGCGTATCAATCTATCCATCCATCTATCCATTCATACTTACAAACTTCAACGTTTATCAGTTCAATTAGCATCTGAACGACGCGTACACACGCGTCGTTCAGATTATGTGAGAAATTTTTGAAAACCCGTATAGCCCAGGGGAACCAAACTGAATTCCGGGATAAAATGTATCCATGTCCAATCGTCCCGAGTTCCATTCGAATTCATTCAATTCCGTCGTGATGCATGGTTAAAGAATTTTTCTTTCATCCTCTCTCCCAGGGGAACCTTACCGAATTACGGGATAAAAAGTATCCCATGTCCTTCCTTGTACTATGAACTCAAATCGTCCCGAGTTTCATTCCAACTCATTCAGCAGTTTCGGCGTGATGCGCGGTAAAGGAATTTTATTTTCATACCCTCTCCCATGGGAACCTTACTGAATTCCGGGATAAAAAGTATCCTATGTCCTTCCTCGTAGTATGACCTATAATCATGCCGAGTTTCATTTCAATCCATAAAGTAGTTTCGGCGTGATGCCCGTTTACGATACAGACAGACAGACAGACAGACAGACAGACAGACAGACAGACAGACAGACAGACATGAATGAAAAAAATTACAGTTTTGGCATGAGTATCGATAATAGAGTGCCCTTCAAAAAAAATTTTCAAAATATCTTCAATGTACAGAATTGGACCTGTTACAGTTTTATTATAAGTATAGATTAATTAATTGGCTTAGATTTTGTTTTTGTTATAATAGTAAATACTAGCTGTAATAAGTCGTTTTGTTATTTTTGTTTAAATAATTGCTTAAGGAGACAAGACAAAATTAATTAAATTTATGAAATACTAGCTGTTCTCGCGACTTCGTCCGCGTGGAACAGTAACTTTGGGCAAGCTTTACATATTTTCATACATTTGGGCAATCACATAAGCTTTACATATTTCCGTACAAACTTTCATCCCCTAGTTATATCAAACAACCATTTTTTGGTAAGTATTAAAAAGGATCTTCCTCTGGAATCACACTCACTCTATCCATAAAATAAATCGCATCAAAATCCATTGCGTAGTTTTAAAGATCTAATAATACATAGGGACAGACAGACAGACAGCAGCGGCGAGCAACTTTGTTTTACACGATGTAGTGAATAGTGATAGTGAAAGCTTATTGATGTATCAGTAGTCTATAACAATTCTCTGAGTATTAGAATTTAGAAAAACAAATTCAGGTAGGTACTCCGTAATTTAAGTACTATACATACTTTACCAAAGTAATTATTTAGTCAGTGCTATGCAAATAGAGGAACCCAAGCAACCCTCAAAAACTAGTTCGCTAAGGTTAATTGAAAACACTGTAGCTTAAAGTTTTATTATGTGCTTCCTAACATCAGTTAGAAATTTCTAATAACGAAACTTTGGGCTTTCACATCATATACCGGAAATTTTACAAGAGTTTTCCTGAAGCACAATTTTCGATTTCATGTTATTGAACAATCAAACAAGAAAAAGTTTTGTTGAAAATTTATCTATACTTATAATAAAACTGTAACAGGTCCAATTCTGTACATTGAAGATATTTAGAAAAATTTTTTTGGAGGGCACTCTATTATCGATACTCAAGCCAAAATTGTAATTTTTTTCATTCATGTCTGTCTGTCTGTCTGTCTGTCTGTCTGTCTGTCTGTATCGTAAACGCGCATCACGCCGAAACTACTTGATGGATTGAAATAAAACTCGGCATGATTATAGGTCATACTACGAGGAAGGACATAGGATACTTTTTATCCCGAAATTCAGTAAGGTTCTCATGGGAGAGGGTATGAAAGTAAAATTTCTTTACCGCGCATCACGCCGAAACTGCTGAATGAGTTGGAATGAAACTCGGGACGATTTGAGTTCATAGTACAAGGAAGGACATGGGATACTTTTTATCCCGAAATTCAGTAAGGTTCCCCTGGGAGAGAGGGTGAAAGAAAAATTCTATAACCACGCATCACGACGGAATTGAATGAATTCGAATGGAACTCGGTTGATTGGACATGGGATACATTTTATCCCGGAATTCAGTTTGGTTCCCCTGGGCTATACGGGTTTTCAAAAATTTCTCACAGCATCTGAACGACGCGTACACACGCGTCGTTCAGTGACGCTGTGAGAAATTTTTTAATAAACGCGAAAGTTTGTAAGTATGAATGGATAGATGGATGGATAGATTGATAGATGGATGGATGTTTGTTACTCTTTCACGCAAAAACTGTTGAACGGATCTGGATGAAATGTGGCACAGAGATAGATTATAAGCTGGAATAAGAAATAGGCTTTATTTTATCCAGAAAATCCCACGGAAAAGGGAATTACGCAAGTAAAATCGCGATTACTCCAAATACTAATCATGCGCAGACGAAGTCGCGGGTACCAGCTAGTCTATACTTATAATAAAACTGTAACAGGTCCAATTCTGTACATTGAAGATATTTTGAAAATTTTTTTTGGAGGGCTTTCTATTATCGATACTCAAGCCAAAACTGTAATTTTTTTCATTCATGTCTGTCTGTCTGTCTGTCTGTCTGTCTGTCTGTCTGTCTGTATCGTAAACGCGCATCACGCCGAAACTACTTGATGGATTTAAATGAAACTCGGCATGATTATAGGTCATACTACGAGGAAGGACATAGGATACTTTTTATCCCGGAATTCAGTAAGGTTCCCATGGGAGAGGGTATGAAAGTAAAATTACTTTACCGAGCATCACGCCGAAACTGCTGAATGAATTGGAATGAAACTCGGGACGATTTGAGTTCATAGTACAAGGAAGGACATGGGATACTTTTTATCCCGGAATTCGGTAAGGTTCCCCTGGGAGAGAGGGTGAAAGAAAAATTCTTTAACCACGCATCACGACGGAAGTGAATGAATTCGAATGGAACTCGGGACGATTGGACATGGGATACATTTTATCCCGGAATTCAGTTTGGTTCCCCTGGGCTATACGGGTTTTCAAAATTCTCACAGCATCAGAACGACGCGCGCGTCGTTCAGATGCTGTGAGAAATTTTTGAAAACCCGTATAGCCCAGGGGAACCAAACTGAATTGAACTGATAAACGCGAAAGTTTGTAAGTATGAATGGATAGATGGATGGATGTTTGTTACTCTTTCACGCAAAAACTGCTGAACTGATCTGAGTGAAATGGCACAGAGATAGATTATAAGCTGGAATAAGAAATAGGCTTTATTTTACCTCGAAAATCCCACGGGAAAGGGAATTACGCAAGTAAAATCGCGAGTACTCGAAATACTAATCATGCGCAGACGAAGTCGCGGGCACCAGCTAGTTAATAAATAAAGGTAGAGTTTACGTTCGGTACTTAACCTACTAAGTAAGTTAAGTATGTATATCAAATGCCTTATTAAGATAAAACCCAGATCCTTCTTAATTTCATATTTGTTCGTCAAAGATGAACTCTTTGCTATAGTGGTTATGATCCTTTATCAACAACAGGGAGTAAATTTTGTGATATCAACAGATTTGGAGATTAGGTACAGTGATAAAACAAACAGGCTTATCAACTCGCACAACGCGTGTGGGTGGCCTGATAAAGATTACTTACCTATAGTGAGTTATTATATATCCCTGATTAGGTACGTCATTTAAACTTTGCCGTAATAATAATTTTAATTGTATTGAGTTTTTATTAGTACTTAGCTATAGGTATTTATCAGTTTTAAGGTTGAGTTTTAAGGTTACCTGGCTCCACCCTTGTGTAAATTGATGAAATGTAGCCCCTATACCTACAATGCGATACAATGTGTGTAATACCTGTATGCTATGTATTATTCCAGGGCTGAATTTCAGCCTGGTCCATTCAGGAGTTTTAGCGTAAAGAGGTAAAAACATCCATCCAGTCAAACTTTCGCATCTAAAATATTATTTTGACTATGGAATAAGAACTACAACAGTTCGATTTTATCTGGAATAAATGATTGATTATAATTCTTGTTGACTCTAATGGTGGTAGTAGGTACCTACCTACCTATTCAATACCAGTGCGTGTTAGATACAATTAGCTAGATGATGTTGTTTAAAATGTCCAGCATTAATGATTTTATTCATTTATCAAGTTTCCTTTACTTTTTTTTTTCATTTTAAAGTCATTGAAAATGAAAGCTCCCATACAGGGTGCATGTTTAGGTACCTACACGTGTATAAGCCCAAAGAGGCTGATTCTGGATCAACAACTTGAAATTTTGTGAAATTTCTAAAACAAAAATCCAGAATCCCTTTCCTCTTGGTGCACACGTTTTTTGCCACCCTTTATAAAGATGCTTGCTTGATTTATTTATGATCAATCAGTTTACAAGCACCTACAGTATCGATGGGTCATGAGTATGATAGGTGATATTATAATGCTCTGCAAACTCTCAATTGGCTCCAAACGTAACAAATCGGTTTTATCTCTGCATTTGACTTCTCAAGAGGATATACCTACCTATAATGCCTCAATATAAGTACCTATCAATCAACATTATCAAAAAATTACCTACTAAGTGTGTAAGTTACACAGAATTGGGAATAATATATTATTCCTTCTTCTATGGTAAGTTATGTCAAAAATATCAGCATTATTATAAACTAGCGACCCGCCCCGGCTTCGCACGGTTTTATTATACGTATAAACCTTCCTCTTGAATCACTCTATCTATTAAAAAAACCGCATCAAAATCCGTTGCGTAGTTTTAAAGATTTAAGCGTTCAAAAGGACATAATGACATAGGGACAGAGAAAGCGACTTTATTTTATACTATGTAGTGATGTTCAAGAAAATACCTACATAATATATGATAGTACTTATAAAAACATCAAAATATAAAAAACACTGTTTGTTTAATTGTAGACTACGCGATTGAAGCTGCGGACTATTTAATAACTAGTATCTGCCCACGGCTTCGCAGGCGTTCTTTCTATGGAAACGTTTCAAGTATTTGCATTACTTTACCACCGGAAATTGTTTATGGAATGAAAAGCCTATGTTTTATTCCAGGGCTAGAACTACGTCTGTTCTAAATTTAATCCCGTTCTGTTCAGTTTTTTGCGTAAAAGAGTAACAAACATCCATACATAAGTACAAACTTTCTCATAATATTAAGTACATTAGAGATGATAAGGAAACATCGCCTTAAGAGTTCTTTTGCGTCGAGTTTTTAACAATTAAAAATTCCAGAAAGAGTATAAGATAAGACCCCAGAAAACTATACTTAACTTTGATAAGACCCGATAACGAATTCTTACTACATAATGTAGAAAATAAATACTGTTGATAAATGGACCCGCGGGTCGAATCCAACTCGAGATGAGACTCGAGACTTTTTTTTTTAGGCTGGATGCGGCAAGTTGAAGACAAGACGATATTGCCACAGCTATGGCGCTCATTAGGGGAGGCCTATGTCCAGCAGTGGACTAATATAGGCTGATGATGTTTTTTATTTTGGATTTGTTATTGCCAGTTGCCATTTTCAGTTTCACTGTTCGTTAAGAGTATAAATAGCCGATCATTAAATTTTAGTTTGTAGGTAGGTGCTACATTATGAATACTATACAGTAATAACCAATAATATGCAATAACCAATTACTTACCTGGTTAGGTACCAGTTAATAGGTAATCATTATATTTATTGCAATTCTAATGCAAAATCATAATAAGATCCTTAAATACCTAATAAGAACCTTAAAAAGCATAGCTTAAAGTGTATTGGAAACTTAACTAAGTACATCATCATCATCATCCACCTATATTAGTCCACTGCTGGACATAGGCCTCCCCCAATGAGCGCCATAGCGCCCTGTCTTCAGCTTGCCGCATCCAGCATCTGCCAGCAGTCTTTCGCAGATCGTCATCCCACCTGGCCGGAGGGCGTCCTACGCTACGTTACTCGTTAGCTCAGTAGGTTAGAGCGCCGATATACAAAATTACTAAGTACATACTTAGAGGTAAATCCTACTTTTAAATAAAAAATATTTTATCTCAATTGATCCTACCGTTATCTAGTAAGTAGGTAGCTATAACACAAACTGCTTACTTCATGGCTAGATGATGAGGTGATGCTGTATGGATTGTCAAGCATTATTTATTTATTCCAAAGTACTTGAAAATTATAATTCTAGGTGCCTAATTGTTTTCTTTGACGAGATAAGTAATTGGTCAAAATAAGAAAATATTTAATTAAAAAAATTTATAATATAGGCTTTATGGTTCTAGAGGTCTTACTTGTGAGCAGTTCTTCTCCAGGCCGCGCCTCCTCTCTCGGCTTCCTCGCCAGCTTCTCCGCATCATGCTCTCTCAACTTCTGTAACAAATTACAAAAAAACCTTATTATTCAGGAAATCAAAACTAGTACGTGGGTGATTCTACGAAAACTCGTTTTTTGTGTGACTTCTGTGGCACATTTTTTTTTTGTTGAAATTGCACATAATGATGGTACATTCTAAATGAAGATTTAATTTTGAATTTTTTGGTAGTGAAGGGAACTTTATTGGCTTTATGGTTACGAAGTTATTCAATTTTAAAAATATGGTGTCCACGGAAATCAGAATTTATATCACCAAAATCAAATATGGGTTGGTTTATCAATAAAAATATGTGTTTTCGGTAGTAAGTAGATTATTAAGCTTCTTAAAACTAAGGACCAATTATTTGATGTTTGTAGTTTCAATCAGTTTTTACAAAAACACCTTTAAATCATTACTGTAAACATTTAGTTTTTAATCAGTTTATTAAATCACATAGGTTATATTATATAAGCACTACCTTTTTCAAATATTATTTATATGTTGTAAGACGTAGGTTTATGTTCTATAGTATATCAATGAAAATGGAACTAAGGCAATAGTTTACATCTACATCGAGTTCACACAATTTTATAATCAGTCATGTTGCTAGGTTCTATTCTAAAGATGGAATTATAGATCAACTACCAATCAAAATAGGCTTATTCTATCCCACTCTTTTCTTTTTCTTAGAGAAATAGGCGTATAGTATTGAGTAAACCTGGCAGAAGTTATTTTTTTAATGAGATTAAAGTAAATTTTTAACAAAAGTCACAGTAATAATGTTTATCTTTGTATTAAAAATATTATCATTATTCATTTTATATTTATTATAAACTTTCATCCTAAAAACATTATAAAAACAAAAATATTATTATTAAGATGTT
This sequence comes from Eupithecia centaureata, assembly GCA_944547425.1. Classification (NCBI taxonomy): domain Eukaryota; kingdom Metazoa; phylum Arthropoda; class Insecta; order Lepidoptera; family Geometridae; genus Eupithecia; species Eupithecia centaureata. The sequence goes on from OX155694.1 coordinate 1,058,561, forward strand.
AATCAACCCGCAAAATCCACGGAAATCAGTACCACGGAAATCAAAAATAATTACAAAATCCTAGAAATTTTCTTGATTTGCTGGTTTATTTTACATTGAAATATGCAGTCGAAATTAGGAACACAAAAGGCATAAATTATTGCCATTATTATAACAATAGGATTAGTATGAACAAATTTATAGTACATGGTAATCAGAATTTCTAGATACCAAGCCACGGAAAGTCATTACGTACCGAAATAACAGAGTGACGTGGAGACATACACCTTTGTTGTACACACCACAGATGGGGCGTGACTGATAGTTTATCTCAATCTTACAACTATTACGCAGATATTAAAGTACAGTATTTATGAATAATTTAGTGCGCACCAGGGAAATCAGAGCTAAACGACGGACGCGAAGTTATCTCGTTGTAACTTGTCAACTAAAGCTTAGTTTTGCGTAGTAATAGCGTCAAATAAGCAAGTAACTATCTGGGTTATTGTGAACCTATGTAAATTAGTACCAGAGTTTTTAGGAAATAATATAAAAATTTATTAACACCGGAACATGAGGTCCGGACGCACCACGGAAGTCATAATTTCCAAGCATTTTATTTATTTTTACTTATTTAAAATAAGAATATTAAAAAACTAAAAAAGGCCTCCCCTATTATCTTTGTCTAATCTACTATCAAAAAAAAAAATCAAAGGGCTAGGCATACTTTTTGTATGATTTTTCGAGCCGGACATGTATTTTTGAAGCCCGGGAGAATCACCCACGTACATATACAATTGTAACAATTGAGATACTGCAGACGGTTGCAAACAGTCAAGAGATAGCCCAACTAATCCATGTCAATACCAGTCTATGCGTCCCCAAGACACTGGCTGCATTACCACGCTGTATGGCAATGCTGATGCGCTGAGCCAGATACTCACCAGCTTTCGGGTCACGCACGTGTCGGATCTACCAGACGTTTAGATATTTCTTTTAAAAACCAAGAGCCTTCAGCTTTGGTACCCCACGGACCTAGGATCTCGACACCACAGGGTAAGAAAATTAAAAAAAAAAAAATCTGTATTATCTAGAAACATGCGCCATTACTTGGGTAGATATTTAAAAAATCTATGACCTATATAACCCGCCTTATATATTGGGTTGGGTAATCAATGGGTGGGTTATATAGGTCATCTTATGGTGGACTGGTACCGTCTTATGGTACCAGTCTTATGGTAATATATGTATAATTATTTTATGTATTAGTTTATGTAATATAACTAGGTATTTATTTAATCATTAAAATGCACACGGATCCCCATGTCCAATCCAACACTCTTATCCATCCACGGTTGTCTGGTAGAGATCGCTCTTGAGCGATAAGACCGCCTATTGTTACACATTTTGTAAATTGTTTATGTTTTGTATAATACCTTTAAGTGTGCAGTAAAGAATTTTCTATCTATCTATCTATCTATGGTGGTACCAGACCAAGCGAACCAGAGTGAGCAACTGAGCATAGGTTAACAAACGAACGTGAACCAGGGTGGACATCATGGCGAAAGCAAGCGAGAGCTTTCGTTCGCCTTCGGCCGTGCTCTGTCGCCGGCTTTCGTTGGTTCACATGCGTTTGTTCAGTACAGACAAAGCGAAAGCGAGTAAACGTTCGGTACTACTCGTTCGCTTTCGATCGCTCTCATTCGTTTGGTCTGAACCTGCCATTAGGTAGAACCACCGGTAGCACCTTTTCATGATTTAGGTATATACTATACTATATACTACTTAGGTATTTCTCCCATTAAGTAACTGTTTTTATGTTAACATTTTAAAGGGGCACTACACAGCCAATTATTAAAAAAGATATATAGGTTCGGTTGTGAATAGGATCTCGCATTCATCCTCTCTCGGTCTTACCTCCCCTTTGAAATCAGTAGAAATCTTCATAAGTGCAGTAAATACTGGCTGTAGGTAAACCAACATACTTGAGAATAATAAGGTCAATTTCGTGATTTCACCCACACACTCAACACTAGAACAGGACATACGTCAGAGTCACGACTTACATACAAACACCCTATTAACACCTAATTAGAATTCATTTTCAAGTTAATTTGTCATTGCGTGGAATGTTAAGCGACATGTCTAATTAGCATCCAGATGCAATCAAACTTTTTAGTTACGAGGGACAAAACCCCAGAATTTCGCTAAATGAAGGAATCAATAAATAAATAAGTGTGATGAAAAGAAGTGGCAATGGGCCGGCCATATCTCGCGAAGAACCGACAACCGTTGGGGTAAACGTGTTCTTGAGTGGAGACCGCGACTCGGTAAACGTAGCGTAGGGCGCCCTCCGGCCAGGTGGGATGACGATCTGCGAAAGACTGCTGGCAGATGCTGGATGCGTCAAGCTGAAGACAGGGCGCTATGGCGCTCATTGGGGGAGGCCTATGTCCAGCCGTGGACTAATATAGGTTGATGATGATGATGATGATGAAATAAATAATGCTGGATCATCCACATCGTATCATCTAGCTCCTAAGCAGCAGTTATGGGTAGGTAAGATACTAGTATACAATACATACAAAATACTTAGAACTGCTCACACAAACATTTGTCTTGAGGTGAGTATCGAAAACTAGGCTCACTCTTATTGGAATTTTATCTAAAAAGTTCTATACATCCTAGCACGTGTTTAAATCAGTGCTCTTCGCGTCTTCGCTATCACAGATTCTTACAATCTCCACACTCGTGCGTACGCGAAATGTATTTAGAATCTCGAGTGGCCGAGTGATTTACTGATGTTTTGCACTTAAATGAGGCGTATTACGGCATCTAATATTTAAAGTATTGTAATAAAATAAAAGTATGATTGGTAGTGTTGCGTTATCTGCGAGCGGTCAAGATGCCACTTGATCTAGCATGAGTTTGCGTTTACTAGTATCGTTAGCGGTTCTCTAGCTTTGAACTGCTAACTGAACTACTTTGTCAAGATCTATTTCTGGACATATCATGGCAAATACTTTTTGGTATTTGCATCGTTTTGACCACAACTTGAAATTCAAAGTGCTTTATTTCCTTAGAGGACTCTTGGGTACGTCATAAAATACATATAAATTAAAACTAGGAATTATAGTGCTCATTTTGATTTTTGTTCACTTCAATCTTTTTAAGGTGATTTTAATTCACTTCAATCTCATTCATACCTATGTACATCATTCGTAAGTATTCTTATGGCTCATGGCTAGTAGCCGATGTTGTTTAATTCTTATGCCGATCCTATAAATTACATGATCCTATGTATTCACACATAAACTAAGTATTAAATTTATAAATATATTATTGTCTTTTTCAGACGGCATTTAACGTAGCTTTACCTACTCTACCGTACAGTATCGGACACCTACTCGGCGACGTCAGTACCTCATGCTTGGTGCTCCTCATAAAAAGTTATTTTGGCCACGTTATCGTGAGAGGCGCTCTGCCTCGGCTTGCGATAAAGCGCTTATTCCTCAGTTTATTATTGTATTTGTTCACTAACCTCAATAGTCATCATACTCTTTAGTTTTACGAATGCATGGCTACAATTGATGACATCCGAGAGTGGACGAATAGCGCCAATTCTGAAGACTTTTTTCGATTGGTGCAAGATCTCGAAAAATACGTTAAGCTGATGGTTAACCTTGAGTAGCGGAGAACCTTCATAAGAAAGAAGAAGTTAAATTGATACTACTGGCACCAATGGATGATGATGGGGATGCCAAAAGCGTTCGCGGCGCTGGCGACCTACCTCAATATAAATATTTTTACATAAATGTTGACTAAGGCAGTCAACGATTTATTTGAGCAAAGCCAGAGCGTTTATTTCCAGCCGTTCTTTCTACCGAGTTCAAAACTGGAGGAATAATAATATGTTCTCACTCACATTGGCTGTATGTTTTTTGTCTTCGCCATCATAGTCAGATTTTGATTACATTCTTTGGTTTTGCGAAAAAAAATTCTGAGTGATTCCTATTTACATCGCATCGACCAGACGCTCAGATATTTTTCCGGAGAGCCTCGGTACCCCACGGACCTAGGGTCTCGACTCCAAGGGGAGCAAATGGGTTTACTATCTTAGAATCCTTGAACTGACAGACGAACTTACTAAAAATTAGTTCCTTGAAGTAGGTAGTAGTAGTAAGTTTCTGTGTAATTTTTATCAGCTTCTCTTTTGCTGATTAATTAACCCACAAAATATTTTGCGACGCGTGACCCGAGAGCTGGTGAATATCTGGCTCAGCGCATCAGCATTGCCATACAGCGTGGTAATGCAGCCAGTGTCTTGGGGACGCTTCTGACTGGTATTGACATGGATCAATTGAGCTACCTTTAGACTGTTTGCAACCGTCTGCAGTTAGCTCAATGGTTTCAATTGTAAATACTAGTTGTAATTTTTCTATTCCTTGCTTGTAATTTTCGTTGTTAATAAAGATTTCAAGATAGTAAATATATGACCGCATCAGGTCCTGGCCAACCAGAGGGCCTAGACAACGTAACATTCGATTGACGATAGTAGAAAAGCCTGTAGCAAGTGCTGGTTGGCTAGGCCTCCAGTATTCGCTACGACTGTAGGTACCAACTTGGATAATTAATTTATTGATGTAGGTACTATTGTTCTTCCAAGCTATTCCACATTCGCCTAATTTTATTTTCACCAAAATGTTTCAACGATCGTTTTAAAGTCTCTTCAGGAAAATATTAAGACACGACCATTTTTATGTTTGATCCGTAAGTCATATCTGCGGTCATCATCATCGCAAAAGAACGTGCAAAGCTGCGAGCAGAAGCTAGATTTATCATTTTGTTTAATTACATTCGTTTCACTAATTCATTATAAACTCTAAAATCCTCAAGTAACTCATACTTTCGTTATTTATTCACGAAACGTCCCGATTTTACGGCTCGTAGTATGTAAGTATGACGAAACTCAGAACATCTTACAAAATGTCGGTTGAAATAACAAGACGTTATAGGTTAGGTAAGCTAACATATCATATTCCCATTCTTTATAACTCCCTAGATATTATTGGAAACTTTATATTGTAGGAACTACATTCTTCCCGCGGCTTCGTTCATACACCTAAAGGTTTTCTACTTCCCCAGGACACTATAACAATGTCCTTGAAAATTTCAGTAAAACCCTTCAGCCGCTTAGTGCTTTAGAGAGTTACTTTGGCATTTATGATTTACATCATCAAGCAGCCATACTGCGCAATTTTTGTATTTATTGGAATGGAATGGATAAGTTGAGTCACCTAGATCTAGACTGTTTGGAACTGTTTGCAGTTAGCTCAATTGTTTAAAATAAGCTAGGGCAGCTTGTGGCAAGCTGATGGTATACCGAGTGGTACCGAGTAATCCCAGGGAACTCTACTACTTACGCTCCTACTCTATCTAATCTACACTTATCACAATAACCTGGAGTTACCTCTTTTATTTTCGTTTTCATTAGTCCCTACACCTGGCGGATATGATCTTTCAATACTTGTCGGAAGCGTCCCCCAGAAGCTGTCTGCATTACCACGCTGTATGGCAATGTTGATGACTCACCAGCTCTCGGGTCACGCGTCGCATCGACCAGCCTCTCAAATATTTTTTAACTAGCGACCCGCCTCGGCTTCGCACGGTTTTATTATACGTATAAACCTTCCTCTTGAATCACTCGATCTATTAAAAAAACCGCATCAGAATCCGTTGCGTAGTTTTAAAGATTTAAGCGTTCGAAGGGATATAAGGAAATAGTGACAGAGAAAGCGACTTTGTTTTATACTTTGTAGTGATACCCCTGAGAACCTCGGTAGACCATAGGGTCTCGACTCCAAGGGGAGCAAATGCGTAGGCCTGTAACCCACACACTTGTACCTCTTGAGATTCTCAGTTAATCTGTCGCCGCCAGAATAACAATAAAATCGGTAAAAATAAATAATCCCGTGTAAAATGACTTTAGTGACTATGATAGTTTTCAAAGTTTAGGGTTTATAACTCCGAATGAAATGACCTGAATATTTCAACAAATCCTCACCTGCGACTTGAACAAAACTAGATCGTTTCAAATTCCCTTCGTAATGGCGTCCGTGAGGGCACGCGGCCCATGAACGCTTATTTACGTCCCGAATTGTTTGGACAGCTACGATGGATCCAAAATGTTCTCTAATAGTTGTTGTTTTAAAAGTATATACATACTCTATATACATACTCTGCTTCCTTTTAGATATATATACTCTGCTTCCTTTTAGTGTATTTCCCTGTTATTAGGGTTTAATTAATAATTTGTTGGTTTTGAATCAATATGTATTAGTTTATTGCGAAACCATCTCTGTATTATTTTATATGCCCGCGGCTTCGGTATTTCTGTTGAAATGTTTCACGGCTTTTTTATACCGATTGAATGAATTAAATTATAATATACTAGCGACCCGCCCCGGCTTCGCACGGTTTTATTAAACGTACCTATAACGTATTTTAATTCGTTAAACGTATTTTTAGGTGTTAACTATATAAAATTTTATAGATAAATCGGTCAAATTGCAGATTAGATTTACTTTTTTTTGTGTGTACCTAATATGGTTCTTTTTCTTTTGTTTTTTTTCTGGTAATGCATCTGCAAGCAAGTTGTTTATTTTTTATATGCGGGGACATTTAAATGGTTAAGAGTTATTTTTTAAGGTTAATTATTACTGTTTGTACAACTGGGTACGTATTCGAACATCTAAAATTAAAATATCTACAGTTAAAATGCCGATGTTCAAAACCCCTAAAATTACAATACCTAATACTTCAAATACCTTAATGATGAAACACCGACGTACAAAGAGCCTAAGTTTGTAATTCTTAACATCCAGTATTCCTAATGGTTCAAAATATTTATATTCATAATATAAAAGTATAAAATGTCGTGGTTTACAACATATAAAGTTAAAACACCTACATAAAATATGAGAAGACTAGAAGCGCTTCGCGGTTTTAGCCGCGTAATTCCCGTTCCCGTGGGAATTCCGAGATAAAATATAGCCTATGTATAATTTTAATTTAACTATAATTAATCGCAATAACGAACGATTAATCCAATGTTTTTTTGGTTCCATTGCGATTCGCCATAGCTCCGGCACTTCGGGAAGTGCAGCCTCTCCGCCATTGCGTACCAAGGGACAGGCACCACTGCTCACCTCCGCAGCTTCGGCTTTTTGGTCGCCTTCGGCGACCAGCCTCAGCCGCTACGGCTCGCGCGGTGCCTGTCCCTTGTTACGGCTGGCGGAGGCTGCACTCCCTTCGCGCCTCCGGCTTATTAAATACACTCTAGGGGCGCCACGCACAAGACCACGTGGAGTCGGGGTACTCTGTGTCGGATCCGTCACTTGAATTGAACCTAATCAACTCATATGGGAACGCTCTGTATCGGGGTAATTCTAAATTTTTTTTTGTGTTGAAAAATTATGTTTTATGAACTTAGATAAAATACTCATTCGAAATTTAGAACTTTAGATAATACATGTGTTGCTATTGTAAAATTAGGTTTTATAAACTTCGATTAAACACTCATTTGACATTTAGAACTTTCATTATTTTGAATTTAGATCAAACAACCATTAGATATTGTAATTTTAGGGGTTTTGAACTTTGGCGTTTTAACTGTAGATATTTTAATTTTAGATGTTCGAATGCGTTCCCGTACAACTGCTTGTTCAATCAAATAAAATAAAGTAAATCTTCCTCTTGAATAACTCTATGTATTAAACCGCATCAAAATCCGTTGTGTCGTTTTAAAGATTAAAGCATACAAAGGGACATAGGGACAGAGAAAGCGACTTTATTTTAAACTATCTAGTGAAGTAAGGATAATATAGTTAGCTCAAATGTTTGAAATGCAAATACTAATTGTAATTTGTTTATATTATTTTGCCATTTTCTTTGTTAGTTAAGAATGTTTTTATGTGGATAATATATTTAATAAGCCGATGTATAAATAAAGGCTAGTTCATATGATCGTTAAAGGGTTGATTACGTTTTATAAGTAGTTAAATTAATGTACCTTGGTACTAAAAGTTTAATTATGAATCATTAAGTCTTTGCATAATCATGTGAGGTAAGTAAACATAGTACCTAGATAGGATCCTCACCTAATCTTAAAAGATAAATTCTTCCATTTGCCATAGGTTTATTCTAGATTTAAATCACACAGATATTATAAAGTTTGGTGGATGGATGTTTGATATCTCTTCATGCCTAAACTACTGAACGGAATAGGATATTTTTTTACTAAATGTAGTTCCAGGCCTGGAATAAAACTTAAGCTATTTTTCATCCATATTGACGCGGGCGAAGACGCGGGGTGGAGCTAGTTTATTTATAACGCCTTCAGCTTGCCGCATCCAGCATCTGCCTGCAGTCTTTCGCAGATTGACATCCCACCTGGCCGAAGGGCGTCCTACACTACGCCGAATCGCAGTCTCCACTCAAGAATAAGTTAACCCAAGCCTTTGTCAGTTCTTCGCGAGATATGGCCGGCCCAGCAAGCTGAAGTGGCAGTCCACTTCAGCTTGCTATTTCTTTGAGCTACAAATATCGATAACTTTGGTTCTCTGTCGGATGTATTCATAACGAATCCTATCCTTCAGAGAAACTCCTCAAATCGGTCACTGAGTGTCTTTGAACTGGTAGACCAGCCCTACCGTGAGAGTCCACGACTCAGCTCTGTAGGTCCTGGTAACGAAGTTTCAATCTAGCATGTTCTCTAGTAGATACCTTACACCCATAAAATAGGCATATTTGTCAAGTGTCGTAAGTTATTGCTAACAAGCTTTATCGTCGTGTAAATGGCTGACTACGAGGTTGTTACTGCCACACACAGTAAATTGATTTATAATAAGATTTATCTACAAACTTGTAAAAAACTAAGTAAAGCCAGGAGAGGTTATCTATTACTTTTACTCCTTATCCTAAAGCAGTTATGTGAATGATAACTGATCAGTCAGATAAAGATCCTTCCTAATTATTATAAACGAAAAAGTTTGTATGGATGTAAGAAAATCCCTCAAATCAACTAAGTAGCATCTACCCGTGGCTTCGCATGCGTTATTTGAAACTTTTTGAGTCTATTTTTATCCCATGGGAACTGAATTATGGGATGAAATCTATGTTTTATTCCAGGGCTAGAACTACGTTTAATCAACATTTCACCCCGATCCGTTTTATAATTTTTGCGTGAAAGAGTAACAAACATACAAACATTCACGTTTATAATATTAGTTAGTATTTGTTTATGTAAATAAACCAAGTACACATACTATGTTGTAGGAGTTACTTTCAACAAGGTTTAGAAACCACGAATAATAAAATGAATTTCATTGGGCTATTCGTGCAACAATATCCACCGATATTGTCGAAGGAGTGAATGCATCGCTGTATATCCATTACTGTAGTCTTGAGCAAGGCTCAAGTTACAGAACTTGAAGCCGTAACCAGTAAGTATTAAGATTTGCTATTTATTCAGATAATAGTAAACCTAGGGGGACTTTAGCTATGTACGTCTAGTACTTCCCCTAAACAAGGGTTTTAGTTATTTATTAAAACAAAAAAAATAAAAATAAATAAATAAATCGCAGTTGATGTGAACCGAAGGAAAAGCAAATCACTAAAGCTGCTAATTGCGAAGCAAGTTGTTAGCGGGGATTATACACAACCTGTGTGGAATATCCAGTATTATTTATACTTATCTTTTATCATTTTTTTATACTTTCTCTGTTTCTGCTCTCCCAGCGTTTTTCAAATGAAAGGAGTCCCATAATCTCTGAAATGTCACAAAGACCTAATTGATCTCTCAAATAACTCTATAGAGTTCAATCAATCTAACTGTCCTTAGTTTGTGTTTAGAGGATGCTGTGTGAAATATCCAGGCATGTTTACAGCAGTTTAGGTAAATAATCCAAGTACATACATGTTGTAGTAGATAACATCGAATAAATTAATTATTAACAGTGATATTGGAATAACCTGAGCATATTTACCTAAAGTTCTAGTGTGGAAGTAACACAGAGTTGATAATACCTCCTCCATAATCCCGAGATGATAATGATGATGTTTCAATCAAGAAATTGACTTTTATTACGTAAATGTAAGTTAGAAACTGTTAATTTGAAGTATCATAATCCAATTTTTAGATTCCGACGAGAATCCCAAATTACATAGGTAAATTGGATTCTCGTCAGACCCAAAAAATGGATTAGGTTTGATATGATACTTCAAATAAATCTTATAAAATTCCTCTTTGACTGAAGAATAAATCATCGGAAAAGTTGCACAGTTCTAAAACATAATCCCAACCCAACCCTACTTACTAACAAATATTTTGACACTACCTTATTAAGTAGAGCCCGTAGGCACAGGTTCGTTAGTCGTAGGCTTCGACTGGCGCCCACGTGACGTTAACGCTAACAAATTACGACAGAAACTACTAGACTTGTTCCAAAAGACCTGACATATTTCATGATGTCTGATGATGGCTAAACAATAAGACCCACTAAACTATTTGGTTTTCATAGTAAGCAGGCTTGCCAGTATGCTTTTCTAATTCTTAGTGGGGAAACTGATCTACACTGATATTTCGTATGGAGGTCTATTGTATTGTAATATGTAATATACAAAAGACATCCATATACAAAGCTAAGCTTTACACATTTTTCACCCATATTTAAGCTTAACATCAACAAAAGAATGCCATTCGTGTAATCAAATAGTGACAAAATGGCTACTAGGCAGCTTTCAATGACACTAAATAATATTTAGACTGCGGCCACGGCTTCACTTACGTGAAATTTATGAAATTGATAGAGTAGCCTGATGCTTTATTCAATGCCTAGAATTACGTCTATTCAAAATTAAGCTCTTTAGTGAAGAAGAAACAAATCCATCCTCTCAAACTTCTGCATTTATAATACTGTGTAGGTAAGGAACATTTTTAAAATTGTTTGTGATTTTATTCATCATCAAGGCACTGTGTGTGTGGTCGCTAAGAGACAAAGTCCATATTATCAGTAAAAAAACATAAAACGTAAAATTGTTCAAAAGCCGACGTCGAAACAGTTTTCTGTGTGAATGCGACCTCCACTAATATTGTGGCTATTGTTACACGCTTGCATCACACTCCGGCTGTAGAACTCGAACAAACGCTTCAAATGAGACTGATTGTTCGTAGACAAAGCTTTCGATGCTCATATAAACATCTAGAACTGAAATCGAGCTGTGATTACGAATAATTTTAGAAACAAAAGAAAGTCCAATCACATAGAAAAAATTGTTTATGTAGGTACTTATTTGGTTTACTTATAGACATACATAGAAAGAACAAAATAAAATAAAATAAATAGATACCGTTATAATAAGTAGTAAAAACAAAGTATTTACTTTTTGTAGATTAAAAAATAACTTAAAAATCACACAATATAAAAAAATACTTATAGGTATAGGCGGACAGTCCATACAGCATCATCTAGCTAGCCCTAAGCTAAGCAGAGTTTGTGTTATAGGGACTTAATGACATACTTATATATCTACATAGTTAATACATTCATTATACAGCTCGATATTTTTTGTTATAGGTAGGTACATAAACACCCTGTACGGTGTAATGTAAATAAAGCCCCTGACCCGGTTACGGATATCCTTTAAAAGATTTCCTCCAATGTAGATGACTGTTGTGTTATCAAAGAACGCATCTATTGCTGTCTAAATAAATAGGTTACTGTTTTTGGAACAAAAGAGTAAGGACAGCGCCGCCGTATGGGCACACCTGGCGCGCGCCCTGATCATTAAAAATGTTTATTTAAAAATCCGACCGCTTAAGGTGATTTCGCGTCCAGGACTAAGCATAGCTCCGCTACTAGATGGCGATGATTTTCAATTTTGATGTTTTTCACTATTTTCTAATTAAATTGTTCATAATTGTTTAATGGTAATGTATTTGCCGCAAATGGTATGTTGTTTTTTATGTACCAAGCAATTTTTCAAGTGTTGAAAGCATTTAGGGAGCTTGTATTTGGGAAGAGCAAAAAAGATCTTGCCTGTGTGAGTGATCGGCCGCTACGAGTCACTCACACAAAAAAAGATCTTGCCTGTGTGAGTGATCGGCCGCTACGAGTCACTCACACAGGCAAACCCTATAAATTCAGTGGAACTAAAATAACTACTGTTCGAAAAATAACAGAGATAATTGGAGACGCCTTAGGACTAAATATTTTTCGGACCAATATTTCCGTTTTCGGGACATTCCTAAATTACATCTAAAATTAATTCAATAAAACCACTAGTTAACGAACTAATTTTCGACTCTTGTTTTTTTTAAGAATAAAAACAGGCTCTATTTACATTTAAAAAAAAATTGGAGGTAATTTTCTTTTATCGTTTTGAACAATTTAAGTAAAAAGGCGCAGAGGGTAATGTTATTTACAAACTAGCTTATTAGCTAAAGAATATCTTACAAATCATAGGTAAAAAAAAATTCTTTTCATGCTATTTATTAATTTCGTTAAATCATTGGAATTGACAAATAAATTGAATAAGTTCACAATAACAATCATTAATTTTAAATGTACTCACTGTGAAAGTTGTTCCAATTTTATAATAAAATTACATTAAAATTATTAGCGTAAGGAAGTCTCCACTTTTTTTGATTCTGTTCTTTGTGTACTTAGGTATTTTAGCTCCGATTTTACGACCACTTATAAAAGATTAAAAGTAATACAAATTTTCACAGTATTTCAATAACTCACTTTGGACTAGCGGTTTGAACAGTCGGGTGGGTGCGACGATGTATAGTCGTACCTGGGTTCGAAACCACCGAAAATTTAATTTACTTTTTGCTTTTTGAAAATGAAATATCCACAAAATTTTGATACATCCCGTTAGTACGGGCTCGAATCCCTTCAACTCTACCAAAATTTTTGATTTTTATCATTTTATTCTTTATATTTTGAACAATGTCATAGACCTAGTACAAACAAATTCATATTTGTCATAAATTACTTATTGTAAGCCTTCCTAAGTCTATTTGATTGTTATATAAAACTTTGGTACACTGTTCTGCGTAGGTACATCCCACAAAGGGTCCTGACCTCGTTTCTAACGGTATGACAAAAATAAAAAGAAACAATTATGTACTATCATATCAACACCAACTGATTTTTATTTTATTTAAGCTCTTACGCCAGCTAAGTTCAGGCATTTTTACAAATCGCTCATTGAATGCAAAACGGCCACATTTCAAAAATTTAGAAAATGGTTTTATTTCTGATAAAGTATATTTTCTTTTGAGAACATTTCATAAAGCTAGTTTAATTTAAATATTGATTTCTTTTTATTGGGATAATTATCTTAACTTTGCTTCAAAATTTTAATGCAAAATGGGCTTTTGTAGTTTTTATCAAGTTGGGTGATAGATATAACAGCGACCATTATTTTAAAAAATAGAGCAAAAAATTACGGAAACAATGATGTTTTAATATAAAAAAAGAAAAACTTTAACTTTTCAAAAAAATCATGTTCAAAATTTTGTTTTGGCTCTCTGTAAAAAGTTACGATTAGTCCAATAAAAAAAAATATAAATAATTCCGGACAGTCCACACAGCATCATCTAGCCCCAAGGTGAGCAAAGCTCGTATTATGGGTACTAGTTGACTGATAAACTTAATACAATACATTACATAGATAGATATTTTTTTTATAAATACATAGAAAACACCCAGACCAACGGAACAATTTCATGTTCAATTTCTGTAGATCGTACACAATTTTTTCCGACACGGGAATCGAACCCACAACCGGTCGCAGGCGGACCTTCGCCCAATGCGCCACATCGGTTGTCGCTGATGAATGATCGAAATGCTTTGCATACAATCTGACACGTCTGATGCTGGGGCCACACTACCGTGATATGCCGATAATTATTTTAATTATAACTTATACAACACCTAGGTGTAACCACGATTTATGGCCATAATTTTACAATGCCAATCAATATGGCAAATGGCGGTAAACAATAGCTCCGGCGGCGGTCTTTTTTCGCACATCAAAGAAGATTACCGCAGTAATTAATGCGTTTGTGGCCACTACCGTTTGTCCAGTGTGCAATATGAGCTCACCGGCGACGCACGTGATATTTTTACCGCCTTATTTATTGACATATCTAGGTAAACTCTAGTGTAACCACACCAGGTCATAAAGTAATTTAAACGGTAATTTAATGTCATAATTATTGCGGTAACAGCCCGGTAGACGGTAAGGTAGTGTGGCCCCAGCGTAAAACTCTCTAAACTGGTATCTATAAGCAAACATTTTATCTGTTTACATAGTGTCATTTATTGTTGTCATGGAAACGGAACGTACGCTTCCTAGATCTTATTTGACATGCAGCAAAAATAGATAGGAATAAATACTTGGACGATGGAAAAACCCTTTGAGAACTGTAGACTATGGTATTATTAGATGATTCTTTAGATAGCACAGAGATGGCGATTCCGTCGCCGCCGTCACACTCACAAGTTCAAGTAAGCGGGCGTACAACATTATCCGTGTTCACTCACACATTGATAAAAATGGCCTAAAATTTTCACGTTATTTCTAATTATACCGAGTGTTTTCATGAATCAAACACAATTTGCCGCAAATAATGACCAATAACAAAGCCAAAAACAGTTATTTATTTGTTAAATTATGTCCACATCGCTCATATTTGGGAAAATACAAACGTATGACAATCGGATCACCTTAACTCAAAGCGTAGAGCTCTCAGTTTTTTTACTCGACCACGCGAACCAGAATGTTAAGAGCGACTTTTGACAAGGAAACTGAGTTAATATTACAAGTACTTTTTTATCCACTTGTGGACAAAAAATTAAGTGAAGAGAAAATCAATTATCACTTTATTTCTCACTAGCTGCGCCCCGCGGCTTTACCCGCGGATTTAAACAATGTTTTTTTCAATTATTGGACTAATAACTACTTATTTTCAAAATTTCAGTCCGATTTGTTCAGTAGTTTCGACCCAAAGTCGTTTTAGACTTGGAATAACATGACTTTTCATGTCGTACGTAAAATCAGTTTTCATTAGATAGAAATAGCCTTGAAGCTTCCATATAAACAACGCGTGCGAAACCGCTGGCAGATACTAGCAATATTTTAATTGAAGATTATGAAGTTCGAATATAACTCGTAAGAAACTACAGGGAATATTTTGTATATGAAATGTGCATGAAAGTGTCATGGGGTTATCATATATAGCTGCTGGCACGAGACGAGGGATGAACCTGTTGTTTACTCAGCAATAAAAGCTCCTAAAGTTCTCTAAGCTTGGACATAAAAACTTTAAAAAGCTCTCAGTAGATCAAACAGAGTCGGTCGACAGACGGCGCGGTGTCAGGTTTCACCCGCTGGGTCACATTTGTCCTAATAAACACCAGATTCGTGTCAAAATGGGCCTTTTTATGATTCCATCAACCCGTAAAGATCGAAACACCCTGTACGTGAGTGTTTGTTTTTGTTAAATTTACCGCGAAGGTTGCACCGATCTTTGATCTGCCGATTTCAAGTCGAGACTGATGGAGATTTTTGCACATCATAAAACATCACATAAAACTTCTACATATAATAAAGGAAGAATAAACTTTATATTAATTTAAGACTTTATTTAGAGCAATCGTATACTATTTAACTTATTCTTATTATTTAAAATAGCCTAAAGTTCTACGTACATATTAAATTCAAAAATTAAAACTAAAGGTCGCTATAAAATAGCGTTTGGTAAAACTGATGTGTTTCGTATAGGTATGAATACTTTTTCGTTAGTTGATTCCATTAAATAGGCATGTTTATAATGCTCTTAGATAGAATAGTCAATTATCAAAAAACAAGATTAGTCTAATAGAGTCGCACATGGAATCCAATTTATTAATAAATCAAACTCAAGTATTCAATAAATATTGCAAGGATTTTTTAGGAACTACGAGTAAATTAAGGATGTCAGTGGAATGCATATCTAGGGCAAGATGTAATTCGATAGATAGAATCTAAGTTCCTAGATAAACTATTCAAAGTTTGTTTTATACCACGATAGAGACTCTTTTCGGATGTCTAGGAGTCCCAAGTCTAATTGATGTTTGACTAAATGTGCTTTTTCTTACTAAACTTGGAGTTAAATATTCAAAAAGGAACAAGAGATAATATATAATAATAAATTAATTTATGTTATTTTAAAAAAATATCTTCATTTTTCTTCTTTCAATTTGTTACGATTTATTTATTTATAACTAGCTACCCGCCCCGGCTTCGCACGGTTTTATTATATGTAAAAATCTTCCTCCTGAATCACTTTAGGTATCTAAAAAAAAACCGCATCGAAATCCGTTGCGTAGTTTTAAAGATTTAAGCATACATAGGGAAATAGGGACAGAGAAAGCGACTTTGTTTTTTACTATGTGGTGAAAATAATACATTATTGAAAATAAACTATTTGAGCAAAACTGTGCATAATAATAATATTATAATAAATATCAAATAATAATAGCGAGAATAGATTGGTACAATAGAAAAGGTAAGTATTTCTATTCATCGACAAGTGGATGTGAAATCGTTTCGTCAGATTTTATGCTTCAATAAAATGACTAAACAGGCCTATGATGCAAATTCTCCTTGCGATCTCTTGTATTTCGGTTTATTTGGCATTTAAAAGATTAATATTTCAGGTCAATTGTTCACTTGAGAATTGCAACAAGATAAGTCTTCGTTATTAAAATTATAACTAGTGTCTATCTGCGGCTTCGTACAGTTACATTTAAACGGAAACATTTAAAGCTAGAAGTTTTCGACGACCGATGTGGCGCGGTGGGCGAAGGTCTGCCTGCGATGCAGGAGGTTGCGGGTTCGATTCCCGCCTCGGAACAAATTTGCGATCTGCAGAAATTTGTTCCGTTGGTCTGGGTGTTTTCTATGTAAGTAAAATAAAAAATATATCTATGTAATGTATTGTATTAAGTATATCAGTCATCAAGTACCCATAACACAAGCTCTGCTTAGCTTGGGACTAGATGAGAATGATTCAAGTGGAAGGTTTATACGTATAATAAAACCGTGCGAAGCCGGGGCGGGTCGCTAGTTACTTATATAATAGAGAATAATTAGGTAGGTACGATTTTCCAAAAAAAAATCCGTCACCCCACTCTACCTTTGTAGGTAGGTTTAATGAGTTCCGAGTCTTGCCATAAAATGCTAGAAAAAAAACATAAACTCTAGTTTTTAGCTAAGTAGTTGCAGAAATAGTAGAATAGGGACCTAGGAACTCATAAGCTGATGACTAAATCTACACCACTCGCAAACAAAATGATTATCTTTAGTCAGTCACATAACTCGTAGTTAAGTAAGTTAGTAGGCAGAAATTAATTAAATAAATTAACTGTTTAATTTATTTTATTAACGTAACACTAGCGGTAAACCTTCATTATCTATACTATAGTTATAAAATAAGGTAAAACTAGCTCCTGGCTAAAGCCGGAATTGTTTTCACACCTTGTGAAAGTGAATAGGAGTCTACAGTTCTAACCTAGGTAGGTACCTAGGTACCTACGTTTATTGTGACATTCTTTATTCTGAAGCTTTTATAGCACTTTGCTACATTTTGCAACATTTAAAGGAATGTTTTCCTCAATTTTGCTTCGATTCGATTAGTTTTATGTTTAGCGTTTGCAAGAACTGCAATTTATTAACTTTCTTTATCCAAATAATTGTATATTTATTGCGATGGGAAAACGAATTTGTATAGGGTACATATATCTATAAAAGAGCTAAACCTGACTGTTTCATCATCACAGAGTCGAAAGCGCTGAAACTAGAAGTTGAAATTATTGTCGCAGGTTGGTCCTCGGTCGAGTTTATAATTATAAAAGATATTAATGACGAAGGAGTTTAATCCTGTGCTCCACAAGTTGATTCTCAGTTCATGTATTAGGCGCTCATTAGGGGAGGCCTATGTCCAGCTGTGAACTAATGTAGGCTGATGATGATGATAGAATCAACGCGTGCGAAGCTCCGGGCAGATACTAGTACTTAAGTAATAATTATAATCCTATTGAGTTACCTATTACCTTTAGACTGTTTGCAACCGTCTGCAGTTAGCTCAATGGTTTCAATTGTAAATGCTAGTTGTAATTTTTGTATTCCTTGATTTTCGTTGTTTAATAAAGATGTTTTCCTATTAAGTAATTTAAGTTGTGACGAAATTTATTTTTTATACCTAGTCTTTATTGATCGAGTTTAATAGTTCAATGGAATGGAACTAAAAATTGTCCTTAATCCTCTATAGGGGGGCTAATGCGGATACTGCGCATTTGGGCCGCGCGGAATGTTCAGTGCGCGTACGCACGTGACACACTGCGCTAATCTGTGGCTCAGTTCCGAGCGGCCCACTTGCGGATAGGGCTGTTGTTTCACTTCATTTGCGGAAAAGCAATTTTCTATTATAAGGGTTTTGTTCATCAATACCAATCGATTTTCAGATATACATATCTTAGCGAGGGCGTCAATAGTTCGAGGGACTAAATAAGTTACTTCACCCGAGGTAAACACTGCTTTTCATTACGAATACAAGGAAATATAAATAAAAACATGAGAAAACAAATTAATAAAATTGCCGCTATTTTTTTTTATTTATTAGTCCATCTAGGACAGGCGAAAGCCATAAAGCCATACTGCCTTTTCTTTCGTATTTTTTGAATTCAGTGAATTGTCGCTAAGGTAATTTTTTTTTTTAGCTTCAGCATTTATTCTGCCATTATCATGGTTGAATAGTAACGTTATAGCCGTCAGTTGAAAACGATTCTCCCTAGGGCGGAAAAGTATCACTTTCAACCCGCTCTTCAGGCATGTTTAGACCTACTTTCCGACTATGAGTAATGAAAAAGACTTTATATACATAAACTTGTCGAACTGAGTTTTGTCTGAAATAAAACCTTCTTAGTTTATTTTTATTATAAGAGAGTCAGATTTGATATAGAGTACATGTAGAGTCAGTTTAATTAGGCTCTAAGTCGTACCTACCCTTTTAATAGTATTCTTAACAGCCCTGTTTCCCCGAGCTCGCCTGGCACACATACTGAACACTCGGTCCTTTAATTAGAAGCAGAGCTAATGGGGCACGCTTCGTTTCGCAATGCGTTGCACTTGTGTCCTGTTTGTTGATCGAAGGGGCAATAAACACAGGGTATCACACGTACACCTGTGGTTGGAACAGGGGAATGGATCCAGGTTCCTAGAACTGATTTGAATTACTGAACTCGTCAATAGCTCTGTTCAATTGGAAAATCTGTGTTCCATTTTATGGATTAGCTGTGAGTATAGCATAGTAAAGAAAACCACCACAGATGTTAAAAATGATATGAAAATCTAAATTTCACCCCAACACTTTCAGTTGTTTTTGCGTGAACAAACAACATCCAAACTTTCGCATTTATAACATGCTAGCGACCCGCCCCGGCTTCGCACGGTTTTATTATACGTATAAACCTTCCTCTTGAATAACTCTATCTATTAAAAAAACCGCATTAAAGTTTAGTGATGTCACACTTCACTATCACTACAGTACATAGTATAAAACAAAGTCGCTTTCTCTGTCCCTCCTTATGTATGCTTAAATCTTTGAAACTACACAACGGATTTTGATCCGGTTTTTAATAGATAGCGTGATTCAAGAGGAACGTTTAAACGTATAATAAAACGTGCAGGTCGCTAGTTAATTAATAATTGATGATTTTTAGTTGAGTTGCGGACCGCGCGACCGCTTACTTAGGCTTACAAAAAGAGCTTAGATAGAGCACGCAAATAGCCAATAGGGGACGTGAATCAGAATTAATATTTACAATTTAAATAATTGAGCTAACTACAGACAGTTGCAAACAATCTAGAGGCAGCTCAATTGATCCATATCAATACCAGTCATCGCATTCCGAAGACGTCTGTATTGCCACGCGCTGCAGCTGTATCAATGCTGATACTCTGCGCCAGATTTTCATTTTCACATATGTAAAGTTAAGTAATGGTTGATTGATTGCAATGGATCAATTGACCTACCTTTAGACTGTTTGCAACCGTCTGCAGATACCTCAATGATTTCAATTATATATACTAGTTGTAATTTTTTATATTCCTTGATTGTAATTTTCGTTCAGAGTATGTCCATTGCGATTACTTGATCCGAAAAGGCAATATTAGCTGTTTTCATTCGACAGAGAAATGCTTTGTTGTTTCCATTGACCATGACCGTTCGTTGTATCGATTACTAGTTGCTAATTCTAATATGTTTGTAAGCATTGACCTGACTACTATTTTAATCCGCGTTTAAAATAGATTGACCTTTGCCAAAGTTCGACTGTTTGATCCAAATTAGTCTTACGTCCCAAGTTCATTTGAAAGTTGTCTTGAAGCTATTTACTAGGCATGGCTTCAAAAAGAAAATCAGTCAATTATTTTCAAATAGTTAAAAGAAAGAGTCTAAGAGATATTTTTTCATAATGTCGATTAAGACTTAAATATGGCGTCGCTATTGAGTGGTAGGTACTGCCGACCGATTGAAGAGATTTTCATTAATAGAATACAGAAATTCAAGTCAAAATGGTGGTTATAAACGTAATCGTCACAACTTTGAATGAACCACAAAAAGGTTTGTTCTATTGTGCTAGTAGAATACCTAAAGGAGTGACAACAAAATGACACTGTTAAAGTGTCATTTTGTTACGACTATTGTATCATCATGCCCCTGGTTAATTTTCCGATGATCTATTGGTGGCCATCAACCTTACTTCACTTACTAACCGTAAGGTAGGTACTTATATCGCTGAGTTTGACCCCGAATTGTTTTGTGGAGTCTTTAACTTTTCTACAACAGTCCATTAGATAAACACTTAGCACATAAGGTAAATAACTGATTGCTGTACGATGGATACCTACTTCCCTCCATTTTATGTCATGATAACAAAGTAACATGGTGATAACGAAAAAAGATCGGAAAAGCGTGATGGGCATCCATCACGGAACTTTTTGTCCCCCATGTGAAGGATTCTGGAAGATTCGGTTCAGTAATTTTTCCGTGAAAGAGTAACAAACATCCATCTCAAAAAAATTGTACGTACTTGGCTGTCAGATTTTGACTACGATGATTTCGAAGAAATGCTTCAGAATTTACGCCATTACATTTTAAAACGTTTTTAGTTTAAAAGTGTTAAGCTTTTTTTTAGTTTTTAGCTCAAATTATTATGTTAATTAAAGAGTTTATCAACGCGACGTCATTAGAATAGAAAAGTAAACTAATTTATAATCTCTATCATCACTTTATTCAAGTAACTGTATTAAATTGAAGTTTATTCAATTAAGATATTGTTTATAGATCACGTAAATATTAGTTAATTACACTTATAAGTACTATTTAAGATAACAATACTAAGAAACATTATTCCTTTTTTGTAATTAGGTTTCTATCTTTAAGAATTTTGTAATAATTTTTTTTTTTCATTTATATAATTATGTACACAATATGTAAATTACATGGGAGAAGCCACTGACTCCTAAAATACAGTTTTTACTAGTTCGGGAGTCTATGGATACATTTAGATGACTGCTTGTTAAACTGTGTCAAATAAATGATTTGATTTGAAATGATTTGATTTGATCCATACTTACAAACTATCGTGCTTATAATATTTATAGGATTTGCCGTAAAATTCAGTTTGTAAAAGTTCAATACAAAGTCTTGTCATTACATAAATCCCGATTGATTAAATACGTGGCGTTCGGCAGCCGACATCAAATTTATGGGAGAAGATACTAAGAACCTTTCTAATGTGAGTTTCCCTAAAGAACTTGAACGTTTTAATATTTTACGTGAGGTGAAATTTATTTCAAAGCAATATTGACATGAGCAGTATTTATTTTTACATTACATAAATAATCCCTAAACAGGTTGAGTTTCAGGACCTCTTTAACGCAGAGTGAAACCCAGTAAAATTAAGAGAAATTTAATAAACATGAAATTTATTTCAGACACGAGACATCCATATTAAATGACACAAATACACGAGTGGAAAAATGAAATAGACAATAACATACCAGAAAAATAAATAAAGTATACAAAACAGTAACTTAGATATGAAATAAAAATCAGGACATTTCCAGTTACAGAGACACAAGCGATGACGCTTCTTTTAGCTTCATCACCCAGAGACCCATGATGAAGGAGCAAAGGTCGTGGAACAAAACAAATAAGAAAAACTAAAACGAAGAGACAAATAAATAAAAAAGAATAAATTGAAAATCACCCTTTATCCTATACTTTTAAGAAAAAAAAAGAATAATTCGTGCAGCTAGAAAACAAAATATCGCTTGATTGTTGGAATATTTTTACCTTTTTGAAAGTGTTCTTCATTGTATAAGTATTACTAGCTTATTAGTTTTAAGTACTCATACAATGACATGTTTGATATATAGGTAGGTGGTTGAAATAAAGTATTAAAGCTATCAAAATAAAGATCGGCATCTGATTAGCAATGAAATTATTGGGTGGCATGATAAAGTACCTATAAAGACACTTTAAAGACAAAAAAAACATAAATAAAATTCAAAGTAAAATTTACTTCAAACATTAAAGGCTCATGTTGAAGCTTTAACTTGATCCATATACAATAAGAACGCAATAAAATAAGTATCTATTTGAAATCTCGAAACTCGAGAATGATTGCGTTTATTGTCTTTTTTTGCAGGAAATTAAAAAGAGCAGAACGACGTCTATGGGGCTGCTCTAGTCGCCCTAACGTTCATTTATTTTATTTATTTTTGTGCGACCATAGTCGCCTGGACGTTTGAGTGGTTAATAAATGGTTTTCTGA
The DNA here is from genome assembly GCA_944547425.1 of Eupithecia centaureata. NCBI lineage: Eukaryota > Metazoa > Arthropoda > Insecta > Lepidoptera > Geometridae > Eupithecia > Eupithecia centaureata. The sequence continues at coordinate 1,081,495 of OX155694.1, forward strand.
TAGTAGTAACTAACCAAATGATCCGTATTTTTATGCGGAGGTTGCGGATTCGATTCCCGTTATTATTATTATCATTGGGTCAACTTAGTCCCAATAAGAAATTAATAGCAACAATGGTTAAACCAATTTATTAATCAACTAGCGACCCGCCCCGGCTTTGCACGGTTTTATTATAAGTATATAAACCTTCCTCTTGAATCACTCTATCTATTAAAAAAAAACCGCATCAAAATCCGTTGCGTAGTTTTAAAGAAGGGACATAAGGACATAGGGACATAGGGACAGAAAAAGCGACTTTGTTTTATACTATGTAGTGATATTGTTTATTGTACTGTAGTGTAGCAACGCCTTAGGGTTAAAAAAAACCTGTAATGATGTTATTATTAATGAATAAATAAATTTCATTGGAGTCCACGAGTAAAATTTACATAACGAGTGTAATTTTTCTAGTGCTGTGATTCAGTGAATGGGTTAAAAGAAATATTTGCCCTTGAGCTATCTCCTTCTGTTTATTCTACTGTCGTCTAGCACTTAAAATCGACGTAGATCGCGTCTATTTACAGACTGAAACGTATGAAAAAATGCAAGTTAAGTCATTCACTATTTTAGATTTCGATATCTTTATGCCTACGCGTAAACCAAAAGCCATTCTCTATCGAACAAAAAACTAAATCGTATCTTATATAGGTAGTTTTAGGGTTCCATATTCAAAGGGTAAAACGGGACGCTAATTATAAGACTCCACTGTCCGTCTGTCAGGTTGTATTCAACCCTTCGTGCGCGAGTTTGACTCATACTTGGCCGGTTTTTTTATCTTCAACTAGCGACCCGCCCCGGCTTTGCACGGTTTTATTATACGTATAAACCTTCCTCTTGAATCACTCTATCTATTATAAAAACTGCATCAAAATCCGTTTCGTAGTTTTAAACATTTAAGCATTCAAAGGGACATAGGGACAGAGAAAGCGACTTTGTTTTATACTATGTAGTGATAGTGAAGATATACGGACCCGAATAGTTAACCTTTCATATTGAGGAGAAAATCTTTTAAGACTATACCTACCCACCTCGGTAAGTACTTCTCAGGACATAAAATTGAGTGAAGAGTATGACTTAATTTCATATTTCACCATTAATAATAGTTTAAAATATGACTTGTTCAAGTGCTTATTTTGTAGTGAAATGAGGTTATTCTGAATTCATGAAGTCGGATCCCTGTTCTGTGTTTTAGGGTTAGGCACCCAAAGAGTAAAACGGGACCCTAATACCTACTAAGACTCTACTGTCCGTCCGTCGGTCTGTCCGTCTGCCCAGGATTATATCATGATCCGTGATAGTTAGACGGTTGAAATTTCCACAGATGATGCATTTTTGTTGCCGCTACAACAACAAATACAAAACAGAATAAAACAAATATTTAAGGGAACTCCCATACAACAGAAATGATGTTTTGTCTTTTTTATAAATAACTAACGACCCGCCTCGGCTTCGCACGGTTTTATTATACGTATAAACCTTCCTCTTGACATCAAAATCTGTTGCTTAGTTTTAAAGATTTAAGCGTACATAGGGACATAGGGACAGAGAAAGCGACTTTGTAGTTATGATGGTAGGTACGGAACTCTTCGTGCGCAAGTCCGACTTGCACTTGGCGGGTTTTTTTCGTTTCAAGTAGTAAGTACATGTTGTTAGTACCTGTCTAATTACGTATTCTACTAACAAGCCATTCACTATGTTATTATGAGCTATAAATTACGCACCTCCGTATGTGAATCCGTGCCTCGACTCTAGTGATCGATTTTATTACATTGTTGACACGATTTAGTCGCGATTATAATCGTTTAGTGTGCTCTAGAGTCGGCGCCCTGATTTATATCAGTTACCATCACTTCAAGGTTGACATGTTATATTGTTTATTGTACCTATAACAGAATTATACTACGTGCGTAAAAAACCTAAAAAATAATATGCGTGCGATAGCCGAAGCGAAGTGTGTCTCGAGAATGTACCCCTACTCGTAAGTACTACATAATTAAACCTTTTTGGTCAATTTTATTAAAATAGTGCGTTTATTATAACTATTTACGGTAAACTTGGCTATAGACCGAGTGTTCTGTATGTTCCTATGGTACAAAATAAACTGAAACTGAATGCTAGTCACATCGCATCAGCGTTACTGTACATAGATACAGCGTGACAATGCGTCTTGGGGACGCGAATTGATTTGGATCCGTTTGAGCTACCTCTAGATAGTTTGCAACAGTCTGCTGCTATCTCTATTTTTACAATTAGTTTTAATTAGTTTCTGTTTTTGGCCTGCTGCTGTATGGCAATACTGATATACCTATACTGAGTTCTAGCGACCGATTTCGTAACTATACATCGAATAAGTAATATAATTTAGAAATCATGTTTTAATTATAAATCTCCGCCTTTCTGGTGTACCGACGATTAGAGTATAAAAGCTAGGAACGGGAAGAAAAAACATAGCATAAATGATTAGAAGATAGTGTTAGCCTTACTCATATCATTACATAGTATAAAACAAAGTCGCTTTTTCTGTCCCTATGTCCCTATGTCCTTATGTCCCTTAAACTACGCTACGGATTTTGATGCGGTTTTTTTAATAGATAGAGTGATTCAAGAGGAAGGTTTATATACTTATAATACAACTGTGCGAATCCGGGGCGGGTCACTAGTTTTCCCATAAAAATATGGATGTTTACCGAGGTAGGTAAGTTCGTTGTCAAAAGTACCTACAAGCTTATCCATCAGTTAGCAACATTAAATATCTTACTCAAGATAATATCAATTCGTTGGATAAATTATTTTCATTACGATAAGACTTCGCATAATCACGAACAGATGCTTACCAAAATGGCTAATTATCTATGAAACAAGATAGAAATCTTCTTAATTCCGGAATTATTGTTATTTAAGGTCAAAGGCCATTTGTCTCTCCTTATAAATTATGCGACCTCGAGGTCAACATGAATCAATAGTCAACACCGTTTATGAAAAACGGGAATGCCTCTATACATTTGCACATCGTTATGTTTCATAAATCTTTACTAATTTACAAACGAAAGTTTGTATGAATGGAATAAAACATCCAAACAACTTATAGATGTGTGGATGTTTGTTACTCTTTCATGCAAAAAGTACTCATCGCATCGGGCTAAAATTTAGCTCTGTAATAAAACTAAGGCTACTTTTCATTCCATAAATCAGTTATATAAATAGCCTTGAAACGTTTCCATAGAAACGCGTGAGAAACTGAGGCAGATAGTGGTTTACAAGCTTTTACAGCGGTTTTCCTCGCCTTGATAATTTGGACTCTACCAAAGCTGAGACGCGGACGGACGACGCGACGGTGCGACGTAGGTAAATAAATAATACTTTACCACATCTTAAAAATATGTCGAGTTTCTTTGCTGATTATGATATAAGTAATATAAAATATATTAAGGTGTAATTTAATCAACAACTTTATTTACGAAAACAATTGTATCAAAACATTCTCAAATAACAGACAATGGAAGCTTATAAAAATATATTACAATGAAAATACAGGACAAAGCAATTACGAGTGAACAAATAAAACCCAGATAAAATATATTCCGGTTTTGGGATTCCCAGAAAACAAATGAAACTCAAAGCGCTTTTCTGAGAAAAAAGGTTTCAAAACTAATTCCAAAACACATTGAGAACGTCTCAGTTAGTAACTTATAGAGATGTCAAAAAATCCACTAAAAACTGTTATAAAAATTAGAAACACGAGTGTTTAATCGGGTAATTTATTATTTTAATAACTAACTTCTACGAATGATTAAAAGACTCATGATGACATACGGTTTTTTCCAATAGATAACTTTTTGCCGGTTATATGTAGTGGGAAGACCATTTGATAAGTTCTTAAATCACTACATAATATATAACAAAATCGCTTCAGCTGTCTGACTGTCTGTCTGTCTGTTTATATGTACCTACAAAATACCTTGGCAGGTCGCTAGTACGATATAGGTAAAGAAAAGAAAATGAAAGATGAAAGGAGCTAGCAAAATTTTTTAACATGTTAATTTTGAATTAGACGACATCCAAGTGTAAAATTACATAGGTATACATCTATAATAACACATGCTACATTAATACATACACTTACGGTGGAATTAAAATAGGTAGTGAAATAGTAGGTAATTTGTCATAAATACCTGGAATTAAAAAAAAATTGTTAGTGATTTTCATTTGCTTATTTTGTACGACGTAGGTAACTGTTAAGACCTAACTTATAAATAAAAGACTAAAACTTAGGTATATATATAAAACAAGTCAATGTTTTCACAGCGTAAAAGACTAGGTATACACTACCCGCGCCCCGCGGCTTGAACCCCTTGAAAATTGATAAAATGTAGGCTGGTATGTTTTATTCTAGGCCTTTATCTACGTCGATTCAAAATTCAGCCCGATTCGTTCAGTAATTTTAGTGTGAAGAATTAACAAACATCCATCCAAACTTTACCAATAATAAATATTAGAGTGATAATATGTTGTTGGTAGATCCACGTTTGTGAGAGCTCTATATTTTCTTTTCTCTACCTGGTAGGTACATCAGTGCACGCTATCACGTTGTAGTTTTAGATTGTGTTGTTACACAAAACAACAGGGGCCGAATTCCATTAAATTCATAACAAAGGTCTCTATAGTGCCATTCAATCAAGATGATTAAAATGACGTTTGTGCATTTGGTATTCTACTATTTTTTGCGCTTGAAGAGACTTTCATAATTAGAATGTCAAATTGGTAGTCATAAACGTAATCGTCACAGCTATGAATGAATCTCTAAAAGTTTGTGGTAGTAGAATACCAAAAAAAGTTTAGCATTGTCATTTTAACACGATACTATTTAAATGGTGAAGCGATTTATTTAGTGGAATTCGGGCCCAGTTTAGTAGCAAAGTGCCACTAACTTAACCAATGGTGTCTCCAACCAATTGCGCAAGTCTTCAATAGCTTTGGTAAGAAACGCTACGAGAATCTTTAAGCAGGTGAAACCATAATTTAAACTTTAAATCAGCACTCGAAAGGTTTTACAAATAAAGTTTATTCTCAACTACTTTTTACGGTTTATACAAACCAGTCAGATGTCTGACTAATAAGGATGTGGCAGCTTTTTTGCGAATTATTTATTGCCTTCCTCTGACGAGGTTTCAAGTTGCTTTTATTTATAGTAGTTATAAAACTAGGGTTTATAGCAATAAAAAAAACAGTTCTGTGGACTGAATTATGATCAATTGCTTTTTTTTCATATCTGCTTTGTTGCTTTACTTGAATAATCTGCTGTTACGTTTCTAGCCAAAACGAGACTTACCCTATATTTTGAGAATATTAGAAAATTATAAACTAAAAAGATATTTCTCCAGTTTCTTCAGAATTATGAAATGATTACAACATTTATAACGTAAAGTATAAATGAGAATTCCGCAATGAATCATTAGCTCAAAGTTGAATGCGGGTACCTCGAGTATTCCTCCAAAACATAATCGAGATGGGTAATTATTAGTAGTAGGTTTCAATTTTGACGTAAAGGTAATGCACGACACGGCGATTTCCAGCAATTATATAATCTATACTTATAATAAAAATGTAACAGGTCCAATTCTGTACATTGAAGATATTTTGAAAATTTTTTTTGGAGGGCACTCTATTATCGATACTCAAGCCAAAACTGTATTTTTTTTCATTCATGACTGTCCGTCTGTCTGTATCGTAAACGCACATCACGCCGAAACTACTTGATGGATTGAAATGAAACTCGGCATAATTATAGGTCATACTACGAGGAAGGACATAGGATACTTTTTATCCCGGAATTCAGTAAGGTTCTCATGGGAGAGGGTATGAAAGTAAAATTCCTTTACTGCGCATCAAGCAAGCAACTGCTGAATGAGTTGGAATGAAACTCGGGACGATTTGAGTTCATACTACAAGGAAGGACATGGGATACTTTTTATCCCGGAATTCGGTAAGGATCCCCTGGGAGAGAGGCTGAAAGAAAAATTCTTTAACCAGACATCACGACGGAAGTGAATGTATTCGAATGGAACTCGGGACGATTGGACATGGGATACATTTTATCCCGGAACTCAGTTTGGTTCCCCTGGGCTATACGGGTTTTCAAAAATTTCTCACAGCATCTGAACGACGCGTGTGTACGCGTCGTTGAGATACTGTGAGAAATTTTTGAAAACCCGTATAGCCCAGGGGAACCAAACCGAATTGAACTGATAAACGCGAAAGTTTGTAAGTATGAATGGATAGATGGATGGATAGATTGATAGATGGATGGATGTTTGTTACTCTTTCACGCAAAAACTGCTGAACGGATCTGGATGAAATTTGGCATAGAGATAGATTATAAGCTGGAATAAAACATAGGCTTTATTTTATCCCGAAAATCCCACGGGAAAGGGAATTACGCAAGTAAAATCGCGAGTACTCGATATACTAATCATGCGCAGACGAAGTCGCGGGCACCAGCTAGTATTAAAATAGGTATAGAAAGAATGTGCACACCCAGTCTTTTTATAAACGCACTTATTTCAGGTAAAATCCATAAATTAATTACAAACTAATTAATTAAATTAAGCGTCACACTCTGATTTAACTATAATAATAACATAATGATTATATATATACAATTATTAAGTTTTATACAGTTAAGTTATCAAATTTAAATGGAACTTAACAATGGCATTTGCCCATTGATATTGTCATCCATTTATATTGAATGGGACAGTCCAGACGAGACACAATCATTTTCAGGATACTGTTGCTAGCTTGTCTACAAGACTAGCTAGTTTACAAGACTTACTAGTCTACAAGATTAGTTAGTCTACAAGACTTACTAGCTTGTCTACAAGACTAGCTAGTTTACAAGACTTACTAGTCTACAAGACTAACTAGCTCGTCTACAAGACTAGCTAGTCTACAAGACTAACTAGTCTATAAGACTAGCTAGTCTACAATACTAACTAGCTAGTCTACAAGACTAATTGACTAGTTAGTCTTATAGACTAGCTAGTTAGTCTTGTAGACTAGCTTATCTTGTAGACTAGCTAGTCTTGTAGACTAGCTAGTCTTATAGACTAGCTAGTCTTGTAGACTAGTTCGTCTTATAGACTAGCCAGTCTTGTTGACTAGCTAGTTAGTCTTGTAGACTAGCTAGTCTTGTAGACTAGTTCGTCTTATAGACTAGCCAGTCTTGTAGACTAGCTAGTTAGTCTTTTAGACTAGCTAGTCTTGTAGACTAGCTAGTCTTGTAGACTAGTTCGTCTTATAGACTAGCCAGTCTTGTAGACTAGCTAGTTAGTCTTGTAGACTAGCTAGTCTTGTAGACTAGCTAGTTAGTCTACAAGACTAGCTAGTTAGTCTTGTAAACTAGCTAGTCTTGTAGACTAGTTCGTCTTGTAGACTAGTTAGTCTTATAGACTAGCTAGTTAGTCTTGTAGACTAGCTTATCTTGTAGACTAGCTTATCTTGTAGACTAGCTAGTCTTGTAGACTAGCTAGTCTTATAGACTAACTATATATATATACGTCTTGTAGACTAGCTAGTCTTGTAGACTAGCTAGTCTTGTAGACTAGCTAGTCTTGTAGACTAGCCAGTCTACAAGTATTGTATTGTAGACTAGCTAGTCTTGCAGACTAGTTAGTCTTATAGACTAGCTAGTTAGTCTTGTAGACTAGCTTATCTTGTAGATTAGCTAGTCTTGTAGACTAGCTAGTCTTATAGACTAGCTAGTCTTGTAGACTAGTTCGTCTTATAGACTAGCCAGTCTTGTTGACTAGCTAGTTAGTCTTGTAGACTAGCTAGTCTTGTAGACTAGTTCGTCTTATAGACTAGCCAGTCTTGTAGACTAGCTAGTCTTGTAGACTAGCTAGTCTTGTAGACTAGTTCGTCTTATAGACTAGCCAGTCTTGTAGACTAGCTAGTTAGTCTTGTAGACTAGCTAGTCTTGTAGACTAGCTAGTTAGTCTACAAGACTAGCTAGTTAGTCTTGTAAACTAGCTAGTCTTGTAGACTAGTTCGTCTTATAGACTAGTTAGTCTTATAGACTAGCTTATCTTGTAGACTAGCTAGTCTTGTAGACTAGCTAGTCTTATAGACTAGCTAGTTAGTCTACAAGACTAGCTAGTTAGTCTTGTAGACTAGTTCGTCTACTCGACTAGTTCGTCCACTCGACTAGTTCTACAAGACTAGCTTGTCTACAAGACTAACTAGCTAGTCTACAAGACTGGCTAGTCTATAAGACGAACTAGTCTACAAGACTAACTAGCTAGTCTATAAGACTAACTAGTCTACAAGACTAGCTAGTCTACAAGACTAACTAGCTAGTCTACAAGACTAACTAGCTAGTCTATAGTCTTGTAGACTAGCTAGTCTTGTAGACTAGTTCGTCTTATAGACTAGCCAGTCTTGTAGACTAGCTAGTTAGTCTTGTAGACTAGCTAGTCTTGTAGACTAGCTAGTTAGTCTACAAGACTAGCTAGTTAGTCTTGTAAACTAGCTAGTCTTGTAGACTAGTTCGTCTTATACACTAGTTAGTCTTATAGACTAGCTAGTTAGTCTTGTAGACTAGCTTATCTTGTAGACTAGCTTATCTTGTAGACTAGCTAGTCTTGTGGACTAGCTAGTCTTATAGACTAGCTAGTCTTATAGACTAGCTAGTCTTGTAGACTAGCTAGTTAGTCTTGTAGACTAGTTCGTCTACTCGACTAGTTCTACAAGACTAGCTTGTCTACAAGACTAACTAGCTAGTCTACAAGACTGGCTAGTCTATAAGACGAACTAGTCTACAAGACTAACTAGCTAGTCTATAAGACTAACTAGTCTACAAGACTAGCTAGTCTACAAGACTAACTAGCTAGTCTACAAGACTAACTAGCTAGTCTACAAGACTGGCTAGTCTATAAGACGAACTAGTCTACAAGACTAGCTAGTCTACAAGACTATAGATATATATTGTTCGTCTTATAGACTAGCCAGTCTTGTAGACTAGCTAGCTAGTCTTGTAGACTAGCTAGTCTTGAAGACTAGTTAGTCTTGTAGACTAGCTAGTTAGTCTTGTAGACTAGTTCGTCTACTCGACTAGTTCTACAAGACTAGCTTGTCTACAAGACTAACTAGCTAGTCTACAAGACTGGCTAGTCTATAAGACGAACTAGTCTACAAGACTAGCTAGTCTACAAGACTAGCTAGTCTACAAGACTAGCTAGTCTACAAGACTAACTAGCTAGTCAACAAGACTGGCTAGTCTATAAGACGAACTAGTCTACAAGACTAGCTAGTCTATAAGACTAGCTAGTCTATAAGACTAGCTAGTCTACAAGACTAGCTAGTCTACAAGATAAGCTAGTCTACAAGATAAGCTAGTCTACAAGACTAACTAGCTAGTCTATAAGACTAACTAGTCTATAAGACGAACTAGTCTACAAGACTAGCTAGTTTACAAGACTAACTAGCTAGTCTTGTAGAATAACTATATATATACGTCTTGTAGACTAGCTAGTCTTGTAGACTAGCCAGTCTACAAGTATTGTATTGTAGACTAGCTAGTCTTGCAGACTAGTTAGTCTTATAGACTAGCTAGTTAGTCTTGTAGACTAGCTAGTCTTGTAGACTAGTTCGTCTTATAGACTAGTTAGTCTTATAGACTAGCTAGTTAGTCTTGTAGACTAGCTTATCTTGTAGACTAGCTTATCTTGTAGACTAGCTAGTCTTGTAGACTAGTTCGTCTTATAGACTAGCCAGTCTTGTTGACTAGCTAGTTAGTCTTGTAGACTAGCTAGTTAGTCTTGTAGACTAGCTAGTTAGTCTACAAGACTAGCTAGTTAGTCTTGTAAACTAGCTAGTCTTGTAGACTAGTTCGTCTTATAGACTAGTTAGTCTTATAGACTAGCTAGTTAGTCTTGTAGACTAGCTTATCTTGTAGACTAGCTTATCTTGTAGACTAGCTAGTCTTGTAGACTAGCTAGTCTTATAGACTAGCTAGTCTTATAGACTAGCTAGTCTTGTAGACTAATTCGTCTTATAGACTAGCCAGTCTTGTTGACTAGCTAGTTAGTCTTGTAGACTAGCTAGTCTTGTAGACTAGCTAGTCTTGTAGACTAGTTCGTCTTATAGACTAGCCAGTCTTGTAGACTAGCTAGTTAGTCTTTTAGACTAGCTAGTCTTGTAGACTAGCTAGTCTACAAGATAAGCTAGTCGTCAAGCTAGTCGATAAGCTAGTTCGTCTTATAGACTAGCCAGTCTTGTTGACTAGCTAGTTAGTCTTGTAGACTAGCTAGTTAGTCTTGTAGACTAGCTAGTCTTGTAGACTAGCTAGTCTTGTAGACTAGTTCGTCTTATAGACTAGCCAGTCTTGTAGACTAGCTAGTTAGTCTTGTAGACAAGCTAGTCTTGTAGAACTAGTCGAGTAGACGAACTAGTCTACAAGACTAACTAGCTAGTCTACAAGACTAACTAGTCTTCAAGACTAGCTAGTCTACAAGACTAACTAGCTAGTCTACAAGACTAACTAGCTAGTCAACAAGACTGGCTAGTCTATAAGACGAACTAGCTTATCGACTAGCTTGACGACTAGCTTATCTTGTAGACTAGCTAGTCTTGTAGACTAGCTAGTCTTATAGACTAGCTAGTCTTGTAGACTAGTTCGTCTTATAGACTAGCCAGTCTTGTTGACTAGCTAGTTAGTCTTGTAGACTAGCTAGTTAGTCTTGTAGACTAGCTAGTCTTGAAGACTAGTTAGTCTTGTAGACTAGCTAGTCTTGAAGACTAGTTAGTCTTGTAGACTAGCTAGTTAGTCTTGTAGACTAGTTAGTCTTATAGACTAGCTAGTTAGTCTTGTAGACTAGCTTATCTTGTAGACTAGCTAGTCTAGTCTTATAGACTAGCTAGTCTAGTCTTATAGACTAGCTAGTCTTGTAGACTAGTTCGTCTTATAGACTCGACTAGTTCTACAAGACTAGCTTGTCTACAAGACTAACTAGCTAGTCTACAAGACTGGCTAGTCTATAAGACGAACTAGTCTACAAGACTAGCTAGTCTACAAGACTAGCTAGTCTACAAGACTAGCTAGTCTAAAAGACTAACTAGCTAGTCTATAAGACGAACTAGTCTACAAGACTAGCTAGTCTACAAGACTAACTAGCTAGTCAACAAGACTGGCTAGTCTATAAGACGAATTAGTCTACAAGACTAGCTAGTTTATAAGACTAGCTAGTCTATAAGACGAACTAGTCTACAAGACTAACTAGCTAGTCTATAAGACTAACTAGTCTACAAGACTAGCTAGTCTATAAGACTAGACTAGCTAGTCTATAAGACTAGACTAGCTAGTCTACAAGATAAGCTAGTCTACAAGACTAACTAGCTAGTCTATAAGACTAACTAGTCTACAAGACTAACTAGCTAGTCTACAAGACTAACTAGTCTTCAAGACTAGCTAGTCTACAAGACTAACTAGCTAGCCTACAAGACTAACTAGCTAGTCAACAAGACTGGCTAGTCTATAAGACGAACTAGTCTACAAGACTAGCTAGTCTATAAGACTAGCTAGTCTACAAGACTAGCTAGTCTACAAGATAAGCTAGTCGTCAAGCTAGTCGATAAGCTAGTTCGTCTTATAGACTAGCCAGTCTTGTTGACTAGCTAGTTAGTCTTGTAGACTAGCTAGTTAGTCTTGTAGACTAGCTAGTCTTGAAGACTAGTTAGTCTTGTAGACTAGCTAGTTAGTCTTGTAGACTAGTTCGTCTACTCGACTAGTTCTACAAGACTAGCTTGTCTACAAGACTAACTAGCTAGTCTACAAGACTGGCTAGTCTATAAGACGAACTAGTCTACAAGACTAGCTAGTCTACAAGACTAGCTAGTCTAAAAGACTAACTAGCTAGTCTACAAGACTGGCTAGTCTATAAGACGAACTAGTCTACAAGACTAGCTAGTCTACAAGACTAGCTAGTCTACAAGACTAACTAGCTAGTCAACAAGACTGGCTAGTCTATAAGACGAATTAGTCTACAAGACTAGCTAGTCTATAAGACTAGCTAGTCTATAAGACTAGCTAGTCTACAAGACTAGCTAGTCTACAAGATAAGCTAGTCTACAAGATAAGCTAGTCTACAAGACTAACTAGCTAGTCTATAAGACTAACTAGTCTATAAGACGAACTAGTCTACAAGACTAGCTAGTTTACAAGACTAACTAGCTAGTCTACAAGACTAACTAGCTAGTCAACAAGACTGGCTAGTCTATAAGACGAACTAGCTTATCGACTAGCTTGACGACTAGCTTATCTTGTAGACTAGCTAGTCTTGTAGACTAGCTAGTCTTATAGACTAGCTAGTCTTGTAGACTAGTTCGTCTTATAGACTAGCCAGTCTTGTTGACTAGCTAGTTAGTCTTGTAGACTAGCTAGTTAGTCTTGTAGACTAGCTAGTCTTGAAGACTAGTTAGTCTTGTAGACTAGCTAGTTAGTCTTGTAGACTAGTTAGTCTTATAGACTAGCTAGTTAGTCTTGTAGACTAGCTTATCTTGTAGACTAGCTAGTCTAGTCTTATAGACTAGCTAGTCTAGTCTTATAGACTAGCTAGTCTACAAGACTAACTAGCTAGTCTACAAGACTAACTAGCTAGTCTACAAGACTGGCTAGTCTATAAGATGAACTAGTCTACAAGACTAGCTAGTCTACAAGAATAGCTAGTCTACAAGACTAACTAGCTAGTCTACAAGACTGGCTAGTCTATAAGACGAACTAGTCTACAAGACTAGCTAGTCTATAAGACTAGACTAGCTAGTCTACAAGATAAGCTAGTCTACAAGACTAACTAGCTAGTCTATAAGACTAACTAGTCTACAAGACTAGCTAGATTTCGAAGAATTACGATGATGAAACCCACAATTGCCCATAGTGAAGGCATGAGATGCTGGAAAACCTTTTAAAGTTTAGGACGATGGCGAATTACAATAGTGGTAAAGAGGAGTCGTTAAGTAATGACGCAGACATTGAAAGGGAGCGTAGAGCTCTGGCCGTAGTACGGGGAAACATTATCGCTCGCAGGTTTGCACGCTGCTCGAGAGAAATGAATCACTCTTTTTAAGGCCTACTGCCAGTCCTTCTACTCGAGTAGCCTTTGGCTCAACTGCACCCGCCGGGCGGCCAGTGCTCTACGTGTCCAGTACAATAACATTTTCAGGATGCTGATGCGGCTGCCTCGCTTTTGCAGCGCATCTGGCATGTTCGCGGAGGCACGCACGGACGACTTTCACGCGTTAATTCGCAAGAAAGTCGTATCTCTACGGATATCGGTACGCGAGCATATTAACAAGTTATTGAGAGCAAACACGGAGGTAAATTAGAAAGATTTATCGGCTGTCGATGATTGAGTAGCATTTTATGAATACGCAGTAAGCCGTGAGCTGAGGAATAAAGCGAATCTTAGTTCATTAATATTCATTGTTAAATTATTCCTTCCATTGTCTTTTAGTGGAATGTGCTAGTCTACAAGACTGGCTAGTCTATAAGACGAACAAGTCTACAAGACTAGCTAGTCTACAAGACTAGCTAGTCTACAAGACTAGCTAGTCTACAAGATAAGCTAGTCTACAAGACTAGCTAGTCTACAAGACTAGCTAGTCTACAAGACTAACTAGTCTACAAGACTAGCTAGTCTACAAGATAAGCTAGTCTACAAGACTAGCTAGTCTTGTAGACTAGCTAGTTACTACAAGACTAACTAGTCTACAAGACTAGCTAGTCTACAAGACTAACTAGCTAGTCTACAAGACTGGCTAGTCTATAAGACGAACTAGTCTACAAGACTAGCTAGTTTACAAGACTAACTAGCTACTCTACAAGACTAGCTAGTCTACAAGACTAACTAGCTAGTCTACAAGACTGGCTAGTCTATAAGACGAACTAGTCTACAAGACTAGCTAGTCTACAAGACTAACTAGCTAGTCTATAAGACTAACTAGTCTACAAGACTAGCTAGATTTCGAAGAATTACGATGATGAAACCCACAATTGCCCATAGTGAAGGCATGAGATGCTGGAAAACCTTTTAAAGTTTAGGACGATGGCGAATTACAATAGTGGTAAAGAGGAGTCGTTAAGTAATGACGCAGACATTGAAAGGGAGCGTAGAGCTCTGGCCGTAGTACGGGGAAACATTATCGCTCGCAGGTTTGCACGCTGCTCGAGAGAAATGAATCACTCTTTTTAAGGCCTACTGCCAGTCCTTCTACTCGAGTAGCCTTTGGCTCAACTGCACCCGCCGGGCGGCCAGTGCTCTACGTGTCCAGTACAATAACATTTTCAGGATGCTGATGCGGCTGCCTCGCTTTTGCAGCGCATCTGGCATGTTCGCGGAGGCACGCACGGACGACTTTCACGCGTTAATTCGCAAGAAAGTCGTATCTCTACGGATATCGGTACGCGAGCATATTAACAAGTTATTGAGAGCAAACACGGAGGTAAATTAGAAAGATTTATCGGCTGTCGATGATTGAGTAGCATTTTATGAATACGCAGTAAGCCGTGAGCTGAGGAATAAAGCGAATCTTAGTTCATTAATATTCATTGTTAAATTATTCCTTCCATTGTCTTTTAGTGGAATGTGCTAGTCTACAAGACTGGCTAGTCTATAAGACGAACAAGTCTACAAGACTGGCTAGTCTATAAGACGAACTAGTCTACAAGACTAGCTAGTTTACAAGACTAACTAGCTACTCTACAAGACTAGCTAGTCTACAAGACTAACTAGCTAGTCTACAAGACTGGCTAGTCTATAAGACGAACTAGTCTACAAGACTAGCTAGTCTACAAGACTAGCTAGTCTAAAAGACTAACTAGCTAGTCTACAAGACTGGCTAGTCTACAAGACTAGCTAGTCTACAAGACTAACTAGTCTACAAGACTAGCTAGTCTACAAGACTAACTAGCTAGTCTACAAGACTGGCTAGTCTATAAGACGAACTAGTCTACAAGACTAGCTAGTTTACAAGACTAACTAGCTAGTCTTGTAGACTAACTAGCTAGTCTACAAGACTAGCTAGTCTACAAGACTAACTAGCTAGTCTACAAGACTGGCTAGTCTATAAGACGAACTAGTCTACAAGACTAGCTAGTCTACAAGACTAGCTAGTCTACAAGACTAACTAGCTAGTCTACAAGACTGCTAGTTAGTCTTGTAGACTAACTAGCTAGTCTACAAGACTGCTAGTTAGTATTGTAGACTAGCTAGTCTTGTAGACTAGCTCGAACGTCGTCGAACTAGTCTACAGCTAGTCTACAAGTATTGTATTGTAGACTAGCTGTAGACTAGTTCGTCTTATAGACTAGCCAGTCTTGTAGACTAGCTAGTAAGTCTTGTAGACTAGCTAGTCTTGTAGACTAGCTAGTTAGTCTACAAGACTAGCTAGTTAGTCTTGTAAACTAGTTAGTCTTGTAGACTAGTTCGTCTTATAGACTAGCCAGTCTTGTAGACTAGCTAGTTAGTCTTGTAGACTAGCTAGTAGTATAAGACGAACTAGTCTACAAGACTAGCTAGTCTACAATACAATACTTGTAGACTACAAGACTAGCTAGTCTACAAGACTAGCTAGTCTACAAGACTAACTAGCAGTCTTGTAGACTAGTTCGTCTTATAGACTAGCTAGTCTTGTAGACTAGTTAGTCTTGTAGACTAGCTAGTCTTGTAGACTAGTTAGTCTTGTAGTAACTAGCTAGTCTACAAGACTAGCTAGTCTTGTAGACTAGCTTATCTTGTAGACTAGCTAGTCTTGTAGACTAGTTAGTCTTGTAGACTAGCTAGTCTTGTAGACTAGCTAGTCTTGTAGACTAGCTTATCTTGTAGACTAGCTAGTCTTGTAGACTTGTTCGTCTTATAGACTAGCCAGTCTTGTAGACTAGCACATTCCACTAAAAGACAATGGAAGGAATAATTTAACAATGAATATTAATGAACTAAGATTCGCTTTATTCCTCAGCTCACGGCTTACTGCGTATTCATAAAATGCTACTCAATCATCGACAGCCGATAAGTCTTTCTAATTTACCTCCGTGTTTGCTCTCAATAACTTGTTAATATGCTCGCGTACCGATATCCGTAGAGATACGACTTTCTTGCGAATTAACGCGTGAAAGTCGTCCGTGCGTGCCTCCGCGAACATGCCAGATGCGCTGCAAAAGCGAGGCAGCCGCATCAGCATCCTGAAAATGTTATTGTACTGGACACGTAGAGCACTGGCCGCCCGGCGGGTGCAGTTGAGCCAAAGGCTACTCGAGTAGAAGGACTGGCAGTAGGCCTTAAAAAGAGTGATTCATTTCTCTCGAGCAGCGTGCAAACCTGCGAGCGATCATGTTTCCCCGTACTACGGCCAGAGCTCTACGCTCCCTTTCAATGTCTGCGTCATTACTTAACGACTCCTCTTTACCACTATTGTAATTCGCCATCGTCCTAAACTTTAAAAGGTTTTCCAGCATCTCATGCCTTCACTATGGGCAATTGTGGGTTTCATCATCGTAATTCTTCGAAATCCATTAAAATACGCAACAAACTCTTTGAGGCGCGTTCAAGCTAAGACGCGACGTATGAGACAACAAATTAATTCCTTTTTCCAATTGTATGAAAAAAATTGTGAGTTAACCTACCAAGTGTAAGATTTTTTGCGCCTTTGGAAGTTGAGTCAAGTTCGAGGTAACGACTCAAAATATGGGTGTTAGTGACAGCAATATAAAATAAACTATATATATAAAATAAACTATATACAATATAAATAAACAATATACAGTCAACCCACCGGTTTTTAAATCACCACCATTTGGCGCACGCACTGTTTCCAGAGCAAATCATTAGGTCAGGTTTGGTCCGCATTTGGAGTCAGTTTGATCCATTATGCATTCCATCATATTGTTAGCAGATCCAGCCCAACTCCGTCCAGAAACGCAGAATCTGCCTGGGATCTAAACAGGTGCGATTTCCTTTTCGATGTCATCTCGTATAATATCAATCAGTAAAAGCCCGAGGTATCACTGAAGCTAACAGAACGCTTGCTATAGGTACAGATTGGTAATGCATATCGGGGTAGCTTAGGAACACTAACAGGACACTTTCCACTAAATAAACACCAATACACCATCGGAGCGACGAACAGCCCTATTTGCAGAGGATGTCTCAGCGAAAACGAAACAACTGCCCACATAGTCCTGAAATGCGAGGGAACATCAGCACAACGAACAGAAATCCCCAACTCCCCAACTTGCCGTTACTCCGCGAAGCCTGCGATAATTACGATACAGATTATTATCGATTATTAATAATGCAAGTCATAACTTACTCGCATATTTACGAAAGCCATCAAATAGACAAGCATGAATTATCGGGTCATAACTCGCGCTTTCATCGTCCAAGTGATAGGTAACATTATCCGAGTGAAAAGCGGCTTTTATGTTTCGTGTGGGATTAGCTACTAACATACTTTATACTCAACCATCGCATATCCTTACTAACATTATAAACGCGAAAGTTTGTATGAATGTATGAACTATTGCTCCTCTTTAACACAAATACTGAAGGGGTCGGGATGAAATTTTGAATAGACGGAGTTCTAGCCTTGGATAAGCTACTTTTCGCCTTGTCGCCTGAAACACTGGATTACCTAGTTCAGGTTAAACTGTTTACTAAGCTAAATTTATTTATTTTAGTGCACTAATGTTTTGTATGTACGAGTTTCTTTGAATAAAATTTTATTTATTTTAATTTTTATCCCATAAATCAGTTTCCATGAGATATAATAAGCCTTGATGTACAAGCCATGGATACAACGCGTGCCGCGGGCATCTACTAGTACAAAATATTAATATGCGGAGCGGAGTACGTAACTCAAATTACCGAATTGAAAAAACGTAAGTAATGAAATGTTTATTATGCCAACGGAATTTATAAGACAAATTGTTTCTTTATTACGGTTTATATGATTAGTTATCATGATATAATTATTTCGGAGTACGGAGGGCGTTCTACACTACGTTGGGCAAGACGCTCTCCGGCCAGGTGGGAGGACGACCTGACCACTGCATGCAGATGTTGCACACGGCACGATAGGTTCTAAGGCGATCATTAGGGGAGGACTATGTCCAGCAGTGGACTAGGCTGAGGTTTATGTTATTAAAGTGCATATGGCCTCACTCTCAGGGTAATTTCTAAGAAACTAAATAATACCCCAAGAATTTTGTAGAGCTCGACGGGACTTGAACCCACTACCTTCCCTCACTATACGCGCTACCAATTGCACCACAGGGTCAAGTGACCGACTAGTCGAAAATCTTTGGGATTTCCTACGAACTCTAGCGCCGTTTAGCTCTAGCGCCAACATAGCACAGCTTGTACTTGGGAAATAAATAACAAAGATCGATTTATATTTTTTATTTTTATTAACAACGAAAATTACAAGCAAAGGAATAGTAATAATTTTTTAAAAATTTAATAATAATTAATAATATTTAATTGATAATTTTTTTTATTTTACAGAAAACACGCAAAATACCCTGAACACGTATCAGTAGATCGTACAAACACCGCAACCTCCTGCGTTGCAGACGCACCTTTGCTGTCGTCAAACCCACGACAAGTATCAAAATTAATCTAAAAATGTTTTTTATAATATGTTACCAATCAAGTATCAAATAAAGTGCACGAAAAATATTTATATATTATATATATATATATATTTGGTATAAAATAAACCATAGTAAATAAACTATAATAAATAGTAACCATAGTAATAAGTTTCGTCGTGTAACTTTTTGAAATTAATATTTGCCGTGTTTGAAAAACTGTAAACAAACTTCAAAATCTTTATCATTCTTTAAATTTATCCCTTTTATCTATGTAATGTATTGTATTAAGTATATCTGTCATCTAGTAAGTACCCATAATACAAGCTCTGCTTACCTTGGGGCTAGGTGATGCTGGTGTGGGTTGTCCAGTATTATTTATTTATTTAAAGCAAAAATAAGAACACCAGTAACGTATTAAATTTATTACGAAGTCAATAAAATACGCATTATTATAAAGATAAATAAAAAACAACATTTTTATGAGACCACACAAGACGCAACAGCTTTCAAACCAAAAAAAAGAGTCATCAAAATCACCTGAAAAATAGAGAGGTAAGATATTCGAATTCAAAAATAAATTCGATTTCAGAACTTCCTTTTTTGAAATCGATTATGAAGACTCCTATCGTTATTTGAAGAATGTCACGCAAACAGTACGTTGAGTTCAAAGATGCGTACTGTACGATCACACAGACTGTTATCTCCAGCCGTATCTTCGGAACGTGACCCCTGTATCTTGAACCCGCCCGCCCATCTCCACCACAATCGTGTCGATGCAAAACCGACTGTATTTTACCCGTTTACTACTTATTTTAAAAACAATTATATAAAAACTGATAGGTCTGGCCAGTGTTTATAAAAGTAAGTTTTACTTAATTGAAAAACAACTTTTTCGAAACAAGCACGATAAAAACGAAATTCTTAGGCTTTTGTAATTATTTTAGAATCATTTTCATTTCATTTTTCATCAGTTCTGTAGGTATACCAACACTTAATTGTCGTTATTTTCTAAATTGATAAATAATCATATTAGACAAGTTATTACTAAAAAATTTAAAGAAATCAACATAAGGGAATGTATGCAGAAAATAAAAACAGACAAGTTAGAGATTCTGTATTTACAATAAAATAAACTAAAACATAAGGGTTGGCAGTAAAAGGTCCTAGAATTTATAAATTAAAAATAAACAAAATTGTCATAAATCCTAACCTCTTGTCGCAGGTTTATGTTCTTGTGAAAGCAATAAATCTACTAATCCTTCATTTGAAAAAATATCGAAAACTAAACTTATTATTTCAAGAATGCAATACAATGGAAATCATTAATGCCAACAGTATCACAGCTTTTACACATGTAAACATTTAATACAAACTCAACGCCTCCAAAGCATATCGTATTTTCCCTCCACTAGAAAAAGCCAGAAGACAAGTTGAACCCACCGAGGCGAAATCATCCTATAATTATTAAGTTATTTAGAAAGGCGATCTGTCTGTAGGATTGTTTATTACGATTCGGACCACCTTGTCCGTTATTAATTGATCGTCCGATAAGCAAAAGATCTTCGCTTGAACCATTCACACAGATGCTTATTACAATGATTCAGGGTGATTCAAGGCTTATGGCGTCTGGTATCGCTGTTTTTTTCTCTTGAAGAAAAGGATACGAGTCAAATCATTTCTGTCACTATACCATAGTATGATCATATTAAAAAAATATCTACGAAATGTACTTACTGTATTAATTAGTAAATAGGTTTAAGTTATCTAATACCCATGTTCTACTTAGCTTAGATGATACTGTGTGGATTATCTAGCATTATTTATTTATTTACCTTGTGTCCATACTCAAGGTAATTATTTTTTTGATTCCTTGGTCCGTCCTAAACAGTTTATGAGTACAACGAAACTACACAACTATAAAACAAAAGGTGTCAACGCAAACAAAATAAGTAAGTATGGTTACGTAAAAAAAATTATCGTTAATATCTTCCATAAATCATATCCATCATCTAAAAATAATCTGTGATACAGACGTACCTACATAATACCTAACGGATGTACTAGAATAGCAGTGGACAAAGGGGCCTGGTGTGACGCAGTAATGGGCGATCAGACCCTAGCCTAATGCCTGCCTACACACTCACTCGCAAGTCCAGACCAATAATAATGGCTCTTCAGTTCATCTGCACTGGGAAATTGGTCGTCCTTCCCGTACCAATGACCGATGTCTTGGTAGAAGGCCTTTTGATTTTAAGCTATGATGGTTTAGTCAAAAATATTGGTTTTCCATGTCATGCATGACATTGTTATCATTAAACACTTTGACTGCCGCATAATTAGTTGGACATGTAGAAAAGCACGCCCCTCCCCGCTCCGGGTCGCATCGCTGAACCTTGGCAGGGAACGCGTTAACATGTCCGTCCGTTCTGCATATTCTTAGAAATTCAATGGTTTCCCAAAAAATTTTCTTCTACGGGAATTGTTGAATCAAACTGTAACTGAAATATCCACAAATCATCGAAAGCAAGTCATCTATCCATTTTAATATACCTCTACTTGAACTGCCTAGACAAATGAAACTTTACTACGATAGGCGTCGCTTACTCCAATGAGTGTCATAGTAACACAAGTAATAAAACTCTTTGTTCTACCAAATCTTAACCAATAAGATCCAAGTCTTAATTTTATCAAAACTAATTTGATGCAAAGCCCCGTCTTTGTAAAAGGCACCAGTTGCGTACAATCACTCGAAGGAAGCAACAAGTGGCTGAAATAAACACCGAGAGCTTCAGGATACTGACGTCACTCTGTTGGTTAATACTTCGTACAATTGTGCTTGTTCTCGGGACGGTCACTAATACCCACTTCTACTTAGCTATAAAATACCTACTCCTTCTTTAATATAACCTCTTTTAGAGTGGGTTTCTGCTAAAGATTTGCTATGCGGTGGAATGTGATAAACACAATCAGTGTTGCTACGTTTTCAAGGTAAAATAATGAATGATCCTAAGTATTGGTTGGATCTAGCTTAGGATTGAAACTGATGGTCTACCGGTCTGGAGGTTTATATTATTATTAATTTATTTAAATAAATCCATAAAACATTGTATAAATCATAAAACCTTAAAAACAGCAAAATTAATCACAACGAATCAAAATTAATAAAAAATAACATGTCAAAGATAATTTAAAACTTAAATGATAAAGCTACTTCCCAACTTGCGTTTCATATTATAGAGGTATACAATAATATACAATAATCATTATTGTTGTATAGGTTATCTTTTAGAAAACGATTATTCATGTTAAGTTACGTACCTACATAAACAACTAAAGGTAAGGGTTATGATTTAATTATTGGATGTAATTCATAGGAAAGCTCTACAATTTTACTTACTGACAATAATTGACGATTGATTTTTAATCGATGATGATGTTAACAGTTATCTGAATAATTACTGTGTTATCAGAATATCTTTCGTATAACTATCTAGATCTTATTTTTAAACCTAGTTTCTAGATTTACTGGTGAATTGTGACTGCGCCTCAGACTACCGTTTGCGCCAAAGACATTTTTGTCTTTGGTTTGCGCGTACAAATTGTGGATGTCAAACACTATAAAGGACACCCGAATAACCCCTGTATCCCATAATAGGAGAAACTTTATTAACAACGAATATTACAAGCAAGGAATAGAAAAATTACAACTAGTATTTACAATTGAAACCATTGAGCTAACTGCAGACGGTTGCAAACAGTCTAAAGGTAGCTCAATTGATCCATGTCAATACCAGTCGGAAGCGTCCCCAGTCATTAAAATTAATTAATTAATCATTTAATTAATTAATTAAATTTCTCGCGTTGAAGTCTGTTCTAAAGCATTGTTAAGGTACAACACCAGTGTAGTCAACATTAAAAATACCATAACTTTATTCATCACACCATGAACATCTTCATAAGTAACTATATAGGTACTATGTTAAAATTCGCGACTATTTGTAGTGGAGATGTAAAGACTGTTTATTATTGAGTGCCTCGTGAGTGAAAAATGGATGCCCAAAGAGGTTTGTGCATATAATAGGTAGTCGCATCGTATATCTTTGTATGTGAGCTGACCCTAAAGTCGGCTTGCTTTGAAAAGGGTGTGACGTCGCGCGTACAACTACTAACGTCCTAATAATATTAATGTAGAATTTGTTAGGTTTTATCTAAGGGCAGGAGGTCAATAAAACCGCTAACATGAATGGCGATTGTTATAAATGAGCTATTGACAGAACCATTAGGTATAGTGTGTACCATTCATTAGGTTTTAGGATTGATAAACAGTTTCTGGGAACAGAGAAGTTTTCGTTTCTTATTTTTGCACGATAGATAGATAATTTTAGAAATGCTTATTACGATGTAAGTAGGGGTCTATTATTTGGTATTCAGATTAACACGTACGAAATGAATAACTTTATTTCTATAAGCTTTCTTAAAATAAGCACAAAGACAAGTCAATTTTCAAACTATATTATAGACTCCATTCAATGACGAAATGAGATACCGTATAGGTATATTTTAAACTATTGGCGAATTCACAAAATTTTAAATCAAAAGTCGATTGTCTGTCCCATATTTATTAATCACGGGATCCGAGATTTGGTAGTCAACTCGGTAATGAAGTAATCCGAGATTTTATTTTACCTACTATCTAAGGAAAACGCTTTGTAGCTTTAAACCAAAACTCCGATCTACTGAAAACTTTGGTAGACAGCAATGAACGATCATTGTTCGTTGATTGTGAGATATCTATTCAAACCACTGATCCAATAATCTCCCTTGAATCTTGAAAGTGTCAGACACAATGGAATTTTCCATTCGGATACTTCTTTCTATAAAATGGAAACGTTTTTGCTTTATAACATTTCTCGATCTTGCTCCGATTCACAGTGGGCCAACGACGAAAACTCTTTGTACACATCAGTAATGTTATAGGCAAGAAATCTTGCTTCTACTCCAACAATTTACTAATTGGATTACTCCCTGTTTGTTTTCATTTAGGCCAGATTTTCCATTGAATATTATTTTTGCGTCAATCGCCATGGTGCTATTTGACATGTTTTTAATTAAAGATCCGTCACGTTCTATCTAGTGTTTACCATAACCCACTCACTGGAGTTTACAAGAGCAATTTAGTCACTGGTACAAGCCACTATGTAAGAACAAATACAGAGTGTTTCTTTTAATGGGACAGTATGGGGATACCCATGCCTAGGGAGATACAGATGCTGTTTTTTTAAATATCTCTTAATTTTGGAATTAAAAATTTTTGGTCGAGCGAGAGCCCTAATATAAAAGAATTTGGTTAAAAAAATAAAGTCAAATAAACAGTGGATGTGAGATTTTTCTCTTTTTTTGTATTCGACTGAAAAGTAGATATGACTTATTTTTTTTTAAATAGTTTAGTTTGGACGAAATCTGAATTAACAACAGACCCTACTATGATGTACAAAAAAGTCAGGCTTTTTCTTAAATTCCCAGATGGAATAACTTTCATTTCAATGAAAAAACGATAAAAATAAAATTTGCCAGATTTTAAGTGACATCTTAATACAACCCACACACAGTCAACATTTAATAAAGAACTTTCGTAATGGCTGAGAAATTTTATATCGAACATTTAAGTTGCAAGCTCTCGATATAATATGTGGGAATGGCGTATTTTATTACATTACAAACATGCTTGTATTTACAAAGGCGTGACAATAATTTACATTTACAACATTCGGTCGGACTTTCAGTATAGAGGTAGTATTAAGAAGGCGCCATAGCAGAGTAAAATACAAAATTACTCTTTTCCCTCCTGTGTAACAAAACGATTTTGAAAAAAAACTGTTAAAAAGAAAAAAAATGTGATTATTTTTATATTATGTGAAATGGTATTTACAATTGAAACCATTGAGCTAACTGCAGACGGTTGCAAACAGTCTAAAGGTCCATTGATCCATGTCAATACCAGTCGGAAGCGTCCCCAAGACACTGGCTGCATTACCACGCTGAAATTGTTTTGCACATTATTTGATCGAGATATCCTGAACCCTGCGGTCTATTGAAATTATATTTGTATTGATTCGTGGGCTGTTACTAATCGTTTGGTTCCTCTAAGCCTTTTTATAGGGTTCCGTACCCAAAGGGTAAAACGGGGACCCAATACTTAGACTGCGCTGTCCGTCCGTCTGTCACCAGATGTATCTCATGAATCTATATGTATAGTTAGTCAATTTAAATTTTCACAAAATATGATTTTCTGTTGCCGCTATAACAACAAATAAAAAACAGAAAAAAAAGGGGGCTCCCATACACCAGACATGATTTTTGTCGTTTTATTATAATAATAACTAGCGATCCGCCCCGACTTTGCACAGTTTTATTGTACGTATAAACCCTCCTCTTGAATCACTCTATCTTTTAAAAAAAATTGCGTAGTTTTAAAGATTCAAACGTATATAGGGACATAGGGACAGAAAAAGCGACTTTGTTTTATACTATGTAGTGATGATACGTAAACCTTTATGCGCGAGCACGCAGCTCGCACTTGGCTAGTTTTATTTAAGTTCTGTTTTTTTGTATTATACAATCATTTGAAAGTCTTTCGTAAAAAACCTATGCTCTGTCCCACACCTATTATTACGCGATTACTTACCCATTTTCGTATTATGCGCATAAACGACTGCAACACGCCCTCTTAAGTTTAAAATATAAAAGTATAGTTATTCCCTTTGCATTAACTTTTTGCATAAATATTATCAAGTTTGTCCGTTTAAAAACTTAATGTAGGAGATCATTGATAAAAAATAGTAAAAGCATAGTTAAGTTGGTAGGTACCTATTTATTACAAAATTTAAAACTGACTTCAAATTTCACGAATATAACTATGGATAACTCAAAAAGTACTAGTCAGATTTTGATAAAATTTATATGATACCACGTAAGGAGTTTTCAAAGCATTCGCAATTGAATTGTGAAAGTCTCCTTTTTTGAAGTTGGTTGTTAAAAACAAATTAAAAGTAGGAATCACAATTGGATCAATGAGCTAACTGCAGACAGTTGCAAACAATCTAGAGGTAGCTCAACTGATTCATATCATTGCATTAGGTTTAACCTGATGTAAAAATAATTCTATTGAAAGTTTAATGTTATTAAGATTTGATGTTTTAAATAAATTACAAATAAAATAAAAGAAACAAATTGAAATGCCTTTTCTCTCGAGACCAAATTCTAGCAATTAAGAATTTGATCTTGGAAGATAAGTCCGTTTGATTGAATTTAGTTCAAAAAGAATTCTAAACAAAAATCTTCCAAAATTATTTAAAGTTCCTTTTCATTTTTGGTTTAAGCTGCTGTAAAGTGATAATTTTCTATAGGTAATACGTTTCTTCCGTGTTCTTATTAATCACATACCTAATTTTTTTTTTTTCAGTGGGTATTTAAATAATAATTCTATATTTCTTAAAACACAACTATTACAAACATAATATATCTATATACATTTATATACTTATCATAATTCAGTCTTAAGAAAATAATCAAGAATTTTTTTTTTGTAATAAACAATCATTTGAAAGTCTTTCGTAAAAAACCTATGCTCTGTCCCACTCCTATTATTACGCGATTACTTACCCATTTTCGTATTATGCGCACAAATGACATATATATATATGTATATCATATCACATACCTAATTAACATATAAAGAATCAAAGTCTTGTCGTAATCTTCCTAGTATATTTATATATAATATAAATCTAATATATATAATATATAAATCTAATAAATTTAGATTTTTTCTATACCTATTACTTTAAATGAAACAGCGTGATAAAGCAGCGAGCGTCTTGGAGACGCTTCTGACTGGTTGAGCTTCCTCTAGACTGTTTGCTACCGTCTGCAGCTAGCACAATTTTTCAAGTGTATATCCATATAAAATTTGATTCTATTCCTTGATTGTAATTTTGTTTGTGATAAAATAATCTTTTTTAAAAATAATTACTTTTCAAAGGCACTGTTAACACTATTGCTACTATTGCTAGAGTTGTAAATTAAATGAAAGTTATTTCGTAGGTTCGTTAAATTTAACGGATAATTATAAAATGCAAAGTAGGTAACAACATGGACGTTTCCATTTCATTCGTAATTGGAAAACTAATTAGCTCTGCACGAATCTAAGTACACAGAGAAAATAAATATAAGGATGCAAACACACCCTTATCGGGTAAACAAAAATAATCTGACCTCCCAACCGTAATATTAGATAGGGAGATAATTAAATAATGCTGGAAAATTCACATAGAATCGTCTAGCCCCAAGCTAAGCAGAGCTTGTGTTATTGGTACTAGATAAACGAAAAAAAACGAATATTAAGCTACATAAATAAACATTTTAACATATATTTTTTCACAAAAAATATCTTCCATTAGTCCCGGAGCCTAATTCGTACTCGCAACCTCCTTCGTCGCAGACGGACCTTTTTGTCCGCTGCGCTAAAGAGTCTTCCTAAGTCTTCCTTAACATAGTCTCATAAGAATTCATTTAATTTTTGCGAGGGGCAATGTAGCCAGCGTCATAAGAATAGTTTTTATTTATTCTTATGCCAGCGTCTTGGGGACACTTCCGAATCAGAATTAGAATCATCAGAATCAATGGTTTATTTGCAGAATACACTACTTAATTACATATCAAGATCAAGCTATGTGATGTCAATGTAGATACCTATTCGACTCGGTATTGATGTGGATATTTGAGCTGCATCTAGGTTGTTTGCAACAGTCTGCAGTTAGCATCAAAAGTTATATTTGTAAATAAATCTTTTATTATTTAACGAACTGTTCTATTCTTTATTTTTATTATTTTCTTTCAGCTACATAAAATATTATAATTATACTACACTATAGATCTGAACAGGAATGTATTATGGAGGTACAATATACTTTGTATGTTAACATAAGTATATCTGGGTAAATTAAACAAAGATAAATATTATTATATTATTATAATAAGTAGGTAGAGTCCGTGGTAGAGAATACTTTTGATGACAAAAGTTTGATTAGAAATAGCTTACATTGTGTGTGATCAAAGTTGTTTTCTATAGTTTGTGTTCCAATACAAAACATTGACCGTGTTCACATATTTGGACAAAACCGGGAGCTTATTTTCCATAAGTATATTAAACTTAATTAACTTTTAGTTTTCCTTAATTTTTTTCGCTATTGCTTAGATGAAGGCAAAATGTTAGTCGTATTTTATGTTACCTAATTAATATTTTTACTTCCTTACATTTTACTTACATACATAGGGTAAGTACCTATGCTTACTTTTTTGACTTATTATATTTTACACATGCCTTATGTTGACTACGTAATACATTTATTTACTTGCATACTTTTTACTAATCTATTGAGGTACCTTTTAATTAATTTAAAAAACATGGCTTCAGAGAATGATTTCCTACTCTACCACGTAAAAGGCATCGTTAAGTGAAGTTAATTCTAAGGTACATTCTACTAAAAAAATATAATCAACAATTTCTTTAATATCTGACGAAAGAGTCCGCTGAAAAATACTCACCCTCTTTCTCCCCTTCGGCTTTTCCGAGGACTGACTGCGGTTTTTAATCCTCATCGCGACTAATTCCTCTCCACAAACATTTTCCACACACTCGTATAATCAACACACATGGTCACATTAAAACTCCTTTTAGGCTTCACGTGTCTCTGTCACTGGCACATTAAAAAAAAGAAAAAAAAATGAGGTCTATGTTCTATTCTAAGAGTTTGAATTTGAATTGTTCGATGAAAAACAGGCGCGTATTTTTCCCGCGTGTAGCAAAAAGGCGCGTTGCGATAGGCGTCGGGTTGGTACCGGAGCGCGCGTGAAGTGGACTACGGCAATGGATCGTATCTCCCGCCTCCCGAACGCGGCCCACGCTCCCCGCGCTCTCGCTTTGTAAACAAAACATTAATTAACCTATCCCGAGTTGACAGAATTTTGAACTGATTTCCAAAACGGGCATGTTATGGCAGTAGAGTTTTTCAAATAAATAATCTGGAAAATCCACACAGCATCACAGAATGTTTTACTTCGAAACATTGATTGGTACTCAATATTGATAAATGATCGATGTTATTCTGCAATGAATGTTCTGCGTTGTGATATTGCGTTTTATTCATTTGAAGATATTTGTAAAAAAATAAATATACATATACCTTTTTTAAAGTTTGCCAAGTATAAAAGTCACATTAGAGCCTGAAACTAGAGCCGCCACCGCTGCACCGGCGTAACAAATGATTTTTGTCAATCCACTAGGTTGATGGTCGTGTGATTCACATTAAATAAGCTATTTGAAATGCCTCTGTTTTTATTTTGTACTGTTTTGAGTAGAGATGCGAGAACAAAGTTTACCTTGATCAAGAGCAACTTCGTACCTCAATTAAACTAGGCTATTTCAGAGGTTTAAATAAGATATCATGCACTTATAATAGGTTAAAGATAAAAAAAAATTAGAACTAGTACTTACAATAGCCAGCAATTATTACATTTAGATTTACACATTTGTAGTCGTCCTGCAGTCGTTGTAATTTTAAATTATTTTCCATGCTCTACATTATCAATGTTTTCGTACTTACCTAACTTCTTACTAAGTGGTACCGATAAGAGCACAAGAAAATGATCTTTATTTACGGGAGCAAATTAAAATGAGTTTACATGCTAATTATGTCGGACGGTCTGCATGTAACCCACTTGATTACTTGCGGCTGAATTAGGCATAATGTATCTTGAGTGCAGATACTTGGGTTATACACTTATACACAGTGATAGCGATTTGTGACGTCATTCCTTCAGTACAGATGAGCGCTGCAACTAAAGTATCGGCGGTAAAGAACCGATACAAAAACCGGTCAATTATTAGTTACTTCAAAGACTCAAGAGAGAGAGGGATCTCAAGAGGCGCAAATAATCAGGTCTCGCCAAAACCTACGCAATTGCTCCCCTTGGAGTCGAGACCTCCAATGGGAGCAAGGTCCCTCCTAGGTCCGTGGGGTATTGAGGCTCTCCGGGTTAAAAAAAAAAAGTCCTTCTGGTCGATGCGACGCGGGACCCGAGAGCTGGTGAGTATCTGGCTCAGCGCATTAGCATTTTTATGCAGCGTGGTAATGCAGCCAGTGTATTGGGGACGCTTCCAACTGGTATTGACATGGATCAGTTGTGCTACCTCTAGACTGTTTGCAACCGTCTGCAGTTAGCTTCATTGTTTCAGTATATATTAGTTTTAAATTTTTCTATTCCTTTATTGTAATTTTAATTGTTATTATAGTACTTCAAAGGTTAAAATTAAGACTATTTTTAACTAGTTATGTATTTGTATGTGTACGTTTTACCAAGTAAAAGTATGGAAAGAAACTTAATATACGCGGTGCTGTGTGGATTGTCCAACAAATGTTTTTGTTTTATTTCAAATCAAATCATTTATTCGCAGAAATGTAGGTACATAAGTTCTTAATAATAATAATGAATCCTTATACATTCTGCCTCTTCGAGGCGTGCAAATTTTAAATTTAAAGCTATATAAACCGATTTATAAGGTAAGTATATTTTTTAAACTGACTTCAAAAATAAGAGGAAGTTCTCTATTTGATTGTTTTATGTGATTTCTAGGTGAACCGATTTTCATGACAATTTTTTTTCTAAATTGAAATCATGTTGTTTTTGCCATATGAGCACATTTAATCAAGATCTGACCAGTTTGTTTTAATTAGATATAGGTATGTTATAATGCGTGAGTTTTTGTAAAAATCATGAAGATAATTAAATAAATAAAAAACCACTAAGACAAGCTAACTCCTTGATTTTCTATGTTCCATTAATTTTTCGCTTAGAAATATTGTTAAGTGAACTGTAATGTATTGGTCTTTAACTAGACGAAGGTAGGTAAGTGGTAGATATCAAATTTCTGACCAACTCAGTATATCACTACAAATATGCAATAAACGTCTGTCTGTTTCAACGCTGCATACAAATAGTGCGTGCTTTTAGCAAACACCGAGAATCACTCTATATTTATTTACCTAGCGTGTAATTGTATGCAAACTTTGACATACCGCGGAATGTTATGCCTGCTTAGAATCTAATGTTGGATTTCCATTAGTTAAATGACTAATATTGAGAAACTGGTTGACTTGTACATAGAGCTTGCACATGGTAACAGTTTTAATTATTTTTAAGTTTTGAGTGAATCGAAGCTAGCAATAACAATTTCACATACAAACTTTATCACCCTATTTAATCCCTTCAGAGGTAAAGTTTTCAAAACTTTAGTGTACTATGTGTTATTCTAGATAAACTATCTACATAGCAAATTTCATCTAAATAACTTAAGTACCTAGTTACTGAGATCATTTATAACAAACATTCAGACAGACTTTCACGTTTATTATATTAATAAGATAAATAATTCAAGAGGAAAGTTTGTTAAAATAAATCTTTACTAATAAAGCTATTTCTATTTCTGTATGTATAAAAAACTCTTAGGAAGCCGGGGCGGGCCGCTAGTTAAGTAGAACTCAAAAACTACTGTCAGATCATGACTAAAATAGATCGACCAATTGAAGAGCACAAGATTTCACATAAAATAAGAAATCAAACTCGCTTCATCTTAAATTAAGTTCTGAGCTAACTTACATATAAAAAATGTCGACCTCCTCCATTTTTAAGTCAGTTGAAAAGCTCATAGTTTGACGAAATTCTTCATTACTGGTGTAAACAGAACGCGCGTGTCTAGAACCGCAGTCAAACTGAAAAAGTTTTTTAAAAAACGATGATTTGTTTGGTCAACTCACTTATTTTTATGTGTTAGATGTAATTCAAAGCATTTAGGGTATCACAGACGTGACGTCTGTGATACCCTATGTGCTCTTTGATTTGTATACTTTAGTTTCCCTTGTTGTAAATAAATAAATAAGTGATTCAACATTGATAAGTCTGTTTTCACTGGTGCAGTGTTCAGATACTTTTGTGTCCAGATATACCTCAGCAGTGTTTAGGGTTCTTAGCTTAGTACTTTTAATAAATTGAAGTGAAGAGAAAATCAGTTCACTTTATTTCTTACTAGCTGCGCCCCGCGTCTTCAACCGTGAAAATGTATGAAAAATAGCCAATGTTTTATTCCAGGACTATGTCTACCTAATAGTAATTAGAGAGTGTAACAAAAATCTGTTCAAACTTTCGTTTTTAGTAGTGCTTACTGCGTAGTATTTGTATTAAATATAGAAGAAAAAGAAATTATATGCATAAGTACCTATGGATGGTTTTTTTTATCAACAATAGACCTACCTTCTTTTGACCTCAACATTCACCACCACCACCTCTTTGTACTAACTAATGGATGAATGTTTCTAATTTGTTAGACATTCACTCAAAAACTCCTGAACGGATCAGGTTAAAATGGCAGCTGGAATAAAACATAGGTTAGTTTTCATCCCTTAATCAGTACTAATGGGATAGAAATAGCCTTAGCCATAGAAATAAGGCATGCGAAGCCGCGGGCAGGTACTAATTTTATAAAAGCCATATTTATTGTAAACTCTAATGTCCCACGAAAATAATAAAATTAAGAGTTTTATTGATGTGCATCTTAGCTTCCTACAGTTTCTTCTTACATTTCCTACAGTTGAAAACTGGATATTAATATAGTTAGGTAAGTTTGAATGTCTGAACAAAAGGTGTAAAGAGAACAGAACTGAATTCCATTAAAATTCCATCAAACCATTCAGTGCAAATGACTCAAAGGCTCCGGCTGTAAAGCAACTGTTTAGAATTAGCGAAATAATGCTGAATTGAATACAATCTGGCTGTAAATTAGTTTGAATGGCTACCACGACTGGCTTACCACAAGCACCCCATTACACTGAAGGCAATTGAATGCAACAGCTTGCCAGAGACGTTGCAAGGATTGCAAGAAACACAGGCTGTACTCTTCGTCAATTTTCATGCGGTGAAGCTGCGTTGCGCAGCTAATCTTAATCACTACATAATATAAAACAAAGTCGCTTTTTCTGTCCCTATATCATTATGTCCCTTTGAATGCTTTAATATTTAAAACTACGCAACGGATTTTGAAGCGGTTTTTTTAATAGATAGAGTGATTCAAGGGGAAGGTTTATACATATAATAAAACCGTGCGAAGCCGGGACGAGTCGCTAGTAATATTATAAACGCGAAAGTTTGTAAGTATGTATGAATAGATGTTTGTTACTCTGTCACGCAAAATCAACTGAACGGATCTGGATGAAATTTGGCACAGAGATAGATTATAGTCTAAAATAACACATAGGCTATATTATCCCGGAATATCTCAAGGGAACGGGAATTACGCGGGTGAAACCGCGAGGCGCTGCCAGTTAATCAATATAAACTACAGTGGGTATTCTACAAAAATATATAACTGCGACAAAGATTCGTATTTCACTTAAACATAAACATAATCTCTTCTAATTATTAATCGAACCAAGTACAGAAACAGCTGTGCAAACTGTTACGAAATACCATACCAAAAAACCTACCTCCAGATCGTATGGGAAGCGAATCACTTGATTGTGATTACCAACTGAATACAGCCCTGGCATTGGTATTCAATATTTATCGCCATAATGATGAGTTATGTGGAATATATGTGCCACTGCCAGTGGAGGCAGTTGCTATTAGTCGCGCTTTGACATAGAATGGATTATCGATGGGGTAATAAAGAGGTAAATGGATAGTCTGAGCTATGCGAGGTGTAATTAATCTACGCTATCTGTAAAAAAGCAGGTTTAATCTGACGCGAAGCAAGCGCTTTCTGTATATCTTTATTAAATTCTCGGGAAACTAAAAGGGAATCCAAAAAGTTTATACCTATCTCAGGAAACGAAAAGGGAATTCAAAGCTCTTGAGCTTTGAATTCCCTTTTCGTTTCCTGAGATGAGTGTTTATTTACATTCGACAAAAAAACAAAAAAGGCTGTTCTCAATTCGATTGTGTCTTTTTGTATGAAAGTATGTAAATGCGATCTGCGACACAGTATTTTTAAATACAGCAGGTCGCATCGCTTCCTATTTTTGTTTTATGCCCTTTGTTTATGTTCAAAAAATAAAGACTTTGCTTTTAAAAGATAAAGTATATTTGATCGAAGATTTGTCGCGATTCCCCAATTGGTTTTTTCTGGTGATTTTTTGATTTAGCCTTGTTGTCCAATTTAAAGATTATTTTGATTTTATATAGAACATGATCCCGAGGAACCTACTCCCAAAACTATTCCCGATTTTCCAATCCCGTAAAACGTAAAAAGTCATACCTACTAATCATTACAGTTTTGTAAAAACATCAAATTACTATTGAGCAACATTCAGATGATGATACTTTTTAATTTTTATCGTTCTGAATGCAAATGTAGAGCAAAATATTCGGTAAAGATTAATGACTATACCTTTTTAACTCCTTAACCGCTTAAATCATCATCATCATCATCAGCCTATATTAGTCCACTGCTGGACATCGGCCTCACCTAATGAGTGCCATAGCGCCCTGTCTTCATCGCTTAAATAGGTACTACTAAATGACTTGACCCATCAACTGCCGCCGTAAATTCGTGTTTCTTCACCTTACAAAATAATCTAACGAAGCTAATTTACTTACCAATACCGATTTGACACCTTTCGTGCGTAAGTTTTACGAGCGAACAACTAAATACTTCGGCCACTTTACGATTTAGGGTTATTTACAAGTCTGGTTCGCATCGTGACAAGTCGTTTAGCTTGTTTCCCACCGTGTCCTCGACTCGTGTCACAAATTATAATATTACGGTGCATTTTGTTACGTATGCGTTGCAGTGCGTAGGGACTAGTAGAGCTATTGTTTCGGTGATAGCGGTGGACACCATATGACGGGTGTTACAACAGCCTCCCAGTGTACTTTAGGGCAATATTTATTGGTGTTTGAGCTTAGAGCCTAAGGTTCTTTGGTAGCTAGGGCAGTTGATTGCTAGACTCAAAGTAGGTATTCGAACACCTTTTTCATTTTCCTGGGTAATGACAATCTGTATATTATTTAAATGAACGAACAAATGAATGAAAGAATATATCTTTATTGCACCATCAAAAAATGTTAAACGAAAATAATTTAAAAATATAGAGTTGCAAAATCGGCGGCTTTATCGCTTACAGCGATATCATCCATTCTAGTATCCAAGAATTCGAAAGCTCTGAACGGAAGAGTTTTAACTAGTTTCGCCTTTGTACAGAGTTTATCTTTTATATCTATTTACTTAGCTTAAATCGGTAAACACAAAATTTTATTCCAGTTTTGAATAACTGCAGCCTGTCAGCTTACGGCGACAGATTTTACAAAATACAAAGGATTGCAATGCAAGCTTTCGGCAATTACTCAAACTGATTTATGGTGAAGGCTTGTGGGCAAGGCGTTAGAGGAAAGTAGATTACAAATGGAATAACCCTCCTTCTTGCAAAGTCGGGTACCAATAGGTGGTCAGGTACTTATAGATATCGAACTTGGAATAAGTGTGGTAGATCAAATTTAGATATACATAAGTTAATTTAATAATTATTTTAATATCTAAAATGTTACAACAAAGTGTTCATTCATTCATTGTTACTACCACATTAAATGCCACAAGTCATCCTTATTTTTGAATAAATTACTCTTATTACAAAGATTCGGTCGGTACTAAGTTTATCTTCAGCTAAACGATGCTAATAGATTCTGTATCCGTTGTTTGAACAATAGTCCTGGCCTGGTAAAGTAGGTCAGTTTTGTCACGTTTCCAAGCGGTATAGCCATCTTCTATCTCAATAATGGAACTACCGTTTCAATTGTAAATACAAGTTCTAATTTTAAAATTGCTTTTCTTAGATTATAGTTTTTTTCGTTAATAAGCCATTTGTTGGTTACTGAGCCAGTAGCTTTGAATTTATTTGGAAAGTAAGCATTAGTGATTTGTGAAGTAGGAAAGAAGAAAAGCTCTCTTTGGTTGCGCTGTTTGATGCACCAGCTAAGTCTATCAAATCTTATCAAATTTAACATGGGCCAACAACCGGTTCAACTATGCAAAAGAACGCTTCCAATGGTTTGACACTTGGAACCTGCTGTAAGGAGACTACATTCGATGATGAAAACGATGGTAGTGGTAACTTCAAAGGGTTAGAAGGCCTAAGGAACACTCAAAACAACTCAAATCATGGTAATAAATAAATAAATAAAAAAAAATTGTTTATTTCAAGTACATGACTCCGTACGTGACTCTTCAGTACATAATATCCGTTTCATATGACTTTTTCATTTTATTTTATATGAATTTAATGATATTCAAAGTTTTATTATTTAAAACAGTCGAAAAATTGCATCTTGAGACTTGCGCAGTGCGTGCCGCAAGGCCCGTCCTTATCTAGATTTCCCCCTGAAAATTCCCCCCTAATAAATAAATAAAATAAAAATTGTTTATTTCAAGTACATGACTCCGTACGTGACTCTTCAGTACATAATATCCGTTTCATATGACTTTTTCATTTTATTTTATATGAATTTAATGATATTCAAAGTTTTATTATTTAAAACAGTCGAAAAATTGCATCTTGAGACTTGCGCAGTGCGTGCCGCAAGGCCCGTCCTTATCTAGATTTCCCCCTGAAAATTCCCCCCTAAGGTAGGAAAATAATACCTACCTATCGAAGGCAAATAGTGAATCACAATAGCGGGGAGGATGTGCGATAACTATTCGGGGTTTAAGTATCCGCCTGTTAAAGCACTTATAAGATCAATGTGGATTCATTCACGGAAGGTAGATAATCACATAACTCGAAGCTTTAATTGGAAATCGTATCAGGAAACGTAATTAGAAGTAATTTGTAATGCAATCGGATTTATTACTAGTGATGATAGAATTGCCGTGTGGTGCCGGCTTAGAATAGCACTACCCCAACTCTTCCCGTGGGTGTCGTAAGAGGCGACTAAGGGATATACCGGGGGGTGGGCAGCAGCACCCCTCTAGATCAACCCCACCATCAAACTGCGATCCCCAACCCGCATGCCCAGCGTGGGGATTATGGGCATTACCCCTTAATGAAAAACACAGCCAAAAATCGGCCCCTAGTTCCCGGCCGCCTCGCTATTCCTGGCCATGGTAGCGGTCATGGTAACGGCGGGGCAGGGGGTGTTAAGAATCACCGGTATTCAGGCTACCACACGCTTTCTAAAATGACCCTGGCAACGTTTAACGGACGCACTCTGAGGCTTGACCATCATCTAGCGCAGTTGGAAGTGGAGTTAGAGAACATTAAATGGCATGTTCTCGGGTTATGTGAAGTCCGTAGAGAGGGGGAGGACACCGTAACCCTAGACTCAGGCCATCTTCTCTACTTTCGTGAGGGTGATAAAACATCCCAGGGTGGAGTAGGTTTCCTCGTCAATAAGGCCCTCTCTAGCAACGTTCAAGAAATCTCCAGTGTGTCGACCAGGGTAGCGTACCTGATCCTTCGGCTTTCCAAGCGGTATAGCATGAAGGTAATTCAGGTCTACGCACCGACCTCGGCACACTCGGATGATGAAGTGGAGGATATGTACGAAGACATATCCAAAGCCTTACACAACACCACTAAGGCTCACTTCAACGTTGTTATGGGGGACTTTAACGGCAAGGTGGGAATCCAGACTGGCAATGAATCCCGAATAGGCCCGCATGGTTATGGAATCAGGAATCACAGGGGGCAAATGCTTGCCAACTTCCTTGAGAAAGAGGGACTGTTCTTAATGAACTCCTTCTTTAAGAAACAGCCTCAAAGGAAGTGGACGTGGCAAAGCCCCGACACTGTGACTAAAAATGAGATCGACTTCATCATGACGGATAGCAAGCACATATTCAGAGATGTCTCAGTGATCAACAGGTTCAATACCGGATCTGATCAACGAATGCTCCGAGGCACTCTGAATATCAACTTGAAGCTTGAAAGACACCGTCTGATGAAGTCCACGCTCCGACCAAATCCAATCCAAATCATGGCGGGCACCGAGAAGTTCGAGCAGCTACTCGGAGACAGATTTGTTGCCTTGGAACCCACTGATGACGCTGACGAGAGCCTACACAATCTGGTCGAAACGTTGAGGGATGAGGGCATCAAGTTCTGCAAAAAACAGCGAACTGGCAAGAAGTCCAAACTCTCGGATGAGACTCTGGATCTGATGATAAGAAGACGGGAAACCACCCAAGTGTCTTCGGCAGAGAGGTCAGACCTGAACAAGCGAATTGCGAAGATGGTACGGCGTGACCTTCGGAGCTCCAACACACGCCTCATTGAAGAGGCGATAGAGCGAAACCGAGGGTCCAAAGTATTCACTCAGCAGCTTGGCAGGAGCCACCTAACGAAGCTTAAAACGCGCGATGGGAGGACCGTACTGTCGAAACCGGAGATTTCAGCCGAGATAGAGGATTTTTATGGCCGTCTGTACACTGCACATGCCCCTCGTTCCCGACGAGATGACCTTGATTCTAGAGCCACCCTGACACGCCACTACACCGACGAACTGCCAGACATCAGTCAAGACGAAATCGTGTTAGCTTTGAGGCAGCTTAAAAATGGAAAAGCCCCCGGTGAGGACGGTATAACTTCAGAGCTTCTGAAGGCAGGAGGAGCCTCCGTTATACAGGAGCTACAACACCTCTTCAATACCGTCCTCCACAGTGGGAGAACTCCTAAGGCGTGGAGCGGGAGTTTGGTGGTGCTCTTTTTTAAGAAGGGTGATAAAACTCTCCTTAAAAATTACAGACCCATCACACTCCTGAGCCACATCTATAAGCTGTTCTCACGAGTGATCACGAATCGTCTCGCCAGGAGACTTGACGAGTTCCAGCCACCGGAACAGGCCGGGTTCCGCGGAGGATATGGCACCATAGACCACATACACACAGTGAGGCAGATTATACAGAAGTCCGAAGAGTATAATCAGCCCCTGTGTCTCGCTTTTGTAGACTATGAGAAAGCCTTTGACTCCGTCGAAACCTGGGCTGTTCTGGAATCCTTACAGCGATGCCAAGTAGACTATCGTTACATCGAAGTGCTGAGGTGTCTCTATGAAGCTGCCACTATGAGTGTCCAAGTACAGGACCAGCAGTCTAAACCTATCCAATTGCGCAGAGGAGTGAGACAGGGGGATGTCATATCCCCGAAACTGTTCACGAGCGCATTGGAAGATATGTTTAAGACGCTGGACTGGAAAGGTAAGGGCATTAACATAAACGGCGATTACATCTCACACCTGCGATTCGCTGATGACATAGTCGTAATGGCGGAGTCGCTAGAGGAGCTGACCCACATGCTGGACGGCCTAGCTTCAGCCTTGCGATGTATCGGTCTTGGCATGAATTTGGATAAAACCAAAGTCATGATCAATGGCCACATTGTTCCGGGATCGATCGTCGTAGATGGTCACCTTCTTGAAATTGTTTCCGAGTATACTTACCTTGGGCAGATTGTACAGCTAGGTAAAAACAATTTTGAGAAGGAGGCCAAGAGGAGGATCCAGCTAGGCTGGGCAGCATTTGGGAAACTACGTCAAGTCTTCTCTTCATCCATACCGCAATGTTTGAAAACGAAAGTTTTCAATCAGTGCGTCCTACCCGTAATGACCTACGGAGCTGAGACGTGGACACTCACGGTAGGGCTGGTCCACCAGTTCAAAGTCGCCCAGCGAGCTATGGAAAGAGCTATGCTCGGAGTCTCTCTGAAGGATAGAATTCGTAACGAATACATCCGACAGAGAACCAAAGTTATCGACATAGCTCAAAGAATTAGCAAGCTGAAGTGGCAATGGGCCGGCCATATCTCGCGAAGAACCGACAACCGTTGGGGTAAACGTGTTCTTGAGTGGAGACCGCGACTCGGTAAACGTAGCGTAGGACGCCCTCCGGCCAGGTGGGATGACGATCTGCGAAAGACTGCTGGCAGATGCTGGATGCGTCAAGCTGAAGACAGGGCGCTATGGCGCTCATTGGGGGAGGCCTATGTCCAGCAGTGGACTAATATAGGTTGATGATGATGATGATAGAATAACATTTGAGGAAGTGTTTCACACCTTTATCGAAGGTGTAACTATAGGTGTAAAGTGAATGACTCTTTCCATCCACAGGTTGCCTGGAAGAGATCGCTTCTAAGCGATAAGGCCGCCTATTCTGCCGTCCTAAGCGCAAAAGCGGTATCTCAGAAAAGCTAGTTTCGAGAAAATTGAAGTTTTGTAAATAGTGTTTTCTTTTTACTTTGCAGGTCGATTTTTGTACTTATTTAATGGAATTTATACATAATATTGGTTATATTTTTTTTTTCGTATGGTCAAAATATCAAAAATTCTAGTGTATTACCTTTTTTCGTGAGATACCGCCATGTCGCTTAGTGTATATAGAATTAAAAATTGAGTTACCGCTTGTTTGTTAGCTATTCTCGTACATGCTGCCATACAAAAATAATACGACTTTTTTAGGAAAACAAAACCATATTATTTTAAAGAAAATTATTAATCAAATTATATTTTTTAACTCTTTTATTATACTTATTTAATATCACATATGAAAATCTCTAAAAAAGTAACGCTTTCTATGAATTTTTATCAGTTAGAGGTAGGAAGTTCTTTCCAAAAGGACGTTCTATTTGTAGGATAATATTTTGAAGAAATTTCAAAATATTTTCCTTTTTTTCTAGGGAAATGCCGTGTGGTAAAGTTCTCTTCTTGGATGGAGGAAAAACTTGGGTTTTCAAGATTTTATTTCCAACTATGCTTGCAGTAATAGGGTCTTTATCGAAACTGATTTTGTACTTCAGAGCAACACTTCTATTTGGACCATTTCACTAGTGTATGGACGTGGGTTGATTCGTGAAAGCTTATATTGTGTCGTGTAATCTTCCCAGTTATAAAAATCTTCTACAGTCATCTCTTTGGGCTTCACGGTTTTCCCAGCTGTATTAACTGCTTTAGAAAAGTCTGGGCAAAATATATTTATTTTTGATGCGTTTCATTGATAATTTGACCCTATGGTGGAAGCTGTCAGCCGACATGAAAGTGTGGCCTGGTTCGAAGTATTTTGCCACAAACTTGACGGTGTTAATGTAATTTGAATTGAGGAAAAAAAAGAATGAAAAAAAAATAAAAAAAATAAGGATCAATTACATTTTGCCGCTGCAACGACTCCATGAATTTGTATTAGAAATACGGCCTTATCATTCTAATCTTAAGGATCAATTTAATCTACTATTAAGCGGTATCTCAATCATTCTAAAAACTATTTACTAAGCGTTATAGCGGTAACTCAGTATTCGATTCAGTTCGTCATACTTGCCGCTAATTGCCTTCGAAAAATTGTCATGAATTACCGTCGTTTTTTTGGAGTTGTGGCGGTATTCAAGTATTCGGCTATTTGCCTACGTATTATTGATATACCTCTTCATCTCTTAGTAATTTAAGGTAAAACTGAGATAGGGGAAACTTTCTTAAGGTTTTTTCTATATGTTTTAATTAAGATACCGCTATTTGGCTTAGCTCATTGGATGCGCATTTCTTTAAGCTATCCGATGACATAAAAATCAAATTTTCGATTTTTTTTGAGATACCGCTTTTGCGCTTAGCACGGCAGTATTGTACTTGTCTTAAGTTATGTATTTTGTAATGTTCTTTTTCTGGTGTACAATAAAGGATTTTTGTATTGTATTGTGAATGTGATAGGGAGCTGTGTACCTACCTAGTAGGTATTTTGTTGCATGTCTTCATAATAAAATTTATCATGAATTATGATATTAGCTAGGGATTAGGTACATACCAGTATATAAAAATACCTATAAGTACCTAGGTATATGCTATTCGTCTACTTTTTTATTTTATTCTATGATTTGATTATAATAATTATCCTGGACTTACCTTAGCTTCAGTAGATTAGGAACTTTACTGACGTTCTATCGCCCAGCTAATTATTTAGCTATTTTGTCCCTCATTAGATCCTTGGTAGGCGTTCAGAAACTTAGAGAAGACCATTGTTTCAAGTGCCAGTAATTAAAAAGACCTGCTATAAATAACAAATGAGGCCAAGCTTCATCAGAATCCACTTGTGATGCGGCTCACGTATCCTTCTACGCAGAAGCATTCATTAGGTAATGTTTCTCTAATGCTTTACCTGTTTTCTTAGAATCCTTTTCATCTACAAACACAATTTATTTTATATCGATTACTAAGATAGCAAATCGAAGTAGGTACTTACCTAATTTATTTTTAATAACATTTTGTCTGGGACTACGCTACGATAGGTAAGCTAGGGTAACCTAGGCTTGCATTGCGGATCGATTTTTAATTATGTGTGCCTAGCCGAATTGTCAAAAATAAGAATCCTCTAGCTGGCAGAAGATAACAAACATTCATAAGGTTAACCAACATTGAGCTGGTTATTTTGAAATAAATACTGGAAATATTTCAGGAAATAGGAGTGTCAGTTTTTTCCGAAAGTCTAATATTTTCCGTTGAGTAAAAAAAAAGGAATAACTTGACCTAAGCCCAAATTTTGGGACTGTTGCCGGAAAAAACTGACATCTTATTTCCTGAATTTCAGTTTGTGTTTCCTCAGGAAAAGTCACAACGTGACAGGCTCCATGAAATTAAGATAAAAAAAAACATGTCAATTTTTGAGAAAATATATTCGTAAAGGGGAGGCCTATGTCCAGCAGTGGACTAATGTAGGCTGATGATGATAAATAAATAAATAAATAATTCCGGACAGTCCACACAGCATCATCTAGCCCCAAGCTAAGCAGAGCTTGTGTTATGGGTACTAGATGATGATGATGATGATATTCGTAAAAACGGTTCAAAACATGGTATTTACGAAATATTTAACTCGCTTTATATTGACAAGTTTTTTTCTATTTCTTTAAGATTTTTTTTATAGTCTAGGTTTACATGTAAAAATTTTATGTAAATATTTACATATAATATTTACATATATTTATATGTAAAAATTTACATGTAAATATTTAATGTCTTACGTAATGTAAGTTTACGTATAAAGTTTCTTACTAGAAAATTATAAATTCTTACGATGATGTCCCGATAAAAATGTCGGTGGGTAAATAGAAATGAGATAATTATCTTGATTTGTTTTGGCACTGTGACGCAAATTTAAACTGGCAATAGTGACCACTTTTGGAAATCATGATGCAGGAAGTTAATTACTAGTGGGCCACACACGGTGGGTTTACCTGGTGACGTAGGAACCGAGGATTCTTTATAACGAGTCATGCATGATGAACATCGATCCAAAAGTACCAAACATAATACAGTTCATAGATTCTTACACTAATTTTAGGACCAACTTAGATTATGGCCTACCAAAATAGGTAAATTAATAAAGTACGTTAAGTTTAGGTAAGTTCGTACGTTCTTGGAAGAACCTATGAAACACACGAACTTAGTTTTTAACCGACGAATGGTGTCCAAAAAATTCTCAATTCGGTTGTATATTTTTTGCGAGTGTATCACTCGATATCTTTGCCTATTGCTATCTTAATTTAATTATTATTTAGCTTTACAATGGTCAAGAGGTTCTCCCAAAATTATTTATTACTTCTCATTTAATAAAACTGAAAAAAGTTTAAAAACTTATTCTGCAATTTTGAGTAGGTAAGTCTTAGTTCCTGTAAAAACCAACATCTTATTTAGAAACTAGAAGTCGCACAAGAGCAGGTATGTTTTCTTTTTTCTTTTCTTCTCTCCTCCTAAGGAGAAAGAAATGTATAGGTAAGTAATTATTCTTAGCTTACCCCGGAAAACCCGCGTCACCTCTGCTTACAAAACTCCCGATAACACGTGACACAAATACGTATCTATCGCACAGTTCATAGAACTCAAATTACTCTAGGTAGGTATGTGCTTGTTTACTCACTTTACTAGTGTATATGAGTCAATCAGTCATTACCTTATCACCTCGAAGATGCGTGTCTTGGAGAAATGGATGGTACAGAGGTTGACATAGTTTGTACCGGGTTATCTGTAGCCATTGTCCGCTGTGACCGTAGGCAATAGCATTCTTGAACTTTTAAGTAAATAGGGACAGTGTTCAATAAATTGCCCGTTTGATTTAGTGCCAATGGCAAACCTTCCTTAATTTAATTTATCGTAAACCTCACGCAAGTTCGTGTGCAAATAAACTCTACCACTGGAATGCCAGGAAATGGCTTCTGGAGTGGACAATTTAAGTGAAGAGAGAATCAATTAATGCTTTATTTCTTATTAAATAATAATTTATTGATTAAAACTTCACTTACATAAGGGCTTATTTATATTTTATGAGCCTGAGAGATGAGATAATAAATAAACTTATTAAATTCTATGTTCTGTGCAGTTTTGCTCTACCGAAAACAACAAGGCCCTGTGAGGCAACGAAAATAGTAACTTAAACGTAATTATGAGAGTTTTTGCACCCGACGTCGCTTCATCATTATCCTTAAAATGAAATTCTTATTATTTGAAATTCTTATAATATATTAGTACGTCCAATGTCTTCGCACACTTCGACGTATAACGCACAAGGCAGTCCGTTATGTGGTTCCGCCTCTTTACCAAAGGCACAGATTCAATTGCAATCGCTACTTCACGTAGGGCTGTCACGAGGTATCGTGAATGCCCCCTTCTTTTGTGAGTCTCAAATCGTGTAGAGCCTTTTTAAGC
Source organism: Eupithecia centaureata (assembly GCA_944547425.1). Lineage (NCBI taxonomy): Eukaryota > Metazoa > Arthropoda > Insecta > Lepidoptera > Geometridae > Eupithecia > Eupithecia centaureata. Next base: position 1,125,953 of record OX155694.1, read on the forward strand.
AAGGAAGAAACCAATGAACACTAAGAATTTATCTCATTCTTAGACGCTTAGAAAATCATAGTATTCCCATATTACATACAACGTAGGTAAGTACGACGACATACCCTGAAGTTATGGAGAATTCTAGGTATTTGTATAACTGTAACAAAAGCCATTACCATAGTCAATTGATTAACAACAAAGCACTGTTATGAAAGAAAGTTTTTTTTTTTATTTGGCCTTTTACACATATACCACACAATATAATATGTTTTACTCTCAAAAAAAGAAGAAATTCTCACAAAAAGAACTCTTGAAAATAGTTCACAGGAATGCGTAGGTTATACTTGAGTCTCGTCACGTCACACCTTAGGGCAGTTAAAAATTATATCAATTTATCCACATTCCTTCTGCAGTTCCTCATTTACCTACATCATGAATTGACAACCCTAGAGCCAGCCCGCAAATTAGTAGAAGATTGAACACAAGAGGTGTCGGGTTACGAACTTACGATCGCCGACCCGGCTCGAAGGAACACAGCTATTAGATTCGATGTGCAGAAAACAGTGTTGTTATTTCAAAGAACATTGTCCAAAGTACTGTGAATAGGCTTTACCTTTAGCTATTGTGGTACAGGGACGTTTGTTAAGCCTTCGTTCCGACCTCAAACGAAGTCTAAACTACCTACTCAATCCGGCTGAAACTGCTTTTTCTACCCTGAATTATTGTTTACTAGCATCTGCCCGCGGCTTCGCAGGTGTTGTTTCCATGGAAACGTCTCAAGGCTATTTCTATCCCATGGTAACTTATTTACGGGCTTAAAAGCAGCCTATATATTATTACAGAGATAGAACTATGTATATTTAAAATTTGATATAGATCCGTTCAGTAGTTTTAGCGTGAAAAAGGAACAAACATCCATACATCTATCCATCCATACAAACTCTCATGTTTATAATATACGTAAGGATTTCGAACAAAATTTAAAAACTGCTATCTACCACCACCTACAGTGCAAAAGTAAAGCCTGTAATAAAACCTAAAGTCAAACAAATGACCGTTACAAGCATTAATCAAGGCATCAATACCCGATATTAAAGATCATGTTTGACATAATGATCCTTTTCTTTCGCCCGATAGCAATTACGTACACTCATCTCCTGTCCGTCGGTCTGTAAGACCATGGTAAATTAGCAAAAAATAATCGACAGACAGCGGTACTTTGATATAAGACGATATGCAATATACTTTGCCAGTCTGTATGTTCGTCATCCAGTCTACTTAGATATCTATACTTATAATAAAACTGTAACAGGTCCAAATCTGTACATTGAAGATATTTTGAAAATTTTTTTTGGAGGGCACTCTATTATCGATACTCAAGCCAAAACTGTAATTTTTTTCATTCATGTCTGTCTGTCTGTCTGTCTGTCTGTCTGTCTGTCTGTCTGTCTGTCTGTATCGTAAACGCGCATCACGCCGAAACTACTTGATGGATTTAAATGAAACTCGGCATGATTATAGGTCATACTTCGAGGAAGGACATAGGATACTTTTTATCCCGGAATTCAGTAAGGTTCCCATGGGAGAGGGTATGAAAGTAAAATTCCTTTACCGCTCATCACGCCGAAACTGCTGAATGACTTGGAATGAAACTTGAGACGATTTGAGTTCATACTACAAGGAAGGACATGGGATACTTTTTATCCCGGAATTCGGTAAGGTTCCCCTGGGAGAGAGGGTGAAAGAAAAATTCTTTAATGACTTGGAATGAAACTTGGGACGATTTGAGTTCATACTACAACGAAGGACATGGGATACTTTTTATCCCGGAATTCGGTAAGGTTCCCCTGGGAGAGAGGGTGAAAGAAAAATTCTTTAATGACTTGGAATGAAACTTGGGACGATTTGAGTTCATACTACAAGGAAGGACATGGGATACTTTTTATCCCGGAATTCGGTAAGGTTCCCCTGGGAGAGAGGGTGAAAGAAAAATTCTTTAACCACGCATCACGAGGGAAGTGAATGAATTCGAATGGAACTCGGGACGATTGAACATGGGATACATTTTATCCCGGAATTCAGTTTGGTTCCCCTGGGCTATACGGGTTTTCAAAAATTTCTCACAGCATCTGAACGACGCGCTGATAAACGCGTAAGTTTGTAAGGATGAATGGATAGATGGATGGACGTTTGTTACTCTTTCACGCAAAAACTGCTGAACGGATCTGGATGAAATTTGGCACAGAGATAGATTATAAGCTGAAATAACACATAGGCTTTATTTTATCCCGAAAATCCCACGAGAAAGGAATTACGCAATGAAATAGCGAGTACTCGAAATACTAATCATGCGCAGACGAAGTCGCGGGCACCAGCTAGTTTTATAATAATAACGTCCGATTTATGATTTAATGTAGTAGAACATTTCGGATTTCAGATTCTCAAACAAGTATGTTGGCTAGTATAACCATACGAAGCCTAATCGACCGTGGGCCCAGAATATTAATAGGATCTTCAAAGGCTTTCTTAACGTGACATCGATTGGTTGAGGATTTCTTGTCACTGTGCCTCTCGCATTCACTAAGTAACTGGTAAAATGATATCTGATCTATTCTTCTAAATAATAGGTTAATATAAAAATGCTGGATAATCCACACAACATCACCTAGCCCCAAGCTAAGTAGAGCATTAGTATTAGAAAATAAATGATACATTTACCTAATATAAGCGACTTTCCTTTGTACATCTGACTAATATTAAGTTTGTGTTTTATAATACAAACAATAACACGTGAAATAAGTTCGAATAAAGAGGGTGATTTGATTGGGATCTGTAATTATAAACAACACGTTATAAAAAGCTGCTCTACCAAATAAATAAATACCTTACCTTCACGAAAAAAGAAAACGAAAAATCAAAGTTATCTACGAGAAGGTACACGGCATTTGCAAGATCGATATCATTGCTAAAGGTCCTCGAAAGCAAAACAAAGTCGCAGGGAATAGCAAGTCAGTGCTGCGGTACAGCGTCCTTTGGTAAAGCCGCTGACTACAATTCACTACAGATAACGAAACAGTTTGTAGGAACAAGGCCCGTGCATTTTTCAGCCGAGATAATCTACCGAGATACCGCCGCCGCCTCTGTGTTGCTTTGCTCATTATTTTGCTGGAACAGCTAGCAATGGTAAGGCTATCTCCTTTTAGAAACTAAAATAATGATGGTGCCGGATTTAGCACGCATCGAATTTTCTATATACGCAATTTATTATAGGAATTCCGGACTGTGTTTTTAAAAGGCAACAGGAACGAAAGTTAAAGCGAAGTGAAGTTTATTCAATTGAATTTCTACTCTATTTCGTATTTTTAAAGAAAACTAATCCTTATGGAAATTGGGAAAAAGCTCTGAGCTTTTTTCCTTATTGAAGATGAGAACTTGACATGTAGAAATGTATTAATTATCGAGACGACCGATGTAGCGCGGCGGGTGAAGGTCCGCCGGAGGAGGTTGCGGGTTCGATTCCCGCCTCGGGAAAAAAAATGTACGATCTGTAGATACTTGTGCCGGAGTTCTGGGCTATTTCCTATGTATAATAAAAATATATTTTTATGAATTATATTCAAATAATCAATATCTTTATTTCTTTAAGCTTACAAAATAAGCACTTAGACATTCAAATTTAATACTATAGGTACATAATTATCAAAATAATATAAGAAATAAAGTGATAATTGATTTTCAGTTCGCCTCACTTTTTTGTCCACTAGTGGAAGAGGCGAAGTGCGAGAAGAGGCGAGTGGTATTGTATTAAGTACCTATACAAGTCATCTAGTACCTACCCATAACACGCTCTGCTTATCTCGGGGCTAGATGATGCTGTGAAGTATATAATTATTAAAGTCTGCAGTTAGCTCAATTGTTTCAATTTTATATTATTCTAGTTTTAATTTTTTCTATTCCTTGATTGTAATTTTCGTTGTTAATAAAGTATCTTTTAATACCTATCTATCTTTGTAGCATTATTATTATATCGAAGCACATTCACTACTGTTAAACTGAACTGTACCTACCACATTTTGTTGAGTAAACATGCTAATTGGCAGATGTTGTGGCAAGTAAGTTACAGGTCAGTTAAATCTATGATTAGTGCTACTCCAACGTCGTGAAATTGGCACATGAGGTTACGGGCGACTTTAACCGGTGGTTAGCCTATTCTACACTTTACTTGGGGGTGGTGAAAGAGGCCCCTAAGGTCTTATATGAGTTGCCGGTAAGTAATCGGATCGGTCATCATCCCAGACATGTACCGGGTTAGCGGCCTTACTCCCTGAACTGCGTATCCCTTCATTCAACGACCACCATTGTATGCCGCGATATAAATAAACACCAAACGAATTGTACGAAAACTACACGAGCCACCTACGAGTTCATTCGAACAGCCTACGCTTCTTTTGTCTCATTGTTCCCTGATATATGACTGAATATTTTGGAAACGGAAGGCAGGTGGAATAAATTACAACCATTGATGTTTAATTATTTGTTAGTTTAAATTATTGCAACATATTCTATCCAGGGGCCTTATTGTGTAGGTAACTCAAGTGGTAATCGAGATCGATTTAGTTTTTGACAGTTAGTACAGTTTGATACCTTTTGCCATAAACAATACCGAATACATTCTGACTGCGTCGACCACAAGTAATCAATTTCCAGTAAGACAATAAGTGATTCAATCTCTATGTGGTTCATCTGATTCAAAAAACATATTACGTAAGTATTGTGGAGTTTTAGTTGACAGTAGAATCACCAACAGGCACATCTCACTCACTAACTTGAAACAGAAAAGCTTTGAATATGTTTATTGAAACTGGCCGAATTTGAAACAAAGCGCCTCAAACGGAAAATCCGCTCAGGAAGAATAGTTAACGTGTTCCGTATGCTTCCACAAGTTCTCTGAAGAGTGAAGTAAAAATAAATGAATCACCTCTACGCGTACCACGATGAGATACTGATACTGAACGGTGACTTCGAATTACACTGTGAGGTCTTATTTTCTTGAAAGATCATGTAAATAATGTAATGATAATACATTTTTATGGTTATTTTTTGGTGGACACAACCTGTTGTCCACGCAGTGTTAGTGAATTATCAATAACCCTCTATGGTAAAACTTATTGTAGCTTTATGTACCCACTTAAGTAGGTACCCAACAAACATTTTGGCGCTAAGGGGCACCTTTTTTGGCACTGACAGTATTATAAACGACATATAAGAGTTCCGACAATAGCTTTAGACTCTACTGCGGCGTTAAAAATAAATAATTAAAGTTTCAAGAGGCATAATAGAAACAAAGAAAAAATATATGACTTAAGGAGCTAGCTTGGAGTTAGTCAAAACTATTGTATAACTAACTCTTAAATCTTTAGGAAATGTGAAACACTAAAAGCAATTATAGGGAGTCTGCTGAGACTTACAAACGGCTGAAGTTCTTAAATAGAGTTAGTTATATACCTTGGAATGCCTAACGAGTTTAATGGAGCCCCGAGAGCTAACAGGAAATCTATTAGAGTCTTAGAAGTGTTAACTATAAGTCTTATAGAGATTAGGCGCTGCAAGCATTAGGAACCACCTTTAAATCATTGCAGGTTATATAACAGAGTTATTGGGCACTTTAGGTGATTCAAAATTTAACGCCATTACATAAACATAAACTATAAAATTTTGAAAGTATGTTAATAGTTCTAAACATAATTTAACAACTTATTATTTACATTATCGACTATTTGCAATTAAAGTACACGTAGACGTATTAAGAATTAATATTTACAAACAAAATTGAAACAAAAAAAAAATCCGTGGCAGTAATTCCTTTTACTTAATATTATCAGATGTAGTTTATTTAAGAGGCGCTTCAAAATTGAGATGAAAACTAGTATATATTATCACAGTAAACTTAACACCGCAACGAGAATTTATAATTAATAACACCGTTATCCTAAATTGTAAATTGACCTATATCTTATCGTCAACTTCACTGTCAGATATGAATGGCGCACTGTTTAATATTTTAACGCTTTTGACGGTCTATCAGAAAAGCAAAGTACGAAAAAATTAAATAATCAGAGTTTGGGCGCTGTTTATTACTAATTAATACCTGCAATTTATCTTCAAGATGTAAATAGTATTATGGGAGCACTCATCTGTTGCTAAAAAAGTTATTAAAGTGGATATTATTACTAATTTATTACTTTAAGTTGCAGTTGTAACCTGTGTATGGCTTATAATACACATAAAGTGGTAAACATTACTTCAATAGCACTATTGTAACTCTTTATTACCAGTCGTTTATCACTACTTTACAACTATTAAATCTCTTATAGCTATAAAATCGTGGGCCCAAATAAGAGTTATAAGAAAGTTATAACGCACTATATCGCAAATTGCTAGCCCTTTTATAGAAACTTAGGTTTTAAATTTTCTCTTAAGTAGCTTATTTAACGCCTATTCTTATCACCTAAATGTTAGTTGGGTAATAGGTACTTTGCTGGAACTTTACTTTGTGTTCATTGCTTCCTATTTTTGTTTTTAAATAAGAATTACTTTACCTTTACTTAGATAATAATTTTGTAATTGTGTGTTGTGTAAAATGTTATTTGAATTCGTAGATATATGTATAGGTACATTGATTTGAGTGATTCCTATGTTGGAGTTCCAAAATAAATACCTAGTACCTACCTACTACTTAGATTTAGGTACCAAGGTAGAGTCAACAGTTTGAGTGGAATATATTATGATCGGTGGCAATAAGTTTTGAACGAAATAAGTATGAAAGAGCAGGGAGCTTTGGTATCAAAGTAGATTAAAATTTAAAAGAGATATGTAGAATTAATTATTGTAAGAGCAGATCTCAATTTCCGTACTTAGTAATAATATACATGTATGTATTTTCTACGATGAATAACATGAAATCAGTCGCACGGAAACATTGATTTAAACCTAAGCAAGATCAAATTGATTCCACAATCTATTTGCTATTCATTGTTTTACGGATGTAACCAGCTGTTTCCCATCGCGTTGTAAGACTTGCAAGGGATATAAATAACTTACTGTAAAAAATAAGGGGTTCGATGAATCGATATGATACAAAGTGCTAAGTACTTGGTAATCTCGGTTTTATTCTTTATGTAAACAATAGTTTCCCTTGGCTTCAGTAGCACAAAATAAAAAGAAAAGCATACGTAGCATAAGACAAGACTGATCATTATTACTTTCACTACATAGATCTTCCACCAGTCGTCAATTCCACTGGATGTAGACGCCCAGAGGCCGGTGAAAACCACGGTCTCTATCCCACACACTATAATCCAAAACACATGCCACACACGTACATGCCTGAATCGAATCTTGAATTCCATCAGACAGAACAAGTAAATGAAAGCAAGGAATATGTAGAAACATCTCCTGAGCGTACTCGCTTGAGGCACTATCAGGAACAACAGCATCACTTGGTAATGCGAGAATAACAATACGATAGCGAGAACTGGGAAGTAGTTGATAAAACAAGCTATGGACAGCAGTCGTGATACAAAGAAGCCGTACCAGGCTAGGAAATGCACGACGGCTGCGGTCGCATCCTGCGGCTCGAGACCACGCATGTAGGACCGAGGTACCCGTCGCGGAATATCAGGCTCATCTTTCACCACCTCGTCAAAGTACTTCCGCCTTGTCGGAGCTGATATCCACGTTGGGAATGCCTCAGCGTTTTCCATCAACTTTTCCGCCCACACAGCTATAGAACCGGGTCTGGGAGCAGGCATTGGTGGCAGGGGAGTGATGTTCACTTTTTCGATCGTGTATTCAGTATCTCGTCGGCGCGGAGCCGCTTTATCTATGATCGATACTGGTCGGGCGTATTCACTATCGCTATCGAAACCCGAAGACAAAAGGGAGTCTTTTCTTTGTATTGGAGGCAGGTAATCGGAACTGATGTCGGAATCGTATTGATCGTTGAAAGGGGGTGAAGTGACGACAGTGTTTCTTGGGGAGAATTGGATCAGATCACTATTCAGTCTTGTTGGTTCTTGCTCTGATACCTGTGTTGCATTCGACCGACGTCTCGTTACAGCTTCGTAGATGTTTTCTTCTTCTTTTTTACTTTCTTTGTAGCTAAGCACTTTGTCCGTTATTAGGACTTCAATTTCTTTGGTGGTTTCACTCCAAGGATAAGTTTTACCGCAGATTTTCTCTCTTTCGAATCTCCTATAGACAGTTGCGGTGCCGGCCATTCGCAGAGTGGATGCAATGATGCTTACAGCTTGAATTGAAACTGTAAAATAATAATTGAATAAACAATAAGTACAAAAGAAGATGCTGATTAGAATATCCGATCTCAAAATTCCTTCTAATTAAGTATTTCATACATAATATTTGCGAAAAAAAAATTGCAATGGAAATTGCAATAGCGATCGCTATCATTAATCTGCAAATTAACTCGCCCGCAATGATAATAATCGATATGTTTATCTTACCTTTATCGAAGCTAGAATGTGAGAGCCTTGACATCAAATCTAGAATATTGACAATAGCGTGCGGCGCGCAGTGTATGAACGCCTGAAGGAATAGATAGAGTTCCATTGACGAGGGACTTCGGGCTTCGGACAAAGCTTCGCGGGTCCTCTCGTCATCTTCCGCTTTGGAGGCAAAGACTGCCTCGACCCACCAGAAGATTTGTGAGCAATATCTGAAAATAAACGTTGATTGCTGAGTGATTTATTTCCTTATTCTATATAATTTGTTAACTATTTGCGCCGGCGACAAACTGTTAAGCGTAACCTAATGTACCTATTTCATATTTACAAAGGAGTTGGTACCTAGATAGGTAACCTAGGTTAAATAACCCTTGAAAAGTAACGACGATCTACTTGTGGGACGAGTTATCCCCTTCACTTTCGGGACGGGTACAATTGGTCCGTACTGACATCTCCGCGGACCAGTTTTATCGTGGATAAAATGTACATAACCCCTACCCATATCAATATAAGATATGACGTGGAGGAAAGAGCGAAGTTGAGTTAAATAAGAATTTACACTAGCTATAATTATGTATAACAGTCTTTCGCAGATCGTCTTCCCATCTAGCCGGAGGGCACTCTACACTATGTTTGCGGAGTCGCAGTCTCCAAGAACATGTTTACCCCAACTATTTAATTAGGGGAGGTCTATGTCCAGCTGTGGAATAATAAAGGTTGATGTTGATGATGATGACATAAAAATCCAAAAATCACCTGCCAATAGCAGCAACAGGAAAAAACACAGCGTTCAGTAACTGAATCGCGATCCAGCGCAAGTCCTTTCTCTCGACATTCACGGAGTAGGAGGTCAGCTCCGTCTGAAGACTGGAAGGGGGGGAGGCGAGCGTGAACACTAGAGATAGGATGGAGGGGAGCGTCATCAGCAGGATACAGAATGCTGCTAGGCTGAAACGAAATGAAATAGTTGCCATATTGTTGGTAATATTTTTGTGGCGATCACAAAAATCCTATCATGACGACCGGTGTGGCGCGATGGGCAAAGGTCCGTCTGCGACGCAGGAGTTGGCGGGTTCGATTCCCGCTTCGGAAAAAATTTGTGTACGATCTGCAGAAATTTGTTCCGTTTGTCTGGGTGTTTTCTATGTATTATAAAAAAATATCTATCTATGTAATGTATTGTACTATGTATATCAGTCATCTAGTACCCATAACACATGCTCTACTTAGCTTGGGGTTAAATGATGCAGTGTGGACAGTCCGGAATTATTATTTATTTATTTATGGGCGGCATGACTACCGCAGTGACCCTTTAGCAATTTAAAAAATATATAGGTACATATACTGTACATTTATTCTAATATATTATGTTAGTGTGGAGTGCACATCCGGTACATTAAGTAGGTAGGTAGACTTACGTAAGTTTCTTATTAGTCACATTTTTATGTACTTACTTAGGTAATTACTTACCTAGATACCTACCTACTTACTACGTTTAGTGCTAGTAAATAGCGTACCTACTTACCTACTCCAAGCAGTCATAGATGGGTCATCATTGATGACTGCAGAGTAGGTAGATAGGTACTGTAGGTAGGTAATTGGTATTGGTAGGTAAAATAAAACTATGCAGGGGTAACTATAAAAGTAGGCAAGGAGCTAGAAAGCATAAATGTTTACCCTTTATCGTCATTTCGTAGGTGTTCGAAGACTAGCGCAAAATCAAAACAAATGAGCGTCAAGTAAACAATTAATCCACCGCAAGATGGTAACACTCGGTGGAGCAGCAGAGCCTGCCACGCTGGCAGCTTCCAGCCCAAAAGTTCACCTGATACATCTTTATCCAGATCACAAGTCACCATTTTACTAATTCATTTAACACCATTGTACAATTTTACATTTCGAATGTAGTTTTACCAACTTCACATTTGAATTTTGAATTTAACGATCTTCACTGGGTCGAAGTGGATGCTAGCTAACTTTGAAAAAAGAATTTGGATTTTTTTGCTAAAACGCTAGTGTTTTGCTTCCTCAACAAGAATATACTTGGAATAGCACTTTCCATTACGATTTGCTTCATTCTATTTTGTTAGCGTTGGCGCGGACGCCTATTTGATAAGATAAGATTTCGTGATGTTGAGTCAACTTTATATAGATAACGGGGGGCGAGGCGTTTGGTGACGGCGGCGATGAGCTGCGCGCGGAGCGTCAAGGCAAATATCTTTCCTATACTTAGTAAAAATAATATCTGTACATACCTATAGTAAAAAAATATCTATCTATGAAATGGTAGGCATATCAGTCATCTAGTAGGTACCCATACCACATGCTCTGTTTATCTTAGGGCTAGATGATGCTGTGTGGAATGTCCAGCATTTACATATATTTTAATTTTATTTTTTTTGTTTTATGAAAATCAATCAAACCAGCCTCTCTAACCTCAGCAATCAATTATTATTTTACTCAATCGAAGAAATACTATTCTAGCAAGACCTTCCTAAGGCAAGACCTAGTAGACACTAGCCAAACTCGATGTAGAATGTTTGTAAACAAACCACGACACAAAAAACTAAAATTCACGTGCTGGGCGTCGAATTTTAGATATGAGTGTACGAAATATTTTGTGAAGGAAGGATCTTAAATCGACAAGTAATGTAAATTGCGTATAAAAACGCGCGGAAACAGAGTGTATTTTAGGTTTAGTATGGGCGGTTTGTTTAACAAACATTCATGATTCTACATCGAGTTTGGCTGATGTATAGCTAGTACCCTACTCAACTTCAACTTCTTGATTATGGCTCTGCTACTCAGAGGTGCCAAAAGATGCAGCCCTATTGACTTGACCATGACAGTATCTGACTGACAGTAGAGGACTTGACAGATGAAGTTTAACATTGACGTTTGAATGCAGAACAGACAGAAGCTGGCTGAGTAAACAAAACAAAGACGAGCGAGGTTATATTTTATTTTTATGATTTCTTCAATTTTCGTCTTAGTTGTTAACTTTACAGACAGATTAGAATAAAACATAAACAAAACGAAGGTGGGAGCTGTGTGTGAGTCTGCTAGCTAAACTATGATCCGAAATTGTGGTTTACGTGTCCTTAGAGCGTTGCCAAAGAGTTCACCTTCGAGGTGCATAGATAACGTGAATTTCAGCAGGCAAATACATTGCGGAATGTGTTTGAGGAACCCTAGGCACACATCTAAAGCAAACAGTGACACTTCTCCCGCCCTAGCTAGCAAGTACCAAGTGATAACAGATTCAAATTCACCGGTTATCGAGAACACTGCTGATGAAATTCATTATGAAGAAAAATACCCAATTTTGAGTGATGAATTTGATGGAATAAATTTAGAACGTAAGAAACTTCATGGTGCTTTTAAAGCTGTGTTTTCTGTTAATTATATTTGGTTTTCTTTATAGCCCCATTTTGTTTCTAGGCGGAAAGACTGGAGTGTTTGAAATAGAAGATTTAGTCAAATTACTTCAGAGAGAGAATGCAAAAGACATATTTGTTGCAACAGTGCCACGCAATATAAGATATGTTGACTACATATGCATTGTCAGTGCAAGAAGTAAAAGACACATTCATGCTATAGCAGAGTTTGTAAGAAAAGTTTATAAAATGAAACGCCATAACAGAGATTTGATACCAAAATTAGAGGGAAAAGATTCTGAAGAGTGGATGGCCTTGGACTTAGGTAAAAAAAAACTTTCTGAACACTGTGTGTTGCCAATATTACATACTAGATTCGCCTCGCGGCTTTGCCCGTGAACCAGAGTTTTTATACAAACTTCAGAAATTTATTACCTACACAACCCCTAGGGGTTGTGTAGGTATTTTGTCAAAATCAAAAAAATGTGTTTAATTATGTATTTTATACTTTATCTACACAGAGTTTTGAGTAAATCGAACCAAGGAAAAATATTTTCCATACAAACTTTACCACCCTATTTAACCCACTCAGAGGTTACAATTTCAAATTTTTAATCTAGAATAGCCGCTATTCTAGGTCCTTAACTATTTACATACCAAATTTCATCTAAATAACTTAAGTAGTTACGGAGATTACCCATAACAAACATTCACACAGACTTTCCTGTTTATTATAATAGTAAGGTTTAATGTTATGTTGGCAACCAATTTTCTAGTACTTGTATGTTGTTGCCACCATGATAAAATTATTCATACTAATTTTATTAATACCTCTTTATTTGTTGCAGGTAACATTGCACTACATGTATTTTCAGACAAGGTTCGTGTTGTTTACGATCTGGAAACCCTCTGGTCTGTAGGACCGGAGTTCGACAATCAAACCAATAAGAAGAATGAAGTTGCTGAAGTGTTTGAGAACTATAGTGCCTATTTGAAGGACTTAAAACCTTTGTAATGATTTTATCTGAAAAGTTATTTAAGTTAAATGATGAAATAAATAATCAGTTTGTAACATAATAATTTTGCTCATTTCATGTACCTAATCCTAGATTGATGCTCTTAAATAATTAAATAAAACATGTTACTAAAGTCTCATATAAAATGTTTATTTGCTTATGTAATTATAATAAACACATACAGTAATGATTGTATAATTGAAATACCTTTCACAAATATAATAACTGACTGAAAATGATTCATAAACTCATATTATAGCAATACAAGTAATTTTACTATGAATCATAGTAACTGAAAGTCTGATAATTAAAATAATTTGCATATACAAAATAACAATTTGGCATAATAAAAAACTAGGTCAGATTTTAAATGCATAAATGACAATGTAAATTTATATTTTAAAACTGACTAATTACATTCATACCACAATCACAAGATTCTTATTCAGTCAGCAAAATGCAATTGTACATCCTAAAAAGTTTAATACTAATTAGCATAGTTTTGGAAGCAACCTAATATTAGTGCTGTTAATGGATTAAAACTAGGGTTAGTTAAAATAAATGATAGAAGCCGATTTCTATACAAAATACTAATTCAGCACTGGATACAAAAAAAAAATTGGACCACATACAAGTCTTTCAATTGGAAAATAATGTGAATGGACCTCTGATGGTTAATATTTGTGCACAAACAAATTATACATAATTATGTATACCTAGGAATCATCTTAATGTTTGACTTACACTAAAAATCTGGGCTTGATCATTGATACCATAGTTCACCTACTTTAGTTCCAACTCAGAGGCAGTGTTAGTTTCACTGATAAAATTGCAAATTATCACACATAAATACATCTCTCTTGACCTGGTGCAAAGACTTTCTAATTACAATAAATCCTTAAAATTCACAAACATTCTCATTTGTGAATTTTGTATCTAAATTTTGGCTGTTGACTAAGTTTAAGATAGTATGGCTACACTTCTCCGTATTCCAGCACCAGAATTGACATTGTCTAAGCTAGACCATTTTTTGATTCCATTTTTGACAACCTCTGCAGTTATTTTATCCTCCATAACTCGAGACATCGCTTCAAGTTTCTGTGCCCTCTCCTTGCTGAGAGGTTCACTTGGGAATGCAAGGTCATTTGCCTCAGCCAGGGTTCTGAGGTCAAAATAATATTTGGCGTACACACTCGATGGTACATTTATGTTGAACTGAAGCATTTCTAGGAATTGCCTTTCAAGTTCATTCATGTCCTCAACAGTGATGTCTTTCAAGATTTGACAGTAATCTACATTCCAAACTGCCTGATCATCCCAAACTTTGCTGGCTAGTAAGATTGCTCCAAGAACTATCCTTTTCCAGTTTGATGGTGCAATATCTAATTCAGCACAAATTAACAGGCGCTCCAAGTACACCAGTGTGATGATAGCACATTCAGCGGTGAGCTGGGCAGCATTGAACAATGTTCTCACAAACTTATAGATCTGTTTGTGTTCCGGGTTATATTTATCGTATTCTTCATTTACCCTGTCTTTACTCAGAGGATGTAGTTTTTCATCAAAGATATCTAACTTCCTCTCTGACATCCTATTCTCAATATGGTAATAGATAGCTAAAGCAACACACTTTACTGTGTTTTTTAGGTTAGGCTGAGAAACTGTACTATCATCTAAATAAATTGTAGAACAGGAACTACTTTTCTTGAGCTTGTTCTCGGCGATTTGGTGTTGACTGCGCTTCCTAGTCATACCATTTTCTATCGAGGCTTTGGACCTTTCCATGAAAATGGTCCCCGCGATAGGATCTTGTGAGGGATCATCAATGTCACCGTCATCAGGCTCTCTCTCACTGATGTGCTGGATGTTGTTAGAGCTGACTTCTCCCTCATTCCCGAGGTAGTTCTCTAGTTTTACTATGTCTTTCCTGATAGGCGATGGACTGCGCTGGCAACAACAACTGTTTTGATTACCCATTGTTACAGTTCATGTGATCGCACTATACGCTGCTTATTATCATTCTACAAACACCGCTACTCTGCTAGTTATACGTAAATAGGCCGCCGATATAATAGAATGACTTACAAGGCCCATAGCTTCTGAAACAAAAGGCATGTTATGAATATTCTATTGCAGGAAAATAAAGTTAATTTTCAACCGGTCAGTGAATCGTTCTTTACAAAACGAAAAGGAAAATTACTTACACCGTTGCATAATCGGCATTCCCAATATACAAGCATTTTGGCGACAAAATGCAATGGATATTTGCGAAACAAGCTTGGACAAACTTCTTACTTTTTGACAATTTTGACAGAAAAAACACTGAGTGAAATCAAAATGGCATGAAATGAATGGACCGAACAAATGAACAGATAATAAATGAAAAAGGCAAGCGTACACATAGAATCTCTACACGTGATTCGTCAATCTTGTCCTGTCATGCCTACATGATCCTATGTTCTTGTATATGGCAATAATGCGAATTTGTTTCAAATTGTTTCAAATAAATAAAATAAAAATGGCGGGTTGTTTTCTGTGAGTGAAGTGGAAATTGCACGCTGAAATTTTGTTTGTGTGTTTTGAGTAAAATAATTGGTAAGTGCATACAGTTAAGTAAAGAAACGCTTAACGAATCCATAGGTTAATTGAAATAAATAATCTTTTGTGAAATTTACAGGTGACAATGCGACGTAAAAGTGAACGCACGGCAACTAAAAAAACCAAGGCTTCTCCAGAAAAGGCAGAAAAGAAGGTTGAGAAACCTAAGCGCACGCGATCTAGGCGTAAAAAGCAATCAACATCATCCGAAAATGAATCTGGAAATGACGCAAGTCCAGTACGCGAAATTGCAGTCGAAGCAGAACCGGAACCGAAGCCCCCGACTACGCCAGTGAAAGAAGTAAGTCCCGAGGAATCTCAAGATCAAGTTTGGCAGGTGAAAACGGCAGCCGCGTCAGACGTGGGAGAAATACAGAAGTTAAAAATTTGTTTGACTCGCCCACCGTCGACGCCCGAACGACCTGAAAGACCAGAAAGATCTCCTCGCAGCAAACGGAAGCATTCGCGGGCCACGAGCTCAAGCGATACTACAAGTGTCGAAGCCCCAGAAGAGAAAAAGAAATCTAGACATCGATCTAAGAGATCCCACCGAGAGTCAAAGGATGACTCTGAGAAAAACCTTGATAGTCAAGGCGAGGAACCGGAATCTGCAGCCGATAGTCAAGAAAAAGGTGATGATGAGGTAACTCAAAGTGAGGATGATGTCAAAGGGAAAATTTCCCTTGTGTCCACTTCAGAAAACATAATTTCAACAAGCGATGAGAAAAAAGAAAAAGAAGTTGAATCTAATGAGCAAGAAGAGAAGAAAGACGAAGTTGAATCTAGTGATGATCCAGTATCAGGTAATAGTAAAGAAAGTGTAGCAGAAGAGAAAGCTGAAAAATCTTCAGATGCTGATACAACTGTTGTTTCACCTAAAGCTGAGACAACAGCTGTATCTGCAAATGCTGAGGAACAGAGTTCAGCTGAAACTGTAAGTGAGGATAACAAGACTGATGCCAACACGTCCGAGGAGGCCGCTCACACCCCTGAACGTAGGAGAAGCATGTCTGTTGACAAATCTGAAATACTGGAGCTACATGCTGAAGACAGCAAGATTGATTTTGATACAGATAAGACTAAATCAGAAGACACAACTAAAGATGAGAAGACATCTCAAGAAGACACCCAGGTAAGTAAAAAAACTGAAGATCAAAGTCCGAAAAGGAAGGCAAATTCGGGCATTGATAAATCTAATAAAACTGGTGTTCTAGACAATTCTAAGAGGACGAGGAACATTTCTACTGAGTCAAATGATGATGTGAAGAAATCCAGTAGAAAAGAGGAATCTATTGATACAAAGAGGCACAGCAGTTCAACAGAACCAGAACAGAAACCACAAGACTCCAAGACTCTGGAGCATTCTGACCCAGTACAGTCAAACAATGATGACAGTCTTCATAATGGACAACCTATTACTCCAATAGTTGTTAGTAGGAAAAGGAGATGGGGTTCTAGACCAGCCAAATTAACAACCCAAAAATCAATCACTATTTCTACTGATATACTTAAAGATATCATTCCTGATGTAAAACCTGTTGAGTTTGAAGAAGTAATTGAAGAAAAGAAGCACAAGAAAGAACGAGAGGTTGTGGAGAAGATTGAGAGGCCAATATTGCCTAAGATTGTTATTGACAACTCTGAAAATGTTGAACGTAATGTTGAGCATAGAAGACCGAGCAATGAAGTGGAAAGGGACTATGAAATGATCCCTAAGGAGCCCCATTTAGCTTCTAACAGGAAAATATCCATCATTAAAGACAATGATAGCATCATTGCAAGGCCTCCAAGTCCCCCAAGGCATAAGCAATCTTGTGTTTTGTACATAACAAACTTGGTTCGGCCTTTCACACTGCCACAGCTGAAGAATTTACTTCAAAGGACGGGAAGACTAGTAGAAAATGGATTTTGGATTGACAAGATCAAGTCTAAATGCTTTGTTATCTACGAAGATGAGGAGTAAGTTTAACCAAACATTCAAATTATCTTTGACTTATGTTGAAAAACAAAATTTAATACAAATCTGTTAATTTCAGACAAGCTGTTGAAACCAGGCATGCTTTGCATGGTGTCACTTGGCCAGTTTCGAACCCTAAGACATTACAAGTGGACTTCTCAACAGTAGAAGCTTTTGAAAAGGCCAAGTCCAATGAGGTTGCTGATAATGCCCAAGTTTCTACGATACCTGGCACAGTGGAGGATTGGCTACGGGAGCAAGACATGAAACGAGAACGAGGAGAGCTGGTAAGTCATTTTATTCTGGAATATGACAACATGTAAGAAAATTTATCTGTATGAAATTCTACTATGTGCATGAAGAATCATTGTTCTATTAGATTGACGTATAAATATTATACATAATAATTTAAATGTGTCTGTAATGTCCTAAATGTTGTAATCTATACTTATAATAAAACTGTAACAGGTCCAATTCTGTACATTGAAGTTATTTTGAAAATTTTTTTTGGAGTGCACTTTATTATCGATTCTCAAGCCAAAACTGTAATTTTTTTCATTCATGTCTGTCTGTCTGTCTGTCTGTCTGTCTGTCTGTCTGTATCGTAAACGCGCATCACGCCGAAACTACTTGATGGATTGAAATGAAACTCGGCATGATTATAGATCATACTACGAGGAAGGACATAGGATACTTTTTATCCCGGAATTCAGTAAGGTTCCCCTGGGAGAGAGGGTGAAAGAAAAATTTTTAACCACGCATCACGCCGAAACTACTGAATGAGTTGGAATGAAACTCGGGACGATTTGAGTTCATAGTACAAGGAAGGACATGGGATACTTTTTATCCCGGAATTCAGTAAGGTTCCCCTGGGAGAGAGAGTGAAAGAAAAATTCTTTAACCACGCATCACGACGGAATTGAATGAATTCGAATGGAACTCGGGACGATTGGACATGGGAGACATTTTATCCCGGAATTCAGTTTGGTTCCCCTGGGCTATACGGGTTTTCAAAAATTTCTCACAGCATCACTGAACGACGCGTGTGTACGCGTCGTTCAGATGCTGTGAGAAATTTTTGGAAACCCGTATAGCCCAGGGGAATCAAACTGAATTGAACTGATAAACGCGAAAGTTTTTAAGTATGAATGGATAGATGGATGGATGTTTGTTACTCTTTCACGCAAAAACTGCTGAACGGATCTGGATGAAATGGCACAGAGATAAATTATAAGCTGGAATAAGAAATAGGCTTTATTTTATCTCGAAAATCCCACGGGAAAGGGAATTACGCAAGTAAAATCGCGAGTACTCCAAATACGAATCATGCGCAGACGAAGTCGCGGGTACCAGCTAGTATCAAATAAAATAAAATAATAATAATAATATAAATCAGTAACACCAAATTCAAGGTTCAGCACAATAAAATGAAACCTTGAAATCTTACATATTAAACAGATAAGCAGAAGTACCTATATCCAGTAATTTAAAGGTTGATGATGATGATGAAATAATAAGTTTAGACTACATACTAAAGCTACCCTTCCGTTCCTAGCGACCGCGACCGGGTTTGTATGAATTTATATGGAGCCACGCCCACCGGTCGCGCGATGTGTTTAGTGCTCCATATAAATTCATACAAAGCAGTGGGACGCGACCCGAACGCGGTCGCGCGTTGTGATCGCTAGAAACGGAAGGCTAACTTAAGTCTAAAATTGTAACAGAAATTAAAGAATAATTGTATTATCAGGAGAAACCGTGGGAGCGGAAGGTGGCGACACGAGAATGGGATCTCGGCAAGAACGAAAAGGACAAAGAAAAGGAGAAGCTTGAAAAGAGACGGGACGAGCCGCGGCTGATAGAGAAGCGAAGACACCACCGCACTCCAGAGCGAAGCCCTGAGCCTGGTAATATAAAAAGATTTTTATTGACTTAATGACGTTTTGAGCGGTTCACCTGTGATGCAGGGGTTGCGGGTTTGATTTGCGCATCGAGACAATTTTTTAAGTTTTGTAGATATATCTTCTGGGTGTTCTGGATTTATATGTAGAGAAATAAAATTTTAATTTTACTTTATACTAGCTCAACCGACAGACGTTGTGAATATTGAATTTGCTTAATTTTTTTCTCTCTTAAGAACCTTCTCCAAACAAACACAACAAAAAATAATTAGCGAAATCGGTCCAGCCGTTCACACGTGATGGCGGCGTGACTAAGGGAAATAGGGATTAATTTTTATATATAAAACTAGCGACCCGCCCCGGCTTCGCACGGTTTTATTAAACGTATAAACCTTCCTCTTGAATCACTCTATTAAAAATATTAATAGACTTCAGAACTTAGAACGCAACATTTGTTTTTGTTTTTCTGTCTCTTATGGTGCTTTTCCTTGTGTACCATAAGTGGCACATACTGAAAATGACGCAATAAATACTAACACATTGTTTCTTTTACAATGCGTGTGTTGTCTGGACCTACATATTTTGACATTAATGGTATTTTCCAGCAAGGAAATTTAAGAAGAAAGAGGAGGAGCCTCCCGCAAAACTTTTGGATGACCTTTTCAAGAAGACGAAGGCCACCCCATGTATTTACTGGTTGCCGCTGTCAGCTGAAACGGTCCGTAAATAGCAACATGTTACTTACCTGCCGCTTACATAACATCGAGGAAATCACGTAACTAGACTAAATACTAAGCTTATTAGATGGATGCTATGCTAGACTTAGGCTCAGTGGTTATCCTAAGTTACGCTTTGAATGTTCAACGAATTGGAATCAATCTATATTGTCTTGCTTTGGATTTTTTCCACGTTTTTTGATTGTAGATGCCTGCTTCCTTTAATTTTTCATCTAATCGGTATTGCGAAGTATAGATCAATGTTTATTTTATGACGATTATTCATTATTTATGAGGTTTCGTTTATTTTAGATTGCAATAAAAGAGGAACAAAGGCGCCAGCACATGGCCGAGCACGAGCGGCGAATGCAGGAGGCTCAGCAACGCCGCTCCTCGCGCCGCCATTAGCATGGTCCGTCCCATTCAATACACTACACATACTACTCGCAACACACAATTCACAATACACAACTCACCACACACAACACGCAACACACAATTCACAACACACAACTCACCACACACAATTCACCACACACAATTCACCACACACAGCTCACCACACACAATCATACTAATCAATTCGCCGCCCAGCGGCTTCTTTTCCAGGTAGCAAACGTTACGTCAATTTAGTTTAAATCTTTCTAAGAAGTTTTAGTTTATTTAAGTCTAGGATAAAGAAGTTATTCAAGATTGTAAAAGGATGTTTGACAAGACGCAGTCATTTATTTTGTGAAAAATGTTATAGAAAGGCACACACGCTTGGAGGAAATCCATTGATATATTTCGTCGTCGGAGTAAAGCGGTCGAGAGTTGGTGAATCAGCCGGGAAGTCTCGCTGTTCGACGTTGATAGTCTCGCACCGTGTCCGCGCCAAACCAAGCTCTGTTGTACGCCTGTTTGGTCAAAAGTCACACCAAACCAAGCTCTATTGTACGCCTGTTTGGTCAAAAGTCGCACCAATTAATAAACCAACAAGGATTCAGCGATCAAAATTTTTAAACTACCCTCAACATCGGAGAATGCGTTGCTACTTTGGACCAAAGACATTCAGTGTGTAATGTGGTCCAAAAGAAATGGCGATTACGAATTCAAAATTATCTTCAATGAAGAACATGACTACGTTTCGGCGTTTTGAATGATATTGCGAGAAGCGGACTTGATGAAGTCCAGTGACATTAATTATGTTGATATTATAATCGACTGGAAAGAAGAAAAGAGTTTTACTCTCAGAGATACTGGCAAAATAGCCTTGGCTAATGCATTCAATGCCTACCCTCAGCGGTGCGT
This sequence comes from Eupithecia centaureata, assembly GCA_944547425.1. Taxonomy (NCBI): domain Eukaryota; kingdom Metazoa; phylum Arthropoda; class Insecta; order Lepidoptera; family Geometridae; genus Eupithecia; species Eupithecia centaureata. The sequence continues at coordinate 1,147,312 of OX155694.1, forward strand.
CATGCACCAATCAGCGAGGTTCTACATCAGCGTCATAGGCACTCTATGTGTTAAACTGTAGCGTGAAAGTATTTTGAGTAGATCCAGGCTATCAAAATGTATTGTTGTATTTCAGAAGTGTAATCGGTTTAGTTAATGTTCATTAAAGTTCTTTCCTACCTATTTCGTAGTTTCATTTGTATAGGATGGATGCCCAGATAAGTAAAGATATTATAATAATGATTATATTGACCTATAATGTCTATAAAAATTCGAACAATTATCTTTATCATTTGATAAGAGTTATCGAAGGATAACAGTTGTAATTTTATAAGATAAATCGAAGGCAGTCGCGTCCGCGGACGGTGAACGCCTAAAGGCTGTGTGAAATTGTGAAGGGAGAAATTAAAATGGTAAGTATCGTGCCATTCATTGTTTTCATTAGTTCTTTACTTGAAATCCAGAATATTTATACAAAATAACATAATAACTTAGTAGGTAGATATAGCAGTATAGTTAAGAACAGTAAGTGCTAGGTAGTTATGAAATTGTAGTACTAGATACCTACCTAATGATTAGCATACACGAAGATAATCTATATCTAAGGACCATTTTAATTACTCCAAGAACTTGATATCTTTATTTCTTTAGGTTTACAAAATAGCATTTTAAATTACTTTTATCAAATTACAAATACATTTTGATTTTCTCTTCACTTAATTGTGTCTACTTGTAGAAGAAATGAAAAAGAAACCGCTAGCATGTTTATATTACCATATAGTATAATATATAGTATATACCTATCATTGTTACAACTCTGTGTAAACAAGTCTAAGCTAGCCAGCTCTATTAAAGTTCTAATTTAGTTTCTATTCTTGAGTATAGTAAGTAGAACTAACATGAAGTTGATGCAAAGGTTCAAGGGTCATGCTGGTTAGTTGTCGCCGCGCTGGTGATAGCAGCCTCTGCTCAAACTCCCTTTACACTCGACGAGTTTGTGACGGGGCAGTTCAGTCAGCGTGGATTCACTGGAACATGGATTTCGGGTTAGTAACAGTTTTTACCACAAAGTCTGTTGGACGTGAGTCTGATTCATTTTAGAAAAACACTAGGGATGCGTCCCAGCTTCGTACGGGTGTATCGTCCTACTAATATTATAAACGTGAAAGTTTGTAAGGATGGATGTTTGTTACTCTTTCACGCAAAAATTACGGAACGGATATGGATGAAATTTGGCACAGAGATAGATTATAGTCTGGAATAACACATAGGCTATATTTTATACCGGAATTCCCACGGGAACGGGAATTACGGCGGGTGAAACCGCGAGGCGCTGCTAGTACATACCTATAAATAAACCTTCCTCTTGAATCTAAAAAAACCGCATCAAAATTCGTTTCGAAGCTTTAAACAATAACGCATACATAGGGATAGACAGACAGCAGGAAGCGATTTTGTTTTATACTAAGTAATCTGTCACTTGATCACGTTGCATAATCCACTTGCAGGGTTTTATTATGCTTTTATATCACCGGATAAGTAAGAAGGTTGAATATTGTAAGATATTATTTTATAATAATTTTACAGACACGGAGTTCACGTTTACCATTCCTGGAGAATCAGGCATCAACATATTCGACGCGACGACGCTCAATAGCAGCGTATTGGTGTCGGGAGAACTTATGGTTTGTAATTTCCATCAGCTGGTATTTTATTTTATTTCTTTTATTATGGTATTTTATTTTAAATACATCTAAAAGTGTAACCAGTCCCGTTATCCGCAAGTTAATACAGTAAAAGGGTGCTGTGAATAAACTTACAGTATGATTCAATATTCTTAACTATGCAAATAATACGATACTATACTCATTTTAATGTGGCCTAAACAACGCCTTCTAGTAGGTGACTGACCCTTTCAAAACTGCAGCACCAGGTTCCAATTGGGCAAATAAAAAATATATAAAACTGGAGAATTCCCACAATATCATCTAACAACTTTGCTTAGCCCCAATCTAAGCAAAGCCTGTGCCTGCCTTGTAACGGGTTTGATGAAAATGTGCTCAAGGATTCTATTCTCATGGTAGCTCTACCTACCCTGTTTAAAATACATGTGTTTCGACCATTAGCTCTAAAGTTCCAGTAAAGTTCCAATCTTTACAAGTTTTATTAGAAAAAATATATATGTGTAGGTATGTTTGGAATAGTTTGGGTGTTTGTTTTTTTTTTACCTCTTTATGCCACAACTACTGAACGGATCCGGCTGGAATTTTGCAAAGATGCAGCTCGTGTGCGAGGTCCCAGAAAGTAATAGTGAATAGTGAAGAATAGAGGAATAATAATGGTCCATCAAGATCCACTATCGAGACGTGATCGTGACGTCTCATTTTTGTATGGGATTTGAGTTGAGCATTCCGTGTCCGCACGATAGAGGCACTGAAATCAAATCCCATAAATAATGGACGTGTTGAACACGACTCAATAGTTTCATCAACCAAACTCAGGGCTGTTTTATTGTATTATTTTCAGGCATTCCTAAACACCACCAACCCCATTCTATCGGATGACAGAGCTTATATCCTGGCTCCTAGCGAAGTGGAGTCGGTAAGTGTTGTGTTTACTCTCCCATAATTTCTAAATATTTTTAGAGTAAGTAGTTCAGTCATTATAAATTATCATCTTTTGTAAAAAAATATGGTTTTAATCGTAGAATCAAAAAGAACTATTTACCATCAGACTCATCTCTTAGCTGTTGGTGTTTAAATAAAATGCTAATCATGTTAGTTCTCACTCTAACTTATGTCAATAGAAAAACAGATTGAGCATATTATCACACTAATACCTACTATAAAGGCGATAGTTTGGATGGATGGATATTTGTTTTGTCTTAGATCTAGGCCTGGAATAACACATAGGCTTCATTCATAGTTTTTCACACGGGTGAAGCCGCGGGGCGTAGCTATTTATGAATAAGAAAGTAAAAAAAGTATTTAATATAGCACACTCACAAAGAACTATATATTTAGGTTACCTACTTAACAATAAAACTAAACCTCACAACTTTAACAAGCTACTTTTGCTTTGGTTGGGGTTAACGTGTTCTTGAGTGGAGACCGCGACTTTGTTAAACGTAGTGTAGGATGCCCTCCGGCCAGGTGGGATAATCTGCGAAAGACTGCTGGCAGATGCTGGATTAGCTGGATCCGTCAAGCTGAAGACGGCGGTATGGCGCTCATAGGGGAGGCCTATGTCCAGCAGTGGACTAATATGGGCTGATGATGATTACTTTGGCTCTGTAAATAAGTTTAGGCTTACATTATCTAATGAAAATGATAAGCTATCTGAAATACAATCCTAATGTAGTAATTTTAATGTCTTTATGATTATGACTGTGTATTATTTTACAGGTTTACCGGTACTCTACAACAGCCAGATATGCACTCTATGAAATTAGTACACAGTGAGTTCTTGTAGATACTCTTCTAGTTTTTTATAAAGGTAGCTTTCAAATACTTACACATGATTTTGTTTTATAATGTGTTCGCCGATAGATGATAGTGCGCTAAAAATCATAATTTATTTCCAGTAACGTAATTGTATTCTAGATTTGAGGCTAGATGGCGTAAAAAACAAAATTGATTTCTAGAACCGTAATTGTATTTTAGATTTAGGGCTAGATGCTGCCAGCAATCACAATGTATTTCCAGAAACTATTTAATTACAGATTTAGGGCTAGATGGTTCTATAAATTACAATTTATTTCGAGAAACGTATGTGTGTTGTAGGTACATTTAGGGCTAGATTAGCTATAAAAATCTCAATTTATTTCCACAAACGTAATTGTATTGTAGATTTACGGCTACATTGCTTTAAAAATCACTATTTATTTCCAGAATTATAGTATTTGTAATGCCTGAAACACGGATTATCTGGTTCAAGCAAAACTGTTAACCTACTTAGCTATACTTATTTATTTTAGTGCACTAATGTTTTGAACATGTACGAGATCTTTGAATATATTTTTATGTTTATTGTAGATTTAGGGCTAGATTGCACTAAAAATCTCAATTAATTTCCAGAAACGTAATCTACATCGCGAACCACGAGAGACTGCAGCTGTGTCTGTTCGGCGCCGGCCATTCGCTAGCCTACGTGCTGGACAACAACGTGTATTACCTGCCCGAGTTTGACGGACAAGCTATACAGCTGACGACTGACGGGGTCGTCGGGGAGATCTACAATGGACATAATGACTGGGTGTATGAAGGTAAGTCAGTTATTTTAATTTATTTAAAGCTTGGAAAATAATAACTTGAGAAAACAAATTTTAAACTATAAATAACTAAATATCAAAATAAATAATTTATAAAAAAGAACAATTTCAAGGCAAATTTAAACCTATAAACAATGTTCTGAATAATAAAAGAAATAAGGTAACTAACCCATGTACAATCCGACGATCCTATCCATTCCGGTTGTCTGGCAGAGATCACTCTTGAGCGATAGGACCGTCAATTGTACCTCTCATTATTAATTGTTTCTTTGTTTTAAGTGTGCATTATTTTCTATTTATTTATCTATGTAAGGTGTTTGATTTTCTCTTCGCATAAAGGTTTTGGTATTTATCTTATCGAACAACAGTTACGATAGTACAATTAGTAATTGAAATAAATGTATATTACAGGTACACATAGCCTACCCCATGTACAATCCGACTAAAATCCGACGATCCTATCTATACCAGCTTGTCTGGCAGACCAACAGTTACGATAGTACATGGAATAAATTGTAAATGGAATAAATGTATATTATTACATTAAGAAAATTAGTAGAGTAAATAAAAGAAAAATCTTGATGATTTTTTAAGTTTTCCCGAATAAATGCTTTCCAACGCGGCTTTTACATTCACAGAACTTTCGAGATTATTCCGAGTGACGCGAGTACTAATACTATAAACAATTACTTTCAGAGGACGTCATGTACACGGGCCAAGCGACTTGGTTCTCCAACGGCGGTTCTTACCTGGCGTTCGCTACGTTCAATGACACGTTAGTAGACAGCTACTCGTACTACTACTATGAAGACAAGACCGACCCTGAGGACCCTTATCCCGAGCTAGTTGACTTGAAGTACCCAAAGGTGACTAGAAAATTGGAGGATTTAGATAAAATAATAGGTTTGCAGGAGCTGTAGCATCAATACTGATCTACTAGCTTATGTTTGCGGGTTCTCGAGCATTTTACCGGACATAAAAATAAATAATGTTGAACAATTCACACAGCAGTATCTAGTCCCAAGTTAAGCAGAGCTTGTATTATGGGTACTAGTTGACTGATATACTTAGTACATTATACTACCTCGTGTGTTCATAAGTCTTGAGACACAGTAAAACTAAAATATTTTTGGAGCTAAGTTGAGTATTCATTTATTGGATATTAAAATTAAAACTACTGACATCTAGATCTGTATTTAAAAATAAAATCATTCGAAATGGCCGCCTTTGCAATCAATGCAGGCCTTCAAACGCGTGCGCCATTCATTTGAAGAGACACGTTCCAAAAAATATACTGTTTACCGATGAAAAGATCTTCACGGTGGAAGAAAAGTTTAACCGGCAGAACAATAAGGTTTACGCCAGAAGTTCAAAGGACGTCCAGCCATCTGTACGCAATGTCCAGCGCACTCATCATCCAGCAAGTGTGATGGTTTGGTGCGGTGTTTCCTACGAGGGGGTCACTTCGCTTCATTTTTGCCAGCAAGGCGTCAAGGTGAGGGCACAAAATTACCAAACCGACATATTGGAAGCGGTGGTTAAACCATGAAATGATACGCTATTCGCTGGAAAATACTGGGTTTTCAAACGTCCTGTTTGATTGATCTGCTCCCTCCCATAAAGCTAAGACTACCCAACGTTGGCTGGAGGCCAATTTGCCAGGCTTCATTCGGAGCGAAGATTGGCCCTCGTCAAGCCCTGACTTGAATCCTTTGGATTATTCTTTATGGACGGAATTGGAGCTGAGGGCATGCAGAAAGTCTCACCCAAACCTGGATTCTCTCAAGCGAGCCCTTATTAAAGAATCGAAACGGATTCCCATTGAAAAAATTCGTGCCGCCATAGATGAATGGCGCACGAGTTTGAAGGCCTGCATTGAATGCAAAGGCGGTCATTTTGAATGATTTATTTTTAAATACAGATCTAGATGTCAGTAGTTTTAATTTTAATATCCAATAAATGAATACTCAACTTGGCTCCAAAAATATTTTAGTTTTACTGTGTCTCAAGACTTATGAACACACGAGGTACATAGATAGATATTTTTATTATACTTAGAAAACACCCAGAAACCGGAAAAAAAATATTTGGAGATCCTACAAACATTTATTCCAAGGCGGGGATCGAACCGGCAACCTCCTGCGTCACAATCGGACCTTCGCCCACCGCGCCACATCGTCCAAATAATAGTTTTAATATCCAAAGGCGACTTTAAAATTGGAGTTTTAATATTATTTATATCTACTACATACTACTACTACGAAGACAAAACCGAACCTGAAGACCCTTATCCCGAGCTAGTTGACTTGAAGTACCCAAAGGTGATTGTAAAGTTGGGAGTATTTGGAGTTGATAATAGGTTTAAGGGAGCTATAATAGGACCGTCAATTACTTACATGTTCACGGCAACATGCATTTTACTACTTGACAATCCACACAGCATCATCTAGCCCCAAGCTGAGCAGAGCTTATGTTTTGGGTACAATATGACAGAGAAAACAGCCAGAACTCGAAACAAATATTTGCTAATCGTACAAACATTTCTCCCAAGGTGGGCATATAACCCGTAACCTTTTGCCTGCTTTTAGAAACCTACTTTTAAGATATTTTGCATGCCAATGTGTTTTGTTGAAGTATGTGACACTATTGTATAAGATCTGTATAAGACCATATTTCGTGCAACAAATGAAATGAAATGCGTTACAGCTTGGCAAAAAAGTCTTGAAACGGAACTAATTTTTTTGATTAATGGCAACATTCTTAAAACAATGACGTTTGATGTAAAATTGTAAACAAAGATTACGAATTCTCGGATTTTTTACTTGGATCGGTCTAGCGGTGGTGATAAAGTGACGAAAAGTGAAAAATAATGAATAAAACAGTTAGAAGTGCTGCCAGGGAGGTTATTTATAAGGTATACAGGCGATGTCTGGCAGAATTTGAGGCCAGAACTATTCTTTCAGATCTCAACAATGTTTTTCAAAGAACTGCTGATATGACAGGTTTGTGAGAGTTTGTTTTGTAATTTTAAGTTGAATCAAAGGTAACTTGATGATCCTAAAGCAGGATTAAATTAAAGTTCCACGGAACAAGTGAAATATTCAACAATAAACATCGGGCAGTTAGGTTATGTTTACGTTTGTTCTGCGTACTCTGCTATAGCGCGGGCATAGAATTTGATACTTGAGCTAGACTAGCTAATATGTAAATCTATTTCTACATAATTTAAATGTTGTGTTATTTCTTTGTAATAAAGTTACTATAGCGTTTGTATTTTAAATGGTCTAGAAATAAGGTGCCTACGTAATTAACTGAAAAAGGTACGATAAAGGTATCATAAAAAGTTTCTTCTTTATAGGAAGCAGCTGAGCGTGCTAAAACGGAACGGTTCCAAGCTATTACGGAGGAGGATTGGAAGAATTCGTGCCAGCACGTAATAAAAATAGAAAATGAATACTGTGAGAGAGAACTTACAATGTATTAATAACAATGTATTAAATTTTAATTTACTTTATATATTTTTTTCTTTATATACTTACATAACGAGAACCTTGCTCAATTAAACAATATTTACTGATACTAGTATACTATGTGTGGATATAAATGTACGTATAACAGAAATATACACCTAAGTATCAAGACTAGCTTGGTGCGCTATAGGTGTTGCCATAAGGACCTACAGTGGCGCCCCCATTATTTTCTACTCTTTTTTGCCAAGCTATACAGGCGAACCTTCGCCCGCTTAAATAATCTAACCTAATAATTGTAGGTGGGCCACACAAACCCAACAGTCGTCCTTCGCGTCGTCGACCTGAGGGCTCTAATCAACAACGACGTCGACGCCGTCACTATCATGGAACCGCCAGTCGACGTCACGGATGACCACATCCTCGGAGGCTTGACTTGGACGTCAGACGTGGAGTTTGCTGCCCACTGGCTGAACAGACGGCAGAACTTTACGATACTGAGGATTTGTAATGTCGTTACTAATGTTTGTGAGGTTAGTTGAGTCTTCAAAATTAAAAAAAAATCAAGTTTATTCAGGATCCGCCCCGGCTTCGCACGGTTTTATAATACGTATAAACCTTCCACTTGAATCACTCTATCTATTAAAAAACACCGCATCAAAATCCGTTGCGTAGTTTTAAAGATTTAAGCATACATAGGGACAGACAAAGCGACTTTGTATTGTACTATGTAGTGGTGACAAAAAAAAGTCTAAATTTTGTTATCGAGAGCTGATAAACATTTTCCCTTTTAGGAAGAGTCTCGTCAACAACCAAACGGCTGGGTTCCAATCGCCCTGCCCCGCTTCAGCTCCGACGGATCCTACTACCTATCCCTGAGGTGGTCTCCGGAACAGATCGACGGCACCAACTGGCAACACTTGTTCATGAGCGTCAGAGAGAACGGACAGATCCGGTCCAGTTCGATCACTCC